>VXAZ01003349.1:10662-45649 GCA_013399875.1 Gymnorhina tibicen | reverse complement strand
TGTATGCTTTCATGGATAGATTTTGAATGATCTGATAGATTCATACAACACATACCTTCAAATTCTTCACATCCGTGTCCATGCACCAACAACAGATAGTCAATTGCTGCTCTGTTTTGCAGAGTCGCTTGTCTCACACTGACCATCAGTTAACATATCGCTCAGTGCGAGAGAAATAGCATGAGAATTTTTACTGAGCCAACAACCTAGTTGATCCAATTGTTTTAAAGCTGCTCCTGCAGCAGCACCAGGTAAAAGAAGGGCTGTGGTAAACCTTTGTCCAAATTTCCAAGTTGTCACTTTATCATTACAATCAGGTGTATATTGCTCAAGAAATCTCTTGCCTCTATGTTTGTGTTCTTTCAACATTTTAACATTTTTGCGCTAGGTGTTAGCAAAGATAGCTTTCCAATGCCGCATGGACCACCTTTGATGTTTGAGGGGATTGCAGGCCAAATTTTGTTTCCACAAATGAGAAATTTTCCTTTTGGTACTTAGACGTGCACTGTGATTGCCAGGAGAAAGTACACACACCAAACCCCTGCTGGGTAAAACCAACACACAGACTACATTCCACTACCTTTAGGAGTTTCCTCATTAAGTACTAGAAACATGGGGGCATTAGGATTCCACATTCCAGTGATGACATAAGCCTTCCCGTCAGAACTCTTCCCCATGGATTCCTAAAAATAAAATCATACAGGATTGTATTACAGTCGTGGTTTGAGATCAAAGAGATGGAGCATGGGGATGAGAAACAGTTCTAGGAACCTTAAAGAAAATGAATTAATGGAGTGAACTATTACTAATATGAGGCAAGTACACGCTTCCTGAAGTTTTCTGGAACAGTACCTACGGATCCAACAGGCCTGCTTGGTAGCCTCTTTATAGATGAAAGGAGACTGATGTTCCCTCTCTGCAATCCAGTTAGAGAAATAAAAGTGACTGAGTTCTCCAGATTTAAATATGGAGGAAGGAGGTTGAAAGGAAATCACAAAAGTCTATTTCTGTGCTACAGTCATTACATCCAGCAGTTAAATGTACTTGGAGCGTGAATGTAAAGAGAATTCAAGGCGGAGTAAAGACAGGAATTCAAATACAGTAGAAAGGTGTTATACAGATTTATAGGAACAACAACACCCCAAAACTCATCATAATTTATTCCACTTCATAATCAAATAATACAAAGGGAAAATGTGAACTAATTTCAGCAAATAAAAAAATGGGGAAAAAATGAGCTAGTAAATACGATCAGGCCAATAAATGAGTCTGACAAGAGAACTAAATGCTGATAGATAGAACCAGCAGCATGAGTACAGAAATGAGCTAGCCCAAACTGGGACAACTGCAAAGCTACAAAAGGTCTGACGGCTTTAACTCTAGCACTTTGTAACTTGAAAATGGCTGTATTATCCACAGAAAGCAAGCAAACTGGTATTATCACAGAAAGGATCCCATTGTTTTGCAGGTCTCTCAGAAGCAACTCTAAGAAATGGAATATTGCAGAAGACAAGTGAATACTTCAAACTGTGGGCAAGAATTTAAAATCAAATGAAGGAAATAAAGGCAAAGTTTTCAGCCCCTTGGGAAAATAAGAGCACTCCCCTGGCACCCAAATATAACAGCAATTATTTGCTCTAAATTTTTAGGGAACATGCTTAACACAATACGGAATGCTCAGTTATTTGTAATAACCTAATCTCTGCTTCACTAATTGACTAAAAGCCAGCTGTTTTGACATTATTTGAAATGTTTTGTCCATCTCATGACTGTAGATCTCAAATCCCAGGATATAAGAAACAAAAAAACACAGCAAAAGGTATCAGAAGCTCATTTTGCTGGGGTTTATGTGTTGGTTTGTTTTTTTTTTTTTTTTCAAAGCACCTTATCTTATTTACCAGGTTATTAGGGCTAAGTATTACCATGTCTAGTAAATGCATGTCACTGTTCTTCACATTTCGTCCAGGGCTTAGCAACATCCCAAAGCACCTGCGAAGTTTATTAAAACAAAATAGGAGAAAAAGGACAGAATTAGCTTTTCACAATACGAAACTCTTTGTTTGAACATCATGGACAGCCACCTACTGCTTCTAATTTTAAGAGTACCTTTCAGAGAAGTTGTTTGTTATTGTTATGGCAACGCTCAGGAAACAACACAATACATGTTACAGAAAAGACCATGGAATTCTTTTCCAGAATGAGGATGGCAGAAATTAGCATCTGACCTGTCAAAACTCAATTATTCCTAAAGACCATTTATAATATTGAGTTCAAAGATACCAACAGTTCCTATACATGAGTGGTGGAGACTGGCAGGAAGAAATTCACTGTCTCCCCAGTTCATCTGAAAAATTGTTTTCATGCAATCATAGGAAAAAAACCAAATTCATTCATTCTATCATTCATAACAGCACTGCTGAAAAAAAACCACGTAGCATCATGGGCCCTTAAAAAACCCCAAGAAACAACAATTTGCTCAATTTTAAGACTTCATTCTTCTTTTTTTTAAAATCTGAATTTGTGTGCTGTACAAGGCCTTGAATTCCAGTCCGATCATTTTACAAGAAAATTTTCTTGATATTTTTAAGAGCAAAAAAAAACCCTGAAAAATTCTCCAGACATTCAGATTTTCAAATTTCCTGACTTGAAGGCACAAATCCAGGTCTGAGGTTTCTGCAAATCATCTGTATCTTTCTCTCCTTTGAACATACTCCATTATGAATAAAAACACCAAATCAAATTACGTATTTGCAACCAACAGCAAGCTGTCTTGAACAGGTTTTTACAAACCTCAGATCTCAAATGAAAAAAGATTAAAAAAACTTGAAAGTAATTGCAATTTGAAATATTATGGAAAACTGGGGTTGTAATTCAGAGGGTTTTGTTTCAAGAACTTCTCTTCTGTTTGGTTCTCTGATAATCAAACCACTTTTTCTCACTGACTCTCAGAATTATGTCATATGCTGAACAATACTGCTTGGACATACGAACACCAGCAACTAAAATTTTAATAACACTCTTAACTGTGAAAGTCTCAAGATATGCAATCACTGCACCACCTAGCTTTCCCCTGCCACATCAGGGGTGTATGGTTTGCATCTGCCACCTCATTACACTGAGCAGGAACTTAAACCCACCATTGTATTTCCCATTCTCCACACTCTTTCACTACTGGAACCATAAAAATCTAACTGGTAAATAAAGCAGCAGACAGCAATTCTGATTTATCTATAGCCACAACGCAGTGCTATGTGAAGCACCCGAGGCAGCTCACACACAGGATGTGGGTTCAGCCACACAAGCCAGGTTCTCTGAGGGACCAATTAAACGGGCAGAACCTAACAGCAGCCTTACTACTTCTTGCTCCTGGGGCAGAAACAGCTCTGAGAGAGCTGGAATTGGTAACAGTAGGGGGGTCACCAGCTTCTGGTACAGCTGCTACAGAGAAATGTGAGGCCAAGCTCCAGAGGCAGGCAAGATACCTGTGGCTTTCCAAGACAACAGCTCCCAGAGGCCACTCCTGCTGTGCCTCGCTCAGATGTACACAAGTTCCGATGCACGACAGCCGCAATTTTTGGGAAGTAGGTTTCCAAAAGAATGGGAGTCAGGAACAAGTGACCCCTGCCTCTCACAGAAGCAGAGACTTACGATGCCTAGCAGCATCCTGCTGCAAGAAGAGTCAGGGCTTCTCTTCCCTCTTATTTCAAAGAGGAAAATCAGTTCAAAGCAGGTCAGGTCCCTCACTTGCAGAAGGTGGATTTTACAGAAAAAGCTGTCAGCACATTCAGCCTCCGACGTGAGGAGGCTCAGCCACACACCCAGGATTCAAAATGGCCTGCACAGACTGTGGGCCTTGGTCTCACTTCAGACTTGCTGGATTTCTGCACTGAAAGCTGGCCAGCGAGCAGCTCTGTGCAACAGCACATACTCCACTACTTTCTACACCAGCAGGAAAAAAAATCAAACTGTAATTGTTACTCACTAGTGTATATTTTCATTTATAAAAATACAAATGCTACCCATGGATAAGGCTGAGGGCATTAAGCTAACACCATGACAGGACAAGGGGGAATGGCTTCACACTGTCAGAGGGCAGAATTAGGTGAGATATTAGGAATAAATTCTTCTCTGTGAGGGTGGTGAGGCCCTGGCACAGGGTGCCCAGAGAAGCTGTGTTTTCTCCATCCCTGGAAGTGTTCAGGGCCAGGCTGGACAGGCCAACCTGCTCCAGTGGAAGAAGTCCCTGCCCATGACAGAGCAGGGTGCTCTGTAAGGTCCTTTCCAACCCAAACCATCCTGGTATTCTGTGATCTTTAAGAGTTCCCACTACCAATGAGAAACCAACCAATATTCTGTAACTCAGTTCTAAGGATACCAGCCCAGACTTTAACCTAAGGTATACCTACAGAACTCAGGATTAACTCTCATGTACGACTGGTAGCAAACTGAACACCACTGCATTGAGAGCAGTGTCAATCCTTCCATCTCTCAGAATGAAAGGCTGTTTCACTCTTCAGAACAACTTCCTTAAAGCCCCTGATCATTAATCAGAGTTTTCTTCCTGAGTCCTATAACCAGCTGAGACTTGACATATCCCCCACTGTGGGACTGAACCTATGTAGTGGCACACAACTCAGAATTCAGCTGCTTCACTCCGAATACAAACTGGCAAAACCCAGGTCAAACAGGGCACAAGGGCAGGAGGGGCCAGAGTAACTCCTGAGAGCCACTTTCTCCATCACCCTGACCCAACCCTAGGCTCTGCCTGAACACCAGGAGGAGGCCATTTCTCTGAGCAGCAACCAAGTCTGGTCTCCTGAAACCAGGACAAAAGATTATTGAAGTCTTTAGACCAGAGACCAGATTTCTTTAGAAATATTTTTTGCATTGAAATTTCCACTTCGAAATACTTTTGAAGACACATTAAATTGCTCAGAAGCTCAGTCTGATGTAACCTGCATTCATCTTTCACCAGTTTTGAATTTTAGTATTATCGGGGTAAGCACATAAAACGACTTACAAGCCTGTGTATGTCATTCCAATTAAGTAACTTTTTCACAGCAAAGCTTGTGGTGATAAAAATAACATCCCAATTGAATATTCTGAACACCACCAAAATAAAAGCTGATTTCTAAGAAAGGTAGTTTCACTTTGGGGAGAAAAGCAATAATCAAATGCTATTCATAAATGCCTCATTAACTGAATCCTGAAGGCAAAATGATTTAAATTAGAATTACACTGAAAATAGATTTTTTTTAAGTCATGAGTAGCAAAAGCCTAATTTTACACCACGAGAACAACGCTAAAAAATTCTACTGAATATTCCTTGTCTAAAATTTTAGCTTCTGTTCTGAAGTAAAAGCTTGAAACCAAGTCAAGAGATCAGTCAGGTTTTGGGAAGGTTGGGGGTCAGGTTTTCTTGATTCTCCTGTTATCTCCAATTTCCTTTTCACTAGAACTGAATTCTCCTCTTGTTACTCTTTTGATGAGATTGCCATCTGGTGGCATTAATTCAATTGTGCAATCATACTTCGTGTTACTGGTACCTTTTTTTTCTATCACATAACTTGCAAAGTCAGAGAAAACCACATTCAATCCCGTTCTTTCAAAAATCCAACCTTCATCATTTTTGTACGATTTTTACCTTTCAATGGCCAGTTCTTTGTTCGAGAGCTGCTGAACTGTGATCACCACTTTCTTCTCAATTCCCTGTTTAAGCTTGAAATACAATTTATCTCTGTCCTTTGGCACAGGGCTAAAAGAAGAGAAACATCCTTCAGCAGGTATAGAACATGAAGTGTTAAATACAGAAAACAGTTTACATCTTCTAAATTTTCTATTAATTCAAAATTCATTAGATTAAAAAAAAAAAAAAAACCACCAAAAAAGAGACCACTAGACTGTATTTACTCAAGAAACTTGGTTTGATTAAAGTTTTTAACAGACTTCTTACTATCTTTCCATTTGCACAGGCCTACATTGAGCATCCCTAAAAGAAACGATGTAGTGAAAAGAAACTAACTTGAAAAAGGTATCCTGAATTTTAATCTTTTTACAGAAAAAAATACAGAGGAGAAAACTGTAACATCAAAAGAGCGGCTTCCTATTTATAGCATGTCTGCTTATGAAAAGAGGTCAAGTGAATTTTGTTGCAACACAATAGCTGTTCATGTGGAAAATAGCTGTGTGCTTTTTCCAAACACATTTCTGCTTTTCCCTTTCCATTCTCATTACCTAAAATTCCCTTTTCCATCGTCTTCTTTGACTTCTAAGGAGACACTGAAAGTGTACACATCACTGTCCGGCGTGGGAAGAACAAAGTCCTTCACATGATCAGATGCTTGTTTGGAAGAACGCTTGAATGCTGTGGAGAAACTATACAAAATTCGGCTGACCTGCAGAAAAGCAAAACCATTAACACTATGATCAAAAATAAAGGTCTTTTTAATGAGGCACTGTTTTTGAAGGTCATAAAATCACCTGCCTCTTATACTGAACACAAATCATGCCCCATGTCACACAAAGCACTCAATAGTGTGTGTTCAGTAACCAAGCCATTGCAGTAACACCATCTATTTCCATTCCTGTCACATTCCCTGCTCACGTCACGCTCAGTGAGTTAAAATAAATCAGATTAGAGATTAGCAATGCAGCTCATTAGAGAATTTGCATAGTGCACTTTTCAGGTTGTGTTTTTAATAACACAACATACAGCTTGCTCTGGCAGATGTCAAAACCCAAGGAGATTTCTGCTTTTTCAGCCTCTGTTTTTCCACCCTAAAAAGTCCTTTTCTCCCAAACTGTCATACAGTTCTTCCTAAAACATCTAGGGGAGACTACCATGACATGATTCTGTATAATTCAAAAGGTATACATGGCAACTTCAGTATGAAACAGACTCAAATGATGTCTGTAAAAGCCCCAAATGAGGCTTTCCAGATCTTCCCATTACAATGCACTTTGGAATGTTGGTGAAACACTAAAAGCAAAAACTTAAAATTATAATAATATTCACTTATGACTAGATGCACATTCTGCAAAACTCATGAATATGTGCTAGCATATTTTCCAAGGCACTATATACCACTTCCACACTGGGAATGACCTCTTCAAATCCTGCTTGTATCCTTTTTCCCAGCCACTGCCCAACGCAGAATACTTACAGCCTCTTTAATCTCGCAGGAGAAAACGTGGATCTGGAACTCTTCTGTGCCACAGCTGCTTTCAGTAAATGCAAAGCAGTCGCTCTCTGCAGTCCCATTTTGCCCCCGCACACAAAACAACACCTTATAGATGGGAAACGAGGCTATCTCCAAATTGCTCGACTGATCGATTATTCTGGCAAGAAAAGGAAGGGGGAAGATCAAAGGAACAGGTCAGTCAAACAGACAGGCCTACCTAAAAGGCTTTTCTGCACTCAGATAAACAAGGATCTAAACTCTAGTCACTACTAAATTCAAGTAGACGTGATGGGCAGCAGGAACAGAAATGCTATGCTTAACAAATTTAAGATGTAAATGTTTCTGGCTGTAACACTGACTTCATTTCTTTTGTACACCATAACATAGACAAATTCAGTATCTCTGCATCATCAACAATGGCCATTGCTCGTGAAAAACACAAAAGAAGAAATGTAGAAACCACAGAAAACATAAAAATGTGATTTGTATACAAAGATCAGACAAAATGCAACATTATAAACAAATCTGAATATCTGTTTAAGAAACTATTATGAAAACAATTCTGGAATCAACAGGACCACATAGCTTAGCAAACGCTGCCACATTCGGGTGAATATTTATCACAGATCCAAGACCTCATACAAAATTTTAAAACACTCTCAAACACAGAACCCAAAGAATATTTCAGAAACTTAGAAGCAGGAGAGTGGTGTTTCAGAACAGACTGGTGGATAGATACTTTTAAAGAGTAATAGTTAGAGCCTCAGTGTTCTCCTCTGTCTTTTCACTACTTGTCCATACACACATTCACATCAAGGGTCAACAAACATTAGGCATCCAAAATCCCAAGTCTGTAACAACAAAAATATAGGACTAATCTAAAGGCAAGGAGAACCCTGGGAGGATTCAGCACACAGTATTGATAATATTGGTGGGACATGAGAACTGGATCTCACAGGACAAGTATTCGGACACCAGGAATGGACACACTCTTAAAAGCCAACACTGGTTATCACCGAAGCTTTGATGGAATGTATTATGTCACACATGGATTCACCTTTCCAGTTCTGTGCAGGTTCTTAGGCAGTCCCTCATTTACTGATATCCTCTGAAATTAAAGATCAAAGGAACCCGCTGCTTCACTTGCTAAACAACCCTCCTGAATGGCCACACTGAGTACAAAAAATAGGCACAGAACACCTTACATCTTATGTCTGGGTGACTGTTGTCATTGTAGAAGTATATAAATGAAATATTTTCTAATGTCAAATGAAATTTAAATTGGGTTCAAAAAACAAAATGGAAGAAAACAATACAGATTCTTGAAAGTCCTTCTCTTTCTCTACAAGATGAAAGTCAATACATAAGGACAGCTCGGGCAAGGAAGGAAATCTAATCATATCCTTCAGATACCTTGATATCAGAGCTTAAAAGTAAATATCTTGGATATGGAGATGCTCCCTACTTCTGGATGCAAGAATGCAGGTGCACGTTTAGTGCACCCTGATTAAGAACCTTTGACTCTCTCATCACCAACTAAAAGACCCTTCTCACACGGGGAAAGGAAATCTTTTCTAGTATCTGGAGACTGTCAGCACCTGCATCATGAGGCAGACACAGGTCAGAGCTGGCTTCTGCACAGCAGTGACTGGAAGCAGAGACTGGCATCTCAACTCTGCAACGTACATGGGAGAGTCTAAACTGACACTTCTGCAGCAACCCAAAGGCCGGCAGGACTCGTGCAACACGTGTTCCTTGGAAGTGTGGACAGACCAGGGAGCTCGGGAGAGCACAGGTATGATCAGCTCTCCCTTTCCAGTAGCTCTCTTATTATATTGAACAGGTATTAAGGTAGAAAGAGACACTTTTGCTGGCACTGTGTGGCAACTGGTAACACCAGCCATGCACTGCATGATAAGTTTGAGCACACATTTTGCTGCTTCAGAGGAATTTCTCAGAATTAACTGTCTTCAGCAAGAACCTCAGGCACAAATCCAGCAATTCTACTTCCCTGTGAAAGAAATAAAGTCAGAAACCACTTCTCGTGTGTCTGCTTAAGCAACAAATGGAACTCCCGTGTGTTACCTTACAGAGCCTTCTGGAATGTTTGGAACGTAGAGGGTTACAGGTAAAGGGGCTTGACTCGAGGACTTCATGTTTGCCATGGCATGTAGAGCTTCTGGTTCATTCCGTGGGGCTGACACCTTTGTGCACCCTAAATAAGTCAGTTTGTTAAACAACACGCTGTCCTCTTCCAGGGGTTCACTGGGAGAAGATGGCCTTGGTGCAGAGATTTCTGAAAATGAAGGAACCACTTCTTTAGCCATTTGCTTCTACTTTTACACAATTTTTTTTCCAATGAGTTCTACAGCAAAATCTCCTACATTTTCCAGGAATGGACATGAGAGTAGACAGCTCAGCTCCAATAGCAAGAAATCCATTTGGCAGCTTCGTATTACTGTCAAGTCTACTCTAATCTAATTCATGTTTCCATGTGTGGCATGGGGACAATGCATTTTGATTCTCTTCGCACCACTGAACACAGCACGGACATTCTAAATCTTTCTAAGCAGTCACAGAATCACAGAACATTAAGGGGTTGGAATGGACCTTGAAGATCACCTAGTCCTGACCCCCTGTGTGCCCCGTTATTTCTCTTTCTTATTACTAGAGCTGATACTGCCACAATACTTAGAATCCTGAAGGCTGTAAAACTGAATTATTCCTGTTGGGGCTGGAGTGGGGCGAGAGAAACCTATCTACAAGTATTTCTTTGTTCACTCACGCTAAGGGCTGTGTTCTGTTTGAAGAATGTCAAACAGGAAGACAGTGAGGTAAGTTTCTCAGAACTGCAGAACACATGTAATTAAAGATATGGGCGTTTCCATTTCACATGAACTGTCTATCTTTTTCTACCACAAGAACATCTTTCTTTTATTTCCAACAGATGCTATGAGAATTAGCTGACAGAATACCACAGAAGTGCCCTGCATGCTATTGAGGAAAAACAATTGTAGTTCAAGGCACACAGAGATGACCACAGCCTTGTATTCCTAATATATGTTATGGAATACATGTATTTTTATACTGCAGCTTTTTATATATCTATCTAAAAAGCTACAATATATTTTACAGGAAATATATACAACACAGTTTACATTAAAAGCTGTCATTCCTCCCCTTTTCACGAAAACTTCAAACACCAGGGAAGTACCACAATCATTCCCAGCAAATATCAAATCCAAAGGTAGCCTTGCTGCTACCTGGTGACAGGATCAGAGACGGACAGTTTAATCAGTTTGCTCAGGGTGTATTTCATTTGCAGGTAGCACCATCAATGAACACTGCCCTGAAACTTCATGAGCTCCAGCAGCAGCAGATTCACCTCAACTACTGTCCACTCAGCAACTCATACAATCCTTAGTCCCAACTCATCCTTGGCTGAAGACAAAATGAACATTATCTTGACCAAAGCAGAGCAGCTCAGGGTATCAATCTGATGATAATCTATTCCTATCTATAATCTTCAACTAATAAATAAGAGGAGGCCCCAGGGTATTCACCAACACTGTTTTGGAATGAAGCTCTGGAAAGCTTTATATTCATTTTAGGGTTAACTTGAAACTGCATAAAGAAACAACCTGCCGTGTGTGATTAAGGGGGAAGCACTCAGGCAATACCTGTGGTAGAAGGGTCCAAAACCAGCTGCAAAGAGGGCTGGTTTGTCTGTCCTGCTGTCCCGTCCGCAGCTGCCTGGCTGCTGGCATCACCGAAACCTTCTCGGAGTGCAGTGACATACTGGTCTTTCTCAGAATCCCGCAGAATCTCTTCCATTGCCTTCTCCAACTCCTCCTCTCCATTTGAAAATACCTGTAAGCAGAAGGAGGTGACATTTGTGAAGGTACTTGCAGTTTGACTTTCACTATCATTTCTCAAACGTACAGTCTTACTAATTGCAAAAGTTGAGAAACTTCGCTGAAGGAGACAACGAACCAAGAATCAGCAAAGCTGAATCAAATATAATCCAGTGTCACATCCCCTTATGTAAAATGCACATGTTCTCATTGCTGATCCAAAAACCATCCATCCAAAAACTACAGACTTCTTAGAATAACAGGTTTGTGTATTTAGAGCCTTCATTCAGACTAGAGATCAATACACTTTGCTACAGATTAGTCTTAAAGAAAATTTTATTTTCTTGGTCCTGTCCAGTCCATTTCAGTTGCTTCACAGATTTTCCCACACATTAAGAGTGGTGCAAGCCTAATGAAATGAAAAAAAAATTGGAGATACACACTCCCTAAAAGAAAAATAGAGTCTTTCACAAGGACCAGCTTTCAGACAAAAGAAAACCATGGCCAAAGCTGCATCACGGATTCTGCCTCCAGTTCACCAGCCCCTTTCCAGCTAAAGAAGCAGGTAATGTCTAATACCGACAGTAATTATCAGCTGTAAGTAACTGCCAAAGAGTACTGCAAAGACAGACTAGGTACTTACTGTCATTTAAAGAGGGAAATAATTCCTGTTGTTCCAAGCAGACCAAAACCAGTACATTGGCTCAAGTGGAGAAATCGGTATTTAACCAATCAGCTGTCACCCAAGAGCTAAAATACTCTGCTATTTAGAGGTAGAAAGCTTTTAGAAAAGGTCTTACTCGTGCCTACAGTAGCACTAAGCAGGAAAACTAAATCAGAAACTGAAGTCCAAAACCCTGTGCAATCTATTCCTATATAGTCTAATTACAGGCTTTTAACGGAGTCGCTGATCCCTCACTAAAGAATATTAAGCTTTAAACCAAAGCTCACTCTTTGTAAAGTCCTTTACTAATGCATAGATCCACAGAATATAACAAAGCTAACCCCCAAAGAAGCTATTAAAAGAAAACCTGAACTGCCACTTTTGGACAGATTTGCTTAATCCGAGCTTTCATTTCACTGACAATAAGCAAGGACAAAAAATACAGTCTAAGACTCTCCTCAAGCACACACCAAGCATGCACTCTTTTCATCAATACGAGCCTTGCTACACATTTAAAAATGAAGTCATAGCAAACCTTTAGCTGTGGTTTTTCATCGTTTCCAGAGCTGTCCTCAGATTTCTGATGAACCAAGACAAATTCTTCATTAATTAACGTGGACACGGTCTCAGGAATCCTCCTGGCTTTGCTAAATGATGTTTTGACTTCCATCTCAGGTCGGTATTCTCCTCCTGCCACCAGAACCTAATAAAGAAAAAAAAAAAAATTAGTTTTGAAGCTGCACACAATATGTTAATAGGTATAATAATAAGTTATTGTGGAATAATATAATATTTAAAATTATACTGCTGTATTATACTGTATTTCTCAAACTCTGATTTCATTATTATAAGAACTCTTACAATTTTGGTGCTTAAAAATTCTGATTTAACAGCAATGGCTGTTATCTATGCGTATAGATAACAAATGAAGAGGTTCACCCCAGAGCTTTGACTCCCATTTTTAATCTTCTGAAGTCTGTTTCCTCTACCTCCCTAGTTTGTGCCCTTGGTTCTCCCTCATACAGGTATTTTCCTCACCCAGAGTGTCACAAAGGTCATGTGAAGATACAGATTACCTGAAGACTAATTTCCCAAAAACTGCATACCAAAGTGCATGCTCTCCACATAAAAACATTACTAAGCAATTGATTATGTTAGGGGCTTTTGTTAGCCTTTATATCTATGGGTGGTGAAGTCAAAAGTGATACTAAACCACAACCACTTCCTTCTCACCTAATTTCCCTGAAACCACCCACAACAGTTAAAATTAACTACACCATTTAAAAAAAATATAAACACAAGCCACAACAAAACGATAAATATTATGGCAACCAAGAACAAGTTTTCCCGTGTCCGCACAAGAATAAAAATAAATCTAGAAACAAAGAAAGAGGGCAAAATAATGGTCAGCCTATACATTACAAGTTCATATAAAAATAACAGAGCTGAAACACTGCAAGCATGCCAGCATGAGGACAGCTACTGTAGGTATCCACCAAACAAAGGCAACATCACCTACGTTAACTCAGAATGTCTTCCCTGATTCCTTAAAGAACGAAGAGCTGGATCTTAGACTTTCTGTATTTTAAATGCATCTATGTTTTTACATTTTCTCTGTCAAGGGACAATATTTTTTCAGGCTTTATAAACTTTTACAGAGAGCATGCACTTCCACATATGGTCTACTTCCATTCCAGTTTCCTGAAAAATACTGCTCTGGCTGAGTGCTGGGATATTCCCTGCTTATGAGTTCAGGAGAGTCACACACAGCACAGGGGGAAAAATCTGTGACTGTCACCTTTGCAAGGCTGGGAAGTGCCCAAGGAGGGACAGCTGAACCCACATCTGCTGTGACCAGGAACAAGAAGAAGTTAAGTTAAGCTTCACCCTGCCCTTCCCAGCAGCACCAAGGAGCAGAACTGTGCCACGCTTGCTTCCCCTACAATTCCAACCACCCGGTGATCAAGAAAAGAACGCTAACTCAGGTCTAGCTACAGGGAACCAGAAAAACAGCACATAAAAGAACAAAAACGTGCATGTTCTCCACCATTTTGAACAGGTGTTACTTACGCTGTTACCCAGGAGAGAAAGCTTAGCAATTTCAAACCAAAAAAGCAAATGTGGGACCTAGACAACCTTCAATACCGTAGTATTTTCTATCATTTTTGGAACTACAGTCAACATGCTTTTGCCCTTTCAAAGACTTGGCTTGGCATAACTTACATGCAACTCCTCAGAAAGCTTTTCCCTCTCCTTAACCTAGCCCCAGTTTTACCCACCAACCCAGTGAGGGTATTATACATAGGAATCCCAGAAAAAAGAATTCAAGTTCTTCAGATAACTGCCTTGTACAGCATAAAAACCTGTCAGAAGTCACCTTACAAAAAAGCCACTAAAAAACAGCTGGAATATTCAGAGAGTGGCTACAAATTTGGATGAGCAGTTTCACACGCTCTGACATCTTTCCTATCTCCAGACCAACCATGAACTCACAACCAGGAATATTTTCCTGACAAATGATGAAATCTGAGCTCCACCCAGCCTATGTCATGGACTCACTGCTGCAATAGGTTTTGTTTCAATTTTTTAAAAGCATCCTTGCTTTAAAGATTTTCTTGGCAAGAGAAAGACAAGGTTTTACTACACAAGACTTTAAGTATGTTACGAACAGTTTATTAACTCCACGTGTTTTTAAACGGGTGGTGTAAAAACATTGCTGAAGAGCTTGTCTGCAAGAAACAGCAAGTCTAGCTCAAAATACCAATTTCAAAGTAAATCCTCTATATGAAACTGAAGGTCAGCTATTACAGAACTCTTTGAAGGCAATGAGAGGACATAAGCTATGGTCCCCAAATACAGCATATCCTGAGGAATCATTATCTTTGCAGTGACATCACCACTGGAGGAAATAGTAGAGGTGACTGTCAGCCACATTAGGAGCAAAGGTCCAGGCTATCAGAGGACTCTTTTCCTCTCACCGCCCTCCTGTTATTGCTGGACCTGATGATGACAAAAATGAAGCCTCAACCACTACTTCCAGCACATCTGAAAAAAGAAGGGATCACAAGAGATCCTATTTTGACAGTTCTTTGTGTTTCAGTCTATTTAAGTTTAATTTTTGGGCTTACTTATGGGGGAGTAACACAGAAATTCCAACGTAAGATGGTTCTACTCTATTTATTACAAAGCCAAATGCAGGTTGCTAACATTAGTTTATCACCAGTTCTTCTTCCTGCAATGAAGTAAGAACTAACAGGCACAAGGTGAACTATGAAATGCTTTCTGTAGCAGTATCTCAATAATAACACGAGGGAAAATGCACCATTTGTAAAGCCAAAGAAAATTAGGATAATGCAACTACAGAAGCACACTGACACACTGAATACTTGTTCTTGCCCCTTGTGGGTAAAGGGAGTTTCAGAGAATTTCTACTTCCTAAATATTAACCCAAAAGTAAAGAAGATGTTACAAACATCAGACGACTGCAAGGAGCTCCTTATTCAGACGAGATATTTCAAAGCACACCATACACATTCCTGCAACTACTTTTGAGTTACAAGGCCTTTAATGTGTTTGAGTGTACTCCGAGCTTGCCTTTACAACCAGCTTACACCACCACAGCCAGTGCAGGCACATTTTTCTGTACACAACTGCGTTAACCAAGTTAGCACCCCAGAACCCGTAATTCCAGTCCTTCATTACAGACTATTCCACCCTCCACTCAGTGTTACCCTATCCCACTGCAGTACAAACAAAGCCACATGAGCTTCAGTTTAGCAGGAAAACACAAACACAGGCAGATCAGGCTTGAAAAGCTTTATACACCGTATCTTATGATCAGTCTTTGACCAAAAGTAGGTTTTAATGCCAGACACAAACTAAGCACCAAAAATCATGAACAAGTCATTTTTTCCAACTAAACAACTTCAACTCTGACATGAACTTTACTCAAGAGTATAACGGTGATTCTCATGAAGATTATCGAGATTTACACTATCTTAAGTAGTAACCTACTTAAAGAGAAAAATTTTCTATTTTTTCATTATAAAGACACAAGATCTAACACTTCAGCTAAGTGCTTTTGAGGAAAAGCAATAAAAAGAATAAAAACCTCTCAAAAAGAATCATTCATTAAGGTTATTTAAGGAAGGGAAAAACAGCTGAAGAAGCTTTTTTATTCTTTAGTAACAAGAAGAGACACACATGCATTCTGGACTTTCCAGTCACCTGCAGTCAGTGGATGATTACTGTCATTTCCCTTGTGTCATTGCTCTAGTCCTCTTTTTTACTCATTACTGAATTATGCACTTCAAATCCCCCTTTTCCTACAAACGTAAAGAAAAATGACAATTGACCTACCAGACACAAACAAAATCTAAGAAGAGACCCCTACTACTAAACTCAAGCATCTCATTTTTTTAATCGTCCTTTTTGATGAAAAGTTTCAAGTTGAGAATGTAAGAACTTCTTTCTGATTGCATTAGCCAGAACATGCAGACAGTTGTGCAGTCTACAGTCACTTCGGGTTTACTCCCCGATGACCTCAGCAGCTGAATGCTGGCTCAGAATCCTGGGGAATGAGGTTTAGCTTTTGCTTTACCAGTTTAAACTTTCTGGGAGGGCAGGAACCAGCAGTGAGACAGTCGGGGAGAGGAAAGACAGCAAATACAATGCACTTCAGCTACCTCAGTTCCAAGCCCAGTTCCTTAGTTTAAGCTGCTGGTGGAGTTCAGTTCCAAATGAAAAATACACTCTCTGTTCTGCCAACGCTGATCCAAGGATTGAAACCTCACACCAGATGGTACCTTCCCAAATCATCAGAGCCAGGAGTCAGAGCTGCTCCTCCAGCAACGCCTTCCAAAAGACGACAACAAATTCTGCTGTCAAAGTTCTCTTCACAGTAGGAAATACTGGGAAGTGTGCACTGCTGCTGTGAGGAAGTCACTGCTTCAAAAGAGGTACCTTGAACAGTCATGCTCCCTCCTACAGAGAAGGTATTTTTCCCCCATACTTTGGTGAACAATATCACACAAACACACACAAAAAGTCAGGAACAAATACACAGGAGGAAATTTTTCTAAACTCAGTGAAATAAAGCCTACCGTGATAAAAGAACTAAAATTTTTAGAAAGAAGAGTTTCAGAAAAGGTTTTCTGACAAACAGATTTTCAGACCAAAGGACTTTTGAGATACGAAGCAATTACTCAGACATAGTTTTAAGAGAGAGTGTGAGTGGAAGTGTGGTGTGGTGTGTGGATCTTGCTCCAAAATATATTTTAAGCCATAGGGATAACACAAGGACTGCAGAAAAAACTGTTGCTTTTCTCTGTGAGCTTTATCATGTAGTTTGATCGAGCCAACCTCTCTGACGTACATCAGTTCCCAGTGTTTTGCTTATACAAAGCCCTGGATAAAAGGTAACTAAGCCATCCTACCTGGACTGTACCTGTTTTGGGCCCAGTGATCAGAACTCACCTTCACGTGTGTACAGGACTAAACTGTGGAAGGCTCAAACCCAGCAGCTTCCCCACTTCATTCCAGAAAGGCATCCCAAGTTCACTACAGCTCCCTTTGTAAAGCAGCCTAAGTGATTAAAGAGCAGGAGAAGGCGAGGAACAGTGATTCTAGAAAATCCAGGAGGATTCAGCACTGAATCAGAGTAAGGGGCACAGGACAGAAATGCTGCTGATTCCTTCCCTCCATAACTCTTCCATGTACTTCACATTGAATCCAGACTTGCAAAAACACATCACATACAGAACACAAATACCTCGGGAGGGATGTATGTCCATGGGATTGCGGGGCAGAGCAGCACGAGACAAGGCACTGCTGGCAACACCTCAGGAGAAAGAATCAAAGGTTCTGGAAAGCCACTGACTTTCCAGAAGGAAACTGCTTTGCAGACCTGAGAGATTCAAAGACTTCCTCTGCAAACTGGTCCCTAAAATAAACACAACTTTTACATGAATCAGTCTTCTGAAGCAGTTACCAGACTTTCTTGTATTTACTCGAAGTTTGTGTTCAACAAATATTTCAAAGTTACTGCTCTAGGTCACTGTTGGTTTGTGGAAAGAAAAAAAAAATCTTTTGCTTCAGCACTATAAGCACCACAAAAAAATTAGAAAATGTGGAGCTATGAAAAGACAGCAATTCAGGAAGATAAATGTTGACCTATTTTCAGCAAGCAACAAGAAACGTGTTTTGAAAGGAAGTTTCTTACCTGCTTGACAATCAAGAGCGGGCTAATTCATACCTTTTTTTGCAGAGAAACAAAATCACCCTGTATTACAGATAGGCTTGCATTAAAGGCAGGCTTCAAGGCCATACAGTTTGCCTGACAATCTCAAACTGCAAAAAAAAATACCGAGAAATAAGTTATACCTATTTTCAGAACTATGGTTCCTCAAGAGAATCTCTGGGACCTTTGCAAAGAGGAAGGTCCAATAGAGCTATGCAGAAATTCGTCTTCTGCTAGGAGAAGTCTGAAGTAGAAATATACACCAAAAGCTGTGGTTTATTCCCCTTTTTGAGCTACAGGATACAGTGCATGACAGCAAAATGAGCATTATACTAACTGGGCTTGCAGTCACTCCATGACTCAGGTTTCTAGAGCACTGAAGTGCTGTGGTGACACTCTACCTTGCCCCTCAGGCAACAGGACACTGACAGTTCCACACTCACAAACACATGTAACCAAGGCTCTCAGCCACGGCAGCTTCTTTTAAGGAATGTATCAGGACTATGCCTTCCCCTGGCTCCCGCCCCACGAGCTCTCGAGCTTTAATGGGGGACGCCTCCCCCAGAAAGCCAGATGTGCTGCAAATCCACAGAGCTTTACCTTTGCAGTGCTTCTCCACTGAAAGACTGAACAACCTGGTAAAATTCCATATTATACTCCATGTTGAGGCAGTACAGCTCACCATCTGCCCCAAAGCCCTCTTCGCTATGGACCGAGTGGACACATATGCAGAAGCAAATTCTAGGTGTCATAAAGTCAGTTTGTTTAAATCTCACTGACCACAACAACATTATAATTTTAGTTTCAACTTTAATCTCAACTTCACTCTGTGTAATCTTTTTATAACAAAATGGCCCTGTGCTCACACTAAAAAATGTTTTATTACCCATAAATTGTTTCCAGTGTCTTATCTCTGGCAGTGAAACACTACGTAAAGCACATAATGGAAAAAACAAACAACCATTTATTTGGCTAACTGATACTATTTCCCGGGAATAAAATCAACTTCATAAGCAACAGAGCTGTATCACTGTATTTCAAACACATACATATACGTATGCAAAAATTCCCTCTTATTTCCCAGAAAGCACTGTTAAGAACAAAACTCTTTCCAAAATAAAAAAAAAAACCAAACCCCACAACAACAACCACTAAACAAAACAAACAAAAAACCCCACAAAAAATAAAGCAAAAAAAACCCCCACAACTATAAAGTAATCATTGCCTTATTTTGGCAGCACTGTCTCCTCTGAGAAAGCAAACCTCCACTATGTAGCCAACAGCAAATAATTAGTCTGTTCATGATGGCAAACTGTTTGGAATTGTTGTACCGGGTGCCTAGATACAGAGGTTTTTCCAGATTCTTTTCACACTTCAATCTCGTGGCCAAAGAATAACAATTTCAGGAAAACAGAATCAAAAGAGAACTACACAAACAAGAAAATGTCTGTTCTCCTTCAAAACCATCTGCATCTCCTCAAATAAACAATAAGCAGCACTCGTCAAACACATCTCGGTGTGAATACTGACATTTTTACTGCAAAGGAGAGAACCAGCTTTCCTGACTCGAATCTCTGTGTTGCACATAACCCATCGAACCACTTAAATATCACACAGTCATAGTATGGAGCTGCTTGAGGGAAAAAGTACTGCTTTTATTGATCTTAAAAGTTAAAACCACCAAGGTGAAGAACCCTTGCAGAGGAATGGTGGGCACAGGGTTGGTACTGAGCTGGAGCACGACTCCAGCGAGGCAGTGGCTGACATTTACAGCTGAACACAGAAGCACCACTGCTCCTCCTCAGCAGAGACCACCACTCACTGCAAGTCAAAGCTTTGAAGGAAGCCAAGAGGCAAAGTGAAAGAACAAACCAACCACTGATCTCAACCCCTAGAATTTCCATACTGGGTGGCAGAAGCATGTGAACACTAGATGAAATGCCAGGTAAGTGAAAGCATGCCAGGTAAGCTGCTGGCTACAAAGGCGACCTCCCAGCGAAGTGGGGGCTTCCTTTTGTTTACTTGTACAATTTGGGCAAGCAGAAGTCATGGAGGACAAGCCTGACCTTGGACAAACCAAAGTTAAAAACAAGGTTGGTGGGATTCTTTTGAACAATTATTTAAATAAATTTCCAGGCCTAAGATTTGTCCACACACAGAAGAGGCATCAGGAGGAGAACAGATTACACGAGCACTGCATTACACACGCCTCTTGCTGACACAGACTGATCCACGCTGTTTGAAAGTTCAGTCGATGTTAGCTTACCCAGTTAGTGTTTAACCAGCCTAGGGAAACACATTTTATTTTCAGCCACTTAAAGAGAAAAACCTTTCTCCTCTCTATTTATTCCCTTCCAAAGAATATAATAAATAAGTGTTCTTCTGCTACTTTATAGAGATGCTACCAGTCTTTACGTGCATCTTATTAAAAAAAACCAAACAAAACAACAAACCACACTTTATACATCACGTTCTGGCAAACGGGTTTACTCATTTAAGCAGTAGCTCACACTGCCTCAAGGATAAAGCAACTCTAGTACACTTTCACACCGTTTCCCTGACACCAACCAAAAACTAACACTTTCGTTTCTGCAGCCAGTAATTCATTTTCAACTTTGGAAAATATAAAGTAGCAAGTAAGAGTGTGCAATTTTTCAAAGCTGGAGTTTGGCAAACCCAAGTTGCTTATTCTTTTTCACTGCTACGTGATGCTTGCAGGCAGCATTCAAATTGAAACCAATCACCAGCCAAGTTACTGAACTGTATGATCACTCACTCAAAAAAATAATGACCTATATTCCAGAGGAAAGCAGAAGCATAATGCAATCCTTGTTTTAAGGAGATTATTTAATGGTTTATTCCCTAACTGTAAAAATAACAATGTTGGTCTGATGCAGTCAATGGAACGACCTCTGTCCATTAAATATATTGAGTATTTCAACCAGGAATTTTCTCCACATGCTACTATGTCCAGAAATAATCACACGATGCAGAGCAGGAGACCATATGGAAGAGCAGTAGGAGCCAGCGCAGCAGTGATCCCAGGGCCAGTCCTTCTCCATGCCAAACAAGCGCCTTATGTTTCACAAGGTCAGAGAAACCCACCAGAAATCCTGACTCGTTGCCCTGCACCAACCGCCTTCAGAGTTCATAAAATCCTTCTTCCTCAGAGCCAGAATTGGAAGTTATGGCAATCATTGCCTTGAGGTTTGCAACGTGCACGCTGGGAATAGCAGGAGTTGCAGATTTAACTCGAAATCCCAATGTTTTATTCCTAAGCTCATTAGGTACCCTTGCACCACCAACTGCAGACAGTATGTCTCGAAAGCTGTTAACCTGCACTCGGTGCAGCACTGACTGTGGGATGGACTAGACAGTGTTTCATGGCCCTTTAGGGTTTTTTTCTATCTTAAGTCTTTCATTCTCTTAGTTGTCAAAGGCAACCACAAGTTGTAAATGAGTGCCAACACTAGGTGCTTTTTTCATAGTTCAGTCACAGATTTTGCAAACTTGTGATGCCCGAAAGATGGGCTGGAAATAAATGCCCACAGACCGATGCCTATAGAGCAGGTATTTGTTTATTGCAGCGCTGGTGGTGAGGGGATCTCTCCTCCTAACTCACCCGCCTTTGTCAGGTGCAGTGCTATATTTGTACAGGAAAATTCTGCTTAATGTTGCTGTGCCATTACAGCATCATCACACACACGCCGGAACTCATTTACATAGCGTGGTCTCATGGTTATTGGATAATTCTTTGCACTGCGCATGCACTTCTCCAATTCGGGGGTCTCTGATGAAGGCTTCTAACGTCTTCTTCGCATTTGAACTTTTCAACTTTGTCTTCGGGGCACGCGCAGTTGTGATGCTCTTTGGTCCATCTGGTTCCAACCGGCCTGAATTCTTTGTTTTGTGGATAATTGGCTTTGGCTTGCCAACTTCTCATTAGTGCTACACTTACTTATCTCTAAAGCTCTACACCTGGTAAGTTTTTATCTCTTTTCTTTTTCTCTACTCTGCATATAAGCAACTAGTTAACTATATACTAGCTATTACATTGCATATAAAGTTATTCATATTAGATTATATGGGTATCAAAAGTTATGATTCAGGTTATAAGCATCAGGTTATAGGTCTAGAAGTCATGATTTAGGCTACATAAGTAAAAGCTATGATTCAGGCTATATAAGTATAGAAGGTTATATTGATATTTTTCAAGTCACATTGATAAAAAGTCATGATTTGGGTTATATTGATATTAGGGTTACATAGATATCCTATAACTCAAGTTACATAAGCACTTCGTTGTTGAGACTTGAGTTATATAGACATCACTTGCAAGGACTATGAGTTTTGTTTCGACAGCTACATCTAGACTTCTAATGCTGTTGTATCAAAACTGTAGTTTCAACAGTGTCCCCAATACTTAAGAAGCAAGAAACCCCCTTCCTTTGTAATACGAAACAAAACCAAGCTTCTTCATAAAAAAAAAAAATACTCCCACGTAAGTCAAAAATAAACATTTCCATTTACATTTAAAATTAAATTTTCACATATATTTAAAACCCTTTAGGTTAGAAGCCAAGATTCTACATTGTCACTTGAACATCTAAATATTTAGATATAGCATGAAAAGACGGAGTGAGAAACCACAGCTCCTTTAAAGAACAAATGAAACCTTCTGAAAGTTACCTGCTTGAAGCTGAGAAACACAGAACAATGTGCATGACAATGAAAAGCCACACCCAGTGACCCTCCTGCTAACCACTGTCCCTCCCGGTGTGATGAAGTGCGCTGGTTCAACTATCACTCCAATTTTTATTTGACCAGTGAATTCTCAACACACTCCACACGTCAGAACTAATCTGCTGGCATTTCACATTGCTAGGGCAAGTTTTTATAAATATATTCCACAATGCAGCTCTGTTGTTAATTCCAAAGGCCTTGACAGGTCTTAGAAAATGGAGAACAGAAATTCATAAAAGACAGTAAGAGCATTTCCTTAATAGAAAGATGATCTTCCATTGGTAAGAAGAGGTCAGTAAGAAATCAGACATACCAGCACACCACTTTAACCCCCTGATCATACTGGAATAAAAAAACTAAAGGCTTTCCTTCACCTGCTACTTTTTTGCTTTTTCTATTTGAAGTCTGAAGAAGCAAATCACCTTGCTCATGACATTGATCAAGAGGAGAAAAAACAAGGTTTTGCCTCAACATTCAAATCACTGTTAAAAGTCTTTCAAATTACCTAAACTCTTCTAGGAACTGGTATGAGCCGTGCATATGAAAGCTTCTGGAAGACAGGCACCGAGGAATGATGTAGACCTTCTTTAACTGACAGAGATTTACTGGTTTTTTAAATGACAGTGTGTTCATTGAGATGATTTCTCCACGTGATCAAATCCACTAATCAAATTATTTCAAATTCATTCTGTAATTCAAGTGAGAACTGCAGCTTGGAAAGGCAGTACGAAATCAATCAACTAATCCCTATACAAAAACTTGCTCATGCAGTTAATAAACAATTAAGAGTATTTTACAATTCTGACCAAAAAAAATACTTGATCTAAAGGAAGTATCCTTCAAATCTACATGAGCAAGTAACTGAAAACGTTACACAAAGAAAGATGTTTCTATTGCACCACCTGCAGTTACCTCCAAACTCAGACCCAGGGATGGTGTGTATATATAATTTCACACTCCCTACTACATTGATTTTCTGCAAATGCTGTGCATAATGTTCCCTTCCACACCAGACCCTGAAAAGCTTAAGCAGCTCTTAAGATCAGTATTTCCTTCAGAGACTGCCTGAAAAGGGTAATAGGAAAGGGAACACATGCCCTTTTTCCAAGACACAATTTCTCTTCTTTTCATCCCAGACATCCATAAGGATCAGAACTCATTTTTCCTCCTAAAGGATTAAAGAAAAAACTAGCTTTAAAAAAAAGCAACCAACAACAAACTCATATAATGAAAAGACAGGTAGGATCATTTCATCACTCTGTGCTGCAGCCTTGTTTTAAAAATTCCTTGAAAATGCTAACAAACACGTCTCAATGTATTACAGAAGAGACTCAAAAAATCACTTTCACGCAATGGTCACAAGAAAGTGTTTCAATAAATCAGTTAATCTGGGGCTGCCAGTGGAAGTTTTTCATTTGCTTTTGAAGTTTTTTTCTAGTAATCAAAACTAGTAAATAGAATTGCTATGAAGGACAAAATCTATATTAAAAACATCAAAATAAAATGACTTCTCAGATCCTTCTTAGGATTAAACTATCAGTGGGCTCAAAGAAAAATGGTTCAATTTTTTAATTTTTTTTTTTTTAATAAATCAATTTGGCCTCTTGGCCAGGTTACCATTACGTAGATCTTACGCACCTCACTTATTAAATTGGATGAATCCCGTGGATTATTTTTGGTCTAAGCCTCAGGTTAATCTACAACAGTCTATACAAATCAGAGAACAAGCCCTTGCTGGGGAAATACATCTAAAATAAAACAATATAGCTGCTTATATCGTAACTGCAAAAATCTTGCAAAAAACACAGGAGAAGTCATTAATTTTCTTGATGCAATTTTCTTGTCTCACATTAGCCAACAATCATGAACAAACCCAGTATCTGTCTGTTGAGACAGGCTATCCAGAGCAGTTTGAATTTTAAGCGTTTCATCATTTTTTCATAGTTTGATAAATCGCATTTCTAGTTTGATAAATTCACTTGATTGCATAAAACAAGACATAAGAAGCCAAAAATCTGTATCTGTGATTGCTATGCCTCTTTTCCTTTCCTTTTCCCTTTTTTTAAATCAGAGTCTCTCTCTCAAAGTTTCAGAGAGCTTCCCAAATATTACCACTCTGTACCATCAGTTTCAACATAAATGATGCATGGTTTTCATTGAATGTAGATACAAAAACTTACTATCCATGTTTACGTACTGAATAATTCCACAAAATACTTTTACTCATGGAAACAAAGAGAGGAAGTTACAGGCAGCTAATCTAAAAGAAAAAAGTCACAGAAAGGTGAAATAGGACCAAAGGCCATGCTCTATGAAGTGGTTATGGAAGCCTGCCTTTTCCACAACCTTGTTTTCAATATCCTACCTCTGTCTCCCTGAAGTGAGAGTGTTCAGTTACGGACAAGCTACCGCAATGTCAAACACCCAGTTAGAGAAGAGATTGCAACCACCAAAGGCAGTGTCCCAATCGGCCTCAGAGCCGAGGCAGGCAGTGCTGCCCCACCAGGAACAAACCCATAGAGTAAGTCAAGCATTTTCAACACAAGGACTCCAAACCTAAATATGAAGTGTGACCTAGAGGAGCACCAGCATCCCACCCCTCACCCAAGTCAGAGCTGAGTCAGTGCAAAGTCACCAGCTGGGTGAGCAAAACCAAGGAGAAAAGTGCCCAACCACGCTGTGCCAGGGCAGTATTGCTGCGGCACCTCACGTGAATTTCCTGGGAAACGGACACAATAACTCGCCTGCTTCTTCCATACTCCCCAGTAAGACCCCTGGAGTGCAATTACTGCCAGAAAGAACAAAAAGCAGAATCACAAAGGCCAGAGAGAGAAACTGGGAGGGACTGCTAGAACAAGGATCACTTGCCTTTATTCATGTTATTTATACCCTTTGATTTCTCTGGCTACTATCAAAAGCTCGATTCTAAACCACACTTCAGTCTGAGCCCTTTCTGCTCAGTCTGACTTACTGATGTCTCAGTATGATGAAAGAAAAGAAGAATCAGAAAGGGGAAGCTGTAAGGGTCAAAGGTAAATTATCACTCCCAACAACGAGGGAGAACTTTCAACTTCACATTACTGTTTTGAAACTTGGCAAAGTATTTTCTCGGACATTTTGATCAACTCTTTTCCCCTCACAGCTTTTATACACATCTAAGAGGAATAAACAGTGAGATTTAACATTCAAAACAATGTAAAAATCAGTTACTGACTTTCATTCCTTCCTCGTTTCCTCAGAACTGTTTAACAGTTACATCCAAGAATAATTCTAGCTATCAGTTCGTGGTTTCTTGCAGGTTTATACTGCCAACACTAGTGTTTAACCACTAGGATCAAGTATGGCAGGGTTAAAAATACCTCTTCTGATGTGAGCGTACCTCTGTGAGCAAACACAAACTCTGTCTACATAAAGAGAAGGGACCAATGTCTCCAAGGGCGAGTCTTCCCCATGCTGCCTGATCCAAGTTCCAGCTGAAGTTTTACACCGAAAACAACTGCTGGCACACACAGGAAGTTCTCATTCAACTCCACTCCTGTTCTGCACTCCTGTGCTCACAAACACTTCAGTTCAAGTGGAAGATGATGGTACTTAAAAGCTACACCGATTTCAGCAGTGTCTGGAAGATGCATGAGGTGAAAAATGGCCTCAAAACAGCTGCAAATCTTCCTACTTTCTCTGCTACCACCACACTTGACTACACAAGCACCAAAGTGAGCACAACCATGCACAGAACGCAGACCAAGCTCAGCAGCCGGCACTGGGGGCAGCTATGCAGCACTGCCACCAATCAGTTATTTGAGAGTTCTCTTCAAAATAACAGGAAATAATGAAAGTATACACCAGTGGAAAAAAACAAAATGAAGGGTTTACAGAATGAAAAAAAAAATCCATTTTCTGCTACTTATATTTCAGATTAGTCAGTCTAAATCATATAATCTAGTATTTGTTTCTCACTAACAGCTAATTAAAAAACTCCAAGCTTCTAAGCAAAAAAATACCAGCTTGCAGCATTCAAACTCTTAATAAAGGGAAATACACCAGTATCTTATTTAAATACAAAGAAAAAAACTCCAAATTATTTTCAAATTTTAGTCAGCTATTAAATTTCTCCACTGACTTCTAAATTAAAATTCGGGACCTTGTACTTTGTATCTAAATACACACAGGGAGAGACAAAGCACTAGGTGAAGAATATTTGCATTTTATTTTCACACTGCAGATTTGCCTCCAGATGCCTGTGCACTGAAAAAGCACAACATAGCCTTCATCCTTAATTAAAATCTTGGGACAAGAATAAAGAGTTAGAAAACAAAAAGAAAAATAAAACATACATACTTTTTAAATTGTAACATATTTGTTAAAAATACCAATATGTATACAATATCCGTACACAATACACAAATTTGTGTATTGCAACAGATCCGTGGATCTCAGCAAAATCATTTTGTCTAATTTCAGAAAAAAACAACAATACTTTGCATACACAATAGAAGTACAAATTAGAACTGTCTTACTATGCTGAAATAGCAGACAACAAGACTCTAGACCTCTGCAAAGTGCAGTAATCAAGACAAAATATCTAAATTGAACTTCTTTAAACTGTTTTCCGCTGGGGGAACTTCAGAAAAGGCAGATTGCTACAGAATCTACAACCAAAACATTCAAAACCAGCTGGAAACATGCCACTCTTACACCACTGTGAGGCTGTAACACCACATGAGTAGTTGTAGAGAAAAGCAAACTATTCAAATGTAACCACTTCTCAAATAAAACATTGTGGGGAGCACAGGAGGAAATTAATTTCTGGTTAAAATGAAAACCAACTTACCCAGAACAGGACCCATTTCCCTAAACAGAAGCAAAGATTATCAACGTTAACTATACAATTAGTTTACACTGAAAGTCAATCCTTTGAATAAAATTTTTGGACAAAGCCTCAACTCTCACTCTTTTTCCTTCCAAATTGAAAAATTAAGTCATATGCATGGACAACTGCAACAGATCAGCATCTGCAATTTGCTTTATACCCCAAAAAAACCTGGTTGTGTGACTTAAGATACGTACAACAGACATGACTAAACAGAAAGGTCAGCAATACTTGAACTGAAAGCACAGCTACTTAACTCAGCTCAGCACCCTGAAAGTCAGAGGTTTAAGAACCACTTATCACTGACAAGAAGTGTAACCTCAAGACTATTCCATAATTACTAAGTAATTGTCTTCTGGAAACTTATACCATCACACCTTGCAGTATAACATACAGAGGTTCTGGTGATGAAAGAATAAATAAATAAATATAAATACACACACACACACACACACACACACACACACACACACACACACACACACACACACAATTTAAGAGACATTCTGACAGCTGTGTTTATTTGCCTGCAAGAGAAGACCAGAGACTGATCATGACTGGTTACTCAAAACTAATTCCTTTCATTAAAAGAATTACTACTACCCAAGTTTTACAGCAAGTGCTGAGAAAGGGCTTTGCTGTCAGTCACATTCAGGCTGATTTCATTCCTCACCTGTGTCACTGAGGTACTGCATGGCAGTGACCAAGTTACCTCACTTCTGAGCCCCAGAGTAACAGGGAAACCTTACTAAGCCATTTAGCGAACGGCCTTCAAGACCCACTGTTAGATTCACCCACTGACTCAAATCCTGTTCTGACAGCTTACTGCTTCTTAAAAACACCTTTCACTTTCCTTTTTTCTGCCCGTTTACCTTTTCTTCCCTAGTTAGAAACCGCGTGACAGATAGCAAGAATTTGAGCAACTGAGACAGGAAGTTGCCCACCATCATCAGTAATGAGCTTCACTATTTAAGAGTTTGCCAGGAGCCTAATGTAAAATGGAAGATCACACATGAAGGCAAACGTGCAGATTGTAATTTCACCGTTAATTACCATAGTTACTGTGCACTGTTCTGCATCAAAGTGTAACTCCACTTCAAAACCTTTCTACTACACCAGAAAACACCTCAGAACTCCCAACCATGCTAAAAAGGATATTTCTAGCCCAAACAGATACCAAAGCCCTATTCGGACAGAACAGCCGGACCAGGAACTGACACACCCAAGGCTTTAACTTGATACCACTGTACCACTACAACATCAGCACAAACCACACTTACACCAGTTAGGAAACTGTAGGAAACATCAAGCACATGCAGAGGGTTTAAACTAACCAAGAACTTTGTTGCAGACTGTCTGTCTACACAGATTGTAATTTAAGAACTCGTTCCTTTCTTTTTCTTGAATAAAAAATGCTTCAACTTCCAAAATTTTAGTTTATCCCAATGATTTCTAAAATGGATTTATGCATCAACAGAAAAACATTAATTTCAACTGAAAGCATTTCTGTACAGATGGCATCAAGTATTTATCCACCCATCTTGCTGCTAAATATTAGCATCTCCTTTTCAACTACAGTACACAAAAGGGGAAGGGCATACACTGAAGCTGTAAATTTCTATGTCGAGTTAGTTATTTTAGTGATGGGGGGAAGAAAATGGAAAAAAAAAAAGAAGAGATGTGGATCATTTTTCTCATTGTTTTGTCTCCTTGGTAAAAGCTGCACTCTACATCTCAGGCAGGACTTAACCACTTATACAAGAGCTTGATAATACTTCCTGCTTGCTTAAGGGGAACTGACATCTTTCATTCAAACACCACAAGCTGAGGTCAGAATCATTTATGAACCAACACTTAACCAATTTCGGAGTTTTACCTGTTTAGAGATATGAAAGTTTTGATCTCTGCTTCAGAAGCACCCAGCAGGCAGACGCTGGAGAGGCTACCCAAGAGGAGCCCAAAGACACAGGCTTTCGGATGGCATTAGGAAAAATCCACATCGGCAGCAGAAGGAAAGGTTAAGGAGCAAGTGCTCTCTGTGCTCAGTGTGGAAGACACCTGTTAACAAAGCACATGGAAAAGGACGACCACATACATACACATACCTTTCCTGCCCCAGTTTTCACCAGCAAGGTCCACTCACAAGCCTTCCAGACCCCTGAGCCCAGTACCAGACTGCTGGAGTAAGAAGTTACCTCCAAAAGAGAAAGATGAAGTTTGGAAGCACTTCAGGAACTTGGAAACACACAGTCTATGTAACCAGATGGGCTATAACTAAGAATCCTGAGGGAGCTGGCCAGTGTTGCTGAGATGCCACACTCTACCACTTTTTGAAAGGCCATGAGACTGTGAGAGGTTCTTTCTAACCGGAAAAAAAGCAAGTATCACACCCAATTTCAAGAGCAAGGAGGAGGATCCAGGCAAATACAGATCAGCCAGCCTGACCTAAGTCCGTGAGAGGATCATAGAGCAAATCCTCCTGCTCAAGAAGTGGAAGAATATGATGGGGAATAGCTGGCATGGATTTACCACGGACAAATGATGCCTGATGAACACAAGAGCTTACTGCAAGGAGACGACTGGCTTGGCAGAGGATAGAAGAGCACTGAATCCAGAAGGCCATAAACAACAGTCTCCCACAGCATCCCTACAGCCAAACTGGTGAGACAGGCACAGGGTAAGTGAGCAGTAAGGTGTTTGGGAATTTGACTGGACTGCTGAGCTGAAAGAACAGCCATCAGCTGTACCAAGTTCCATCCAAGCAGCTGCAGTCACATGCCCTGGGGATCACTGAAACCACCAGTACCACCCGATGTCTTTATTAATCCTCTAGATGATGGGACAGGGTGCATCCTCAGTAAGTTCCCAATGACACCAAAGTGGGAGGAGTGGTCAGCTCCTATTCAGAGGGACCTGGACAGGCTGGAGAAAGGCACTAGCAAGACCTTGTGACGTTCAGTGAAGGCAAGTGCTGGGTCCTGTACCAGGGACAGAACAACCTCCTGTGACAAGACGGGCTGAACACCAACTAGATAAGAAGTGACTTTTGCAGAAAAGTGTTTGGAGATCCCAGGAGACAAAGATTGAAAAGGAGTCCCCAGTACATCCCCCCAGCCAAGGCAGCCGGGCACAGCGTGGGCTGTTTGCAGGAGTGCAGGCAGCAGGCGCAGGGAAGGGTCGGTCCCCTCCGTTCAGCACCCGCGAGCCCGTGTTTGCGGTGCAGCCAGTTCTGGGCTCCCCGGTACAGGACTCACACGGACACTCTGGACCGTGTCCAGTGGCCGAGCTGGCCAGATGGCAGGAGCACATGGTGTACAGTGAGAGGCTGATGGAACTGAGTTTGCACAATCTGGTCAAGAAAAGAGCTCTGAAGAATCTTTATTACTGCCAGCTCGCTAATGAAAGGGTGCAGAAGAGAGAACTGGACTCTTCTGGATGATGGACACTGACATGTTAAGAGGCAACAGACACAAACTGGAAAGGAAATTTCAACCAGCTTAAAGGGAGGAAGGAAACAAAAAATCACTGAGTGCAGTCAAATGTGGAAACAGATTACCTAGAAAGGTGTTAAAGGCTGGAACAATCGTAACTAAATTACTCCTGCTTTAATTTATGCAGGGAGCTGGATTAGATGACCTCCAGAAGCCCCTTCCAACCTAAATGACTCTATTTTAAGAATTTACTATTTGACCTCCCAATGATTCTATTTCAGAAACTTTCCTTCAGCAGGTTTTGCATCAGGTTTATGACTTTTAATCACATATTTCAAAATTCCAGTTCTCCCGTACATACAGTAAGCCTACACCCAGTGTTGTACACAGAAATGTACCTATCTCTTATCTTCTTGCCCTTAGAACTTCTTCCCTTTGTACTGCCGTGCTTCCCCCACAACCAGGGAACAAGTTTTCAGCATCAGAAACATGTTGCCCTTTTAAGCTTACTTGATATAAAAAAACCCAAACCTTCTTTGATACCCTGACTCGTGATACAGAGATGATGAGAGCAGGAAAGCAGAGGCCTGTGACCCATCCCATTTTGTGGCAAAAGCTACTTTTTCCTTCTGTCCACTTAAAAACATTGGAAAGACAATTGTCCCTGCTACTCCTTCCAAAGACTAAGAAATATTCAATGAAAGACAATCTTAGAGGTTTCCCATGAGGGCCTTACTCATCTTTCACAGCAATCTATTTTACTAAGCAGATTTTGGAACCCCATTTATGTATTTATGTTCTGTTTACAAACAGTCACGCCCAACAAACTAGTTTTTCAGCTTCACAAAGTCTCCTCTGGGAACGCGCCTGATAGCAAGTTTAAATAAACAACTTAAAAGCCACAGAGGTCTTTTCTAATAATCTACATATTGGTTGTGTTTCTTTTTAAAGTTAAGAATAGAGGAAAAAAGGTAAAAGAAATAATTTTCAAACATGTCAGGCTTTGTTTATGGACCAGGACTCCATCAAAGAATAAAGCATCCCTTCAGCAATCCAGGTTACAATAAAGGCTCCTTCAACAGCTGTACCAGTGTAACAGAGTAAGATTGAGACTGGAACAAACTGCCAAAGGTATGAAATTCAGAGAACACATCTTAGCAAAATATACTTGAAAACAACTTAACCTTCACTAAAAGGACACCTCCAGGAAGCTCATGTTAATGCCTGAAAGGTGCATTTTAATTCTCACTTAATAGGTCAAGATTAAAATTCATGGGGAGAAGCTGAGAATTATTACAGGAATGATTAGTGTAGCTGGTGGCCCAAGAGAAAACAAACCTTCCGTGGTGTATTATTTCCACACATTTTTGCATCCTTTTTGTTAAAAGTGCCTTTTTTTTTTTTTTTGATACCAAGATCAAGAATGCCAATAAAACATATCAGTCCAGTGGGTGCATAAAATGGGTATAATCCCGTGACAAATTAATCTAGACTAGAAATCAAAAAGTGTGTAATTACTAAGGTCAGTCAAGTTTGAAATAGCCTTCCTATTACAGCAGGGATAACAGCAATATACAACTAATTATTTTTAAATTAGAGCTGAATAAATTTACAAAACCATCTAACAGTGCTGAGATCACTCCCTGAAATTAAGAACTCACCAAAAAGTTCAGAGAGAAGAACAGATGAACAAAGGACAGGGAAGAAGAAAACCACAGCAGTTTCCGTGGGCCCCATGGTAGAACAGAGACACAGAGGTGGCTCTGAGTCCCTTTAAGGTTGTCGAAGTAAATAAAAAATTACATAACCAATCTAAGCCAGTACTGGCAGGAAAAAAAAGAGCTACCTTTACCCTATCATTGCCACCTTCACCACAAGCAGCTTAAGTCAATCAAAACCACAACGTAGCTGCTTCTAGCAGCACTGGCTGGTGCTGTGAAGTTACTGACCACAAAGGCAGGTGGCAGCTAAGGAGCCTCCCAACACCTGTGACTGCTCCAGGACCACGGTTACACTCTCTGCCAACACTCTACTTCCCCCTCCGGACCGAGCCCGTGTCCACACGGCCGGGCAAGCGAGCTGGGTCAGGCAGTTGCTGTAATCAAAGGACCTCAGGAACAAGAAAAAAAAGAAGAAATAAGAGTACAACTTTTTGACCAGATTACCTCTTTTTACTCACTTCCTGGCTGTGGAAGTCCCTTTGATGAGAGAAGGGAAGGAGCAGCCACAACTCAAGACTGTCTTGAAATGCCAGGGAATACCCCAGGAACACAAGAGAGCCACATTATACACTTCATCTTTTTGCAATCCCCTTACAAACACCACCAAATCTTAATCTGTGAATCACTTTTTAAAGGACTGAATGCTATTTTTAACCCAGCAATAACTGTAACCATTTTAAAGCAAACACTGCAGAGTGATTTTTAGAGTTCTCATATGTAAAGCCAAGCTGTTCACAGCCCCAGAGTCCTTCTGGAAAATAGCAGTTATTTTAAAAATCAATCAAATAAACAAAACAAAACAAACCCAGCATGATTTCCCACCTCTGCCTAAAACAGAAGCAAGTAGTGGAAGGCTCTGTCACTCATTGAATTCTGGGGTTCATCAGCTGGTGCTGGCTCCCCTCCGGATACTCTCTGGCAGCATTCTTATAACACCGGAGCCAATTTGCGCTTACTGTAACTGTGTTTGTAGTCTTTTCAAGTTTAAACTACAAAGTAAGTTCTTAATCGTATAATTAATACCATCTAACCCACATAAACAGAGTTAGCTACAATCCTACTTAAAACCTAGGCAGAGTCATAACTTGCAGAACCAACCTTACACGCCCAGTAAACCTTCATACAACCTGGAGCCAAGTTGGTCTGACAGGCAGTCAGGATTTGGCCTGTATCACAGAGGTTTGGTTAAATAAAGCCACAGTACCTTTTCTGCATTTAAAGGGGTAAGAAAATGTTGCCTGTACTGTCAACAAGATCTCCTGCTGGGAACTGAAAGCACACCTGCCCTTCTGAAAGTTTTAGCTGAAAACCAAGGTGGTTGAGACTAAAGCTCGACAGTGAAAGAGACAAGCAATGGTTACCTAAGCAAGTTATTTCTTAAATACATTTGCTACATTTTTCTCTATATTAAAGAAGAGCTGGTATTTTGAATCTCTTTCTTTTTTTCCCTCTTGGCACACACTGGATGGATACACACACGCACACAGCTGTGAAATGTGGTGGGCTATGACTTATTTACAGCACTACCAAACCACGCAGGCTTAACAACACAGCTTTGAGAGTGACAGCGGGAGCAAAGTACACACAGCACTGCCGGAACTTACACACGAGGAGAGGCACCAAGTCCATTTCATTCAGTGCCGTACCTGCTTCAGATGGCTTCAGCAGGTTTTCAAGTACTTTTTATCTAAAGACAAGAATTTTTGTACCAGCTCACAGGTCGGGAGAGAGTGGAAGAGGGCTTAAAAAATAAAGAAAAAAAAATCACCAGGGGAAAAAAAAAAGCGGGAAAGAAAACCACCCCAAAACAAAACATAACAGAGATGAATCTGACGCATGCAGACGGCACAGATTTAGGACAGTAGTTTGCTAGTCTGGGCTCTTGGGAAGTGACTTCACTTTTCCCGCGGAGGAGGCAGGGAGATGAACGCTTCCATAGCGCTCTCCCTTTCCTGACCACGAAAACAACTTTATTTTTTAAATCCTGCACTGTGCTCGAGCTCCTCTCCTCCCGGAGCGCCACTGCCCAGGGAACTCCCCCCACACACAAACACGCACACACACACACACCAAACAACACGGACCAGCGGAACCATCACCCCGCGATGCCCCGCCGCCCGGAGGGCCCGCGGCCAGCGGAGGACCCACCTCGGGTCACCGGGCACCATCACCCGTCGCACAGGGTGGGCCGGCGGCTCCCTCTCCTCCCGCGCCCGCTCTCCTGAGGAAGCGGCGACCTCCCCCGCCCGCGCCCCTCACGACACCCGCTCCGCTCGCCCCGGCGG
>VXAZ01003349.1:0-10608 GCA_013399875.1 Gymnorhina tibicen | reverse complement strand
GCCCTCAGCGGCGACAGCCCCGCGGGGGGCCCGGCGCGGGTGCGTGCTCCCGGGGCAGCGCGAGGGGCGAGCGCCTGCGCCGCCGGCCCGGCCCGGCTTCCTGCCGGTGTTGAAGTTCTGTGCGGCCCCATGGGAGTGCCCCCTCTGGAATACCGAATCACGGAATGGTTTGGGTTGGAAGGGGCCTTAAAGACCATCTCGTTCCACCCTCCTGCCATGGGACACCTTCCACTAGACCAGGATGCTCCAAGCCCCTTCCATCCTGGCCTNCCTCCCCCGCCCGCGCCCCTCACGACCCCCGCTCCGCTCGCCCCGGCGGGGCAGGCCCGCGGCGGCGTCCCGATCTCTCTCACCGGTGCCGCCGGGCCGTCCTCCCCGCGCTGCCGCTGCCTCCAGCCCGGCGGGGCCGCGCAGCCGCCTCAGGGCCGGGACAGCGTCGCCCACATTCCGGCGGCGAGAGGGCGGGCGGGTGCGCGCGCACGGCTGACACGGCGTGNCTTCCATCCTGGCCTTGAACACTTCGAGGGATGGGGCAGCCACAGCTTCTCCGGGCAACCTGTGGCAGGGCCTCCCCACCCTCACAGGGAAACATTTATTCCTAATATCTAATCTACCCCTGCTCTCTAGTGGTAAGCAGTTCTTCTGTGTCCTGTACCTACATGCTCTCGTAAATAGTCTCTGCCTGTAAGTTCCCTTCAGGTACTGAAAATCCACAACTAGGTCACCCCAAAGCCTTCTCTTTTCCAGGCGGAGCAATCCCAGCCTTTCCTCCCAGCAGAGCTGCTCCATCCCTCTGCTCATCCTGGTGCCTCCTCTGGGCTCTCTCCAGCAGCTCCAGGCCCTTCCCGTGCTGGGACCCCAGAGCTGCAGGCAGGTGGGGTCTCACCCGAGCACAGGGGTGGAATCCTGCCCTCTCCTGCTGCCCACACTGGTTTTGGTATATGCTTCTCTCCCACCTGTCAGAAAGCGTCCGGCTGGCACTGAAACGTGTCAAAATCCTTGCCCACAACTGAAGGACAATGGAAGCAACCTATAAATCACGGTGCTCTTTAGGAAAAAACAAATTAAGTTTGCCTTCAGATTTGGTACTCTGGTCTCGCCAAGTGGTAGATTGTGTTTGCTCATAGGCAGTGGTTTGGTGTGGTTAAACAAATATTTTAAAAGTAAATATCTATGCTTAATTAAACATCACCATTGTTTACGTTTAAATAAAATATGTTTAAATTACGACAGCTTGTCTTGTTGGGTTGTGTGCGAAACAAATTACATTTAACTTAACCACAGCATTTATACAGCTGGTCTGTGTTCTTCACATTTCAGGTGTAGTTCAGCAAAATCTTAAGGAATGTCCAATCACAGCCTTCAATAAAAACTTCAGCATAAAAGCCAGTGGGCTGTGTCCTGTTGCCCCTGGGACAGACAGACTGCCCATGTGGGCATTGATTTTAGGCTGTTTTCTTGTCACTGGAGTCGAGAGGTTTATTTGTTACATGGTCTTTTTTGAGCTGAACTGTTGTAACAAACCTGTCTTGGAAGCTGGCAAGGCGAGCAGGCAAAGGAGAGCAATTCACAGAAAAAAAACCTAAACCCAAATAAACAAACCAGGACTGTCTGGCCAGCTCCCCACTTAAGAATTGTTACTATTTGTCTATAAATGGTGTAAATTAAATTACCTTCAGATCAGTTTTATCACATTACGGGTTCAGATAAACCACAAAAGCATAGGAAAAGCAGAATTCGGGGAGAGGAGGAAAATTATTTTACTGAATATTACGGTAGAGGAATAATAAGAAAAAAGTAACCCTGGCCCTGTACCCAGGCACTGCACACTGGTGTATGGATGTGGGTAATAAACAGGAGGAACTGAAAGTCATTATATTCATAACCAGAATTATGAATAAATGGTCATAACTGAGTTTATGAACATAACAGAGTTTGTTCAGGAAGCCTAGGTAGGAAAAAAGAGGTACGAAGGTACAGAACAAATGATAATATTTGGATAATGGCAAAAAGGAAAAGAGCAGTCTCCCAGAAAAGACCCATTAGCAACCTGAAAATGAAAAAGATGAAGTACATGGTGCCTTAATTTGAAAAAAATCATCCAAAGCATAGAATTGGTGGTAATACTTGAAGCAGCATGGTATGTAGTCTGAAAAAATTTGGGAGATTATACAGGTGATAGGGGTCATTAAGTTAATGACTCTTCAGGAGGGATGGATGGGAAGTCAAAGCAATGGACTTGAAGAAAATAAGTTACAGCAAAGTCACCATTTGAATGTCAAACCCCACGGTACCAAATTAAGGAAAAGCGTACTCTGGAAAGTTTTTCATTTCCCAGAGAATCAGCACCAAGGCTGCAACCAGGCCGCTGCAGTGAGAAAGCAAGAAAGGAAGGGAGGAGCCTGGCTAAATGAAAATATTTCTACGGCTTGCACCTTTTGAAACAGAAGAATCTATGTTAAATTGTTAAAATCCACAACAAGGTGATTGTTGTAATACATAGGGGAAAACCCAGAAAGAGGAACATACACTATGAGCTAAAGCTATCGAGGAGCCATAAAGAGTGACAACAGAGAGCTTATGGGGAAGACTGTTGGGGAAGGACTTGCTCTCAGGTGGGCAAGGAAACAGTTCCTGAGCCATATGAGGAAAACCAAAGTCTCCTGGTTTTTGCTTTGTTCTTCTCTGCAATGTCGGGTGTAACAGATGATTTATAGGGGAAGAGAACAGTCCAAATCCAAAACACAGCCCCACACCAGCCACGCTGAGGAGAATTAACTCTACCATCCAAACCCACCAACATACAAAGGTACAAACAAATGATCAAGCTAAACTACGGAAAGAAACAACTTATTTAAGGTGCTTACAAAAACCATCTGCAGTTTTAGACAACACATTAAGAGAAATGGTTAAGCAATTTCAAGTCTATTAGCAATTCCCTTCAAGAGCTCAGGAAAGATAGTAAGGTTCCATGAGACCAGCAAAAAGCAAACAGTGCCTACCCTAAAACAGAAAAGGATGAGAATCAGAGGCCAATCCGCTTTATTTTGTATCAGACAAATTACTGGAAGAAATTATTAAGCGAATTATTTGTAAGGCCTTGGATGATAAGATTAATAACAATCAACAATAACATCTCAAAACCAAATTATGGAATCTTGACTGCAGCAAGGCTTCTGACAATATGTCATCTAATGCTCTCCTAAGCAGGATCAAGTAGCACAAAACTACACAAAACTTGGCTACATAAAACTTGGTTGAAATGCTTAGAAAATGGCACTCAGAAGTAGTATCAAGTTAAGTTTGCAGTAAGTCTTCCAGATGCTTACATCCCGAGTCCTGAAATGCTTCTGTGAGGCAATAGGATAGGGAATATTTTTATCATATTTGTGGTGGATATCCTGTCCAGGTGAGCGCTGTAATCATTTTGAAAGATCTAATTGGAATTGAACAAATCATGACAAGCTGGAACAAAGATCCAAACTAAAGAGGGTGTAATTCAATAAGGTGATAAAATAGCTGGGAATAAATAATTGGCTGCAAAAAAACTGAGCTGGAGACAGAGGCAAAGCAGTTGCTTTATAGAAAATCTTGGTTCATAGTAGTTCACAAATACAAAAAGAGGCAACAGTGGTTTGTGACCTACCCCTTACCACACACACACAGGCATTCCAAGCATCCCAAAATGTCTCGAGACAATTTGGTGTTGCAAAAAATGTGACTGTGCTACTGAAATGTAGGACAAGGCTGTCAAACAGGAGAGCAAAATAATTCTTCTGCTCAAAAAGGAGTTCAGAAAGGTTTTCACGAAGAACAGTGCTTATTTTTGGGAATCTTCTTTCAAATACAGAGACCTCTGTGGAGAACGTAAAGAACTACCAGGAGCCTGGACAGCTTGCCCTGGGGTCGTACTGAAGCACAACTGAATAAAATTCAGTTAGATGTCTGAAAAGTCCAAGACAAGCCTTCACTGACTTCACAGACCTCACAGACCTCACAAACATCACAGCCCACCAAGATCCAACAAAGCCTACAGCGCCATGTCAGCCCTCACAGACCCTGCTGCCTTCACAGACCCTATGGCCCTGAGAGGCCCCACAGCCCTTACAAGCCCCTATAGCCTTCTCAGCGCCCACAGAACTCAAAGCTGTGAAAGACCTCACACACCCCATACCCCTCAAAGGCCCTTGAGCCCTCACAGTCTCCATAGACCTCACAACCCCAATAGCCCTATAGCTCTTCAGGCTATAGACTTCATAGCCCAAACAGACATCTCAGTCCCCACAGACGCCACTGCCCTGGCATAGCTCATCACCCTTACACTCCTCCAAGCCCCTATAGCCTTCCCAGCCACCATGGACCTCAAACTCCCAAAGCACTCACAAGCCACAAAGCCCTCAGTGCACCTACAACTATCACAGACCTTACAGCCCCCATAGCTCTCATAGCACCAGTAGATCCCAGGGCACAGAGAGCCCTCACAGACCTCCAAGCCCCTCTGGCCTTCACAGCCACCATAGACCTCATAGTCCTCTATCAAAGACAAAGCCCACACAGCCTTCACAGCCCCTATAGCCCTCACAGCCTTCTCAGGTCTCACAGACCCCCCAGATCTCACAGACTGTATAGCACTCACAAACCCCAGAGCCCTCACATCACCTACAGCCCTCAAAGTCTCCATGGTTCTCACAGCCCTTATAGGTCCCTGAACCATCTCAACCCTCACAGACCCAATGGCCCTCACAGACCCCTTGGGAGGTTGCTGCGTGCAGTGTGGGTGGGAGTGTGTGTGGGAAAGCAGGGGAGGCAGTGCAAGAGGGGGTCAGGAAGGGTGAGAGGGCAGCACAGGGGTACGTGTGAGGTGCGTGAGGGGTTGTGGGGTTTTTCACTGTGTTTGTGGGGCTGCGGCCTGTTGGCTGAGAGGAAATGTAGTATTGGTTTTTAGCAGTTAAATATCTGTCCTTGATGAGAGACCTTAATATTCTACTTTTTTTTTGGCTGTGGGGGTCGGATCCAGCGCTTGCTCCGCCCACTCCATGTATGGTCCCCGGTACTGCAGTGACTGTAGGAAAGGGGCACCCCACAATGGGACAATTTTTGATCAAATATAGACATAAATAGTGGAAAACTCTCTGTGACTCGGGTTTCAGCCTCAAAGCCATCGCCATGGTTTGCAGGGAGCTGCAGCGTGGCAGGGCCCTGGCTGGGCATGGGGGCACTCGCTCTGGAGACAGTGCCAGTCCCACCTGGCATAGGGAGCTGCAGCATGTGGGGAACGAATCCTTCCCAGCCTCCTGCCCCAGAGGTCCCCTAGGGACCAGTCCTGCCCGTGCTCATGACACTGGACACGGTCACCTGCACATGTAAGGACTGGGGGGGCGGGGGTGTTACATGCCAAGTGTGTGGCGAGGACATGAACAGGTGTGGGGCTGGGCTTGAATGGGGACAGAAGGGGTGATGGGACCATGTGCACGGTGTTCCTGTGGCCTCTCCTCCAGCTGCTGAGAGTGCAGGAGCTCCAAACCACCTGCTCATGGAACCAAGGGGCCACTGGGACACTGCAGAACCAAGGACACCATTGTTAATGCTTTGGGGACCCAGGGAACCAAGGGGCAGTTGTGACCCTGAGGGCCATCATGGAAACAGGGAGACCTGTGTGAAACTGCTGAACCTCATGGAACCAGCCAGGGGTCCATTCTGACATTTCAGAACCAAGGAGACCATTGTGACACTATGAAACAAAAGACACCATAGTGACACTGCAGAAACTCTTGGAACCAAGGCTCCATTGTGACACTGCGAAACTAAGACCATTTTGAAACTGCGGAACCTCATGGAACCAAGAGGACATTGTGACACTGTGAAGAAAAGGAGACCATTGCGACACTAAATAACCTAATGAAACCAAGGATCTACTACGACACAGCAGGACCTCATGGATCAAAGGGATTTGTGATGGAACAAAGGCTCTGTGGCACTACAGGACCTCATGGAACCAATGGTTCATTGTGACACAGAGGGCACTGTATAACCAAGGGTTCTTCATGGCACTGCAGAACCAAGGAATCCGTTCTTACACTGTGGAGCCACATGGAACCAAGGGTCCATTGTGACACTGCAGAACCTCATGGAGCCCTGAGTCCACTGTGAAATTTGGAACCAAGGAGACCACTGTTACACTACGGAACCTCATGGAACCAAGTGTCCATTGTGACACCATGGCGCTGTATGGAACCCAGGGTCTGTTGCGACATTGTAGAACCAAGGAGACCATTGTGACACCTCAGAACCTCATTAAACCAAGTGCCTGTTGTGACATTATGGGGCTTCATTGAACCAAGGGGCCGCTGCGACATTGCAGAACCCAGCAGACCAATGTTGGAGCCATATGGAACTAACGGTACAGTGTGGAACCAAGGAGTCTCTTCTGGGACTGCAGAACCCAGTGGAACCAAGAGTCTTTTGGGAAACAGAGGGGCCTCATGTAAGTAAGGGTTCATTGTGACACTTCGGGGTGTCATGTAACCAAGGGTCCATTGAGACACTGTGGAACCAAGGAGACCATTATTGTTACACTATGGAATCCCACGGTACCACGTGTCTATTGTGACATTATGGGGCTTCATGGCACCAAGGAGCCATTGTGACACTGGAGAACCAAGGATACCATTGTGACACTGTGGAACCAAGGAGACCACTGTGATCCTGGGGAGCCTCACAGAACCAAGGGTCCATTGTGACACTTTGGGACCAAGGAGACCACTGTGATCCTGGGGAGCCTCACAGAACCAAGGGTCCATTGTGACACTTTGGGACCAAGGAGACCACTGTGATCCTGGGGAGCCTCACAGAACCAAGGGTCCATTGTGACACTTTGGGACCAAGGAGACCACTGTGATCCTGGGGAGCCTCACAGAACCAAGGGTCCATTGTGACACAGAGGGGCCTCTTGTAACTAACTGTCCCTTGTGACACTGCGGAACCACAGAGTCAATTGCGACACAGTGGGGCCTCATGGAACCAAGGGTCCATTGTGACACAGAGGGGCCTCTTGTAACTAACTGTCCCTTGTGACACTGCGGAACCACAGAGTCAATTGCGACACAGTGGGGCCTCATGGAACCAAGGGTCCACTGAGACTCAGAGGGGCCTAATGTAACCAAGGGTCCAGTGTGAGACTGCGGAACCTCATGGAACCAAGGCTCGATTGTGACACAGCAGGACCTAATGGAACCAAGTGTCCATTGGAACACTGGAGAACCAAGGAATCCGTTGTGAGAATTTGGAGACTCATAGAAATGAAAGTTCCTTGTGACACTGCAGAAACAAGGAGACCATTGTGACACTAAAGAAACTAATGAAACCAAGGGTCTACGGTGATACTGACGGGCCTCATAAAACCAAAGGGCCATTGTGACTCAGCAGCGCCCCACGTATCCAAGGGTCCATTGTGACTCTGCAGGGCCTCATGGATCAATGCTCCATTGTGACACAGAGCGACAGCATGGAACCAAGGGTCAGTTGTGATTCTGGAGGACCAAGGAGTCCATTGTGAGAATTTAGAGACTCATAGAAATGAAAGTTCCTTGTGACGCTGCAGAAACAAGGAGACCATTGTGACACTAAATAACCTAATGAAACCAAGTGTCTACTGTGACACAGAGGGGGCTCATGGAACCAGTGGTCCATTGTGACACAGAGGGATCTCATGTGAGATCTGCAGAGCCAAGGAGGCCATTGTGATCCTGGGGAGTCTAAGGGAACCAAGAGTCCACTGTGACACAGAGGGGCCTCTCATAACTAACTGTCCATTGTGACACTGCAGAACCACAGAGTCAATTGTGACACCATGGAGCCTCATGGAACCATTGTGTCACATGTGGAACCCAGCACTGTGATACTGTGGGATCTCATGAAACTGTGTCCATTGTGACATGGTGGGGCCTCATGGAACCAAAGGTCCATTGTGACATTTTGGAGCCTCATGGAACCCAGGAGACCATTATGACACTGCAGACGCTCCTGGAACCAAGGAGACCATTGTGACACAGCATAACCAAGGCTCTACCATGATGCTGACGGTCCTCATGGAACCAAGGGTTCTTTGGTAAACAGCAGAGCCCCATCTGACCAAGGGTCGATTGTGACACTGTGTCACATAACCAAGGGTCCATTGGTCCATCCAAGGCTTCATAGAACCACCAGTCCATTGTGACACAGAGGAGTCTCATGGAACCAAGGGGCCATTGTGACACAGATGGGCACCATGTAACCAAGGATCCTTTGTGACACTACTGGGCCTCATGTAACCAAGGGTCCATTGTGACACTGCAGAACCAATGACAGCATTGTGACACCTCAGAACCTCATGGAACCAATTGTCTCATGTGACACTGTTACAACCCACTTAATTATAGAGGAGCAAAAAGAGATCTCTGTGAATTGCAGAAAGGACTTCAGGTTCAAATATTCCCTGAAACAAGATTAAAATTCAAACTAAGTTATACGTTGATAAGAAAAAAAATCTGGTATTTTCACTTTACTAACTGTAAAAGGGGCAAAAAGAAAGAAAGGGGAAAGTAGAGAAAAGCTAAGATTACTTTAAAAGCATAGGATAGTTTACCATCACACTTGCTGCATTTCTGCCAAGATGGGAAAGGTGCAGGGGGAGGGCAAAGCAGTTTTTGCCTTTTCTTTTTCTCTGCTGCTTGAAGTGGCTTTATCTGTGCTTTCTGGTCTCAGGGCTGACAGCTTAGCTGGAATGCAATCTGTTGCCTTCTGGAATGCAGACACGATGTGTGGTTCCTGCAGTTCACGCCTGGTTCTGGTACATTCGTGCTTGCTCACTCCAGGAGTGCAAGAGCAGGAGGTGTTTTCCCCAGGGTGGTGGCATCTTGGCTCCTGGAGGCTTGTCTCAGTTTTGAGATAAATTTAAGAGAAGACACTCTGCAATGAGTAGTCTCCTCTAAAGGGTTTTAACAATTCCCCTCCACCAATAGAAAATGAATACTAATAGAGGAAAGTGAAAAGAAAACAAAACCAACGGTTTATTAACAACAGACTGCTCACAGAACTCACCCCCCACCCCACACAGACACAAGAACAAAGACCCAAAAATGCCCAGAGAATGGGGTAAGCTTGAAGAAATACCCCTTCCAGAGACGTGGTACGAGAGAGATGGTGCTGGCTTTCACGCTGAGGGAAGTGGAGTTTCCATGTAGGAGTTCCAGGAGGAGGCAAAAACCTGGTGGCTCTCTGGCGTCAACCTCCTCTCCAGGGCAGATGGAGCATCTGGGCTGGAGCTGCTTGTGTGCTTGCCTTGTCCTTGAGGCTTGGGGCTGGAATGGGGCGACTGCTCCTGCTGGTCCTGCTCCTCTGGTCTCAGACCAGCAGCTGTTCAGTTCACCTCAAGGCAGCTCAAAGATTGCTACTGCAGCTTCTCCAAGCCAGGGAGGAGAAAAGCTTTTTGCTTGGGAGCTCAAAGATTGCTAAGCCAAGGAAAACAAGCTAGCCAAGCAAAACCAAGCCGCACAGCGCCATGGAACACCTGGGCAATGAGGCTTCAAAAATGCCCGCCAGAAAGCCCAAAACACCCCCTCCCCAGCCCCACACACACCAGTCCCAGGCCTTAAGGATAACAGCAACCATTTTTGGGCATAAAGCAGAGGATCGTGGAATAGACTACCATCATAAATCACTCCAAGACAAGGCTTCAGGTTGCTTTCACAGCTGTAAAAAAGGCTTTAGCAGGCGGTGGTGAAGGAAAGGTGTGGGGGGGTGTCGTTGGCCAGAGTTTCTATCCCTTTTTCCTCCTCCCTAGTTTAGCACAGGTTTTGCCTTCTTTTTTATGGACTTGGTTTAGAGACAAGTTTAGGAGAAAAACACTCTGGGATGACTGTTTCCTCTAACAAAAAAGGGTTCCAACAATCCCTTTCTGCCAGTAAGAGATTAATACTAGCGGATGAAAGTGAAAAAACCCCAACTGTTTATTGACAAACAGCGTGCTCACACGGCATGGCAAAAAAAAAAAAAGAATAAATGTTAGATAGTGAATTGCCAGACCTTCCCCGCCCTTGCCTCACCCCCCCCCACACTGGAACAAAAAAACCCCAAAATGCCAGGGAAAGAAAAAAGAAACCACAACAGCCACAACGTGGTGGGGAGAAAAAAAAATGGCGCTGGCTCCTGTCTCAGGGAAGGGGAGAAAAAACCAAAGGGTTCGTGCAGCAGCTCAGGCAAAACGGGTAAGAACCTGGCAAAACTCTGGCGTGGGTCCCCTCTTCCCAGCAGATGAAGCTGGTGGATTTGGTGTCCCTTCTCTTGTTCACTCAGCTTTTCCGAGGTCTGGGGCCGGGACAGAATGGCCCCTCGCCTTCCTGCTGGTCCCCGGCCGACTCATCTCCCGTCGATTGTCCTCTCTGATCTCAGACCAAAACCAAACGTCCAGTTCAGGAAAAAAGCAGACGAAGGATTGTTGTCGCAGTCTCCAAGGCCAGGGAAAGGGAAAAAACCCAACTTCTTGCCTAAGAAGCTAACAAAACCCAAGCTAGCTGAGCAAAAAAAGGAACCCAGTCCACACAGCACGACGGACACCTGGGGAGTGAGGCT
>VXAZ01003348.1:1086394-1130479 GCA_013399875.1 Gymnorhina tibicen | reverse complement strand
CTGCAGCCCCACCACGGGCGCGGGCGGCGGCGGGGCCACGCCCTGGGTGCCTGCAAGGAACACACAAGGGACAGTCAGAGCCCGCCGGGAGGGAACGCGCAGCGTTGCCGTAACCTCAAACCCAACCTGCGGTTATCCCAGGAAAAGAGCACCCTAGAGCTTGGAGCGGAGCTTCCTGTGCTCTCCACCCACTGCCTGACCAGCGGTGGCCGTGAACACCCCTTTGTGTGCTGCTGGCGGCAATGACTGTGCCCGGGGCACCAATTCATCCCTAGTCCCAGAGGCTTCTTTCGGGGAGAGCCTTTGTCCTTGTGCGGGTCAGGGCTCCCCCTCAGCCCCAGCTCAGCCTCCGACTTCCTCAACCAACTGCAGCCAAAGCCCCTTGCTGCTGTTGTGCTTCCAGGCAAGGATACCTCACCCCCTCCAGTCGGATCAAAACATTTCCCTCTGCTACAAACAGCAGCTGAACACCCCAGAGTTGCACAGCATCAGCAAGAAGCTCAGGCACAGAGGCAGCAGAGATGAGGCTGGAACATGGCTGGAACACAGCTCTGCTGCCATTCCAGAGAAAAGCGACACAACAAAGATTTGTTTCAGTAGAATAAACCTCACAATATAAACTAAAAGGAAATGCAACAGGTCATTCCTGGCTTCTCTTTTTATAACGGTGTTTCATCCTTTATAGCACATATCCAGCGCCAACTGTTTTCCACTTTTATTCCCACGCTCTTCATAGGAGGAAAAAACTCCCTCTCCAAAGTTACTGTCAGATAAAGCTCAGCCCAAAGCTCCCAGACACCAACACCACGAGCCAGCAGGAAGGAGGAATTCTGAGCTCCAGCCGAGGCCTTCCCAGCCCTGAGCAGGTGCCTCCTCAGTCTGAACCAGGAACCCTGTCTGGTGTTCCCAGAGCCCTCACACTGCGCCCATCTGCTCCTGCTCACCAGCACCTCCTGCCCTGGAAACACAGCCCCTGCCTGGGTAAAACCAGAATGTGAAATACCGTGGAAATTTATGCTGGAATTAGTGCCAGCAGTGAAAACTGCACTTGGGTGCAGCTTCATGAGCAGCCACACCACTTCTCCCTCACCTGCCGTGGTGTCCCTCCCTCCTTCCAGCTCTGGCATTTGTTCCCCAGACAGACCTGAGCCTTCTGTGCTGCCCTCTCACCACACCGCTGACGTTCAGGGACATCTTTGACAGAAACCTTTTCACCTGAGTGCTCTTTAAATTCATATTGCAAGGAAATTGTGTTTTGCCAGGGAGAAGACTCGTGTGACATCTTCCAGTCTGTGGTATCCTCTTCCCTTCCCCTCCAAGCAGTCAGACACGACTCCATGGGTCACACTCGGAGAGAAATGGTCCAGTACCAACAGCCTTTTTTTTCTGCATTTTCCCCCCTTCCTTCCTGTCTCTAAAATGCAGAGCCTTCCCCCTCCTGGTCAATAACCAGGTCTGTAATCACCCAGTTTAATCCTCCCGTGACAGAACTGCAGATCTTACAACAGACACATAGCTAATGATGTCTCCCAGGAATGCTGAGGTTTGGAGACATTCTTGGTGGTAAAAACATCTTTTAATCTTCCTCAGAAGATTAAAACAGGGCAGAATAGAATAACTGAGAACTACAGAGCTGAAGAAGTTAAGCTTATGCTCCTGCTTAGAAGCAGCAGAGCAGATGTGGGTTACAAGAGCATGAACATGAGGTTTGGGAGAGAAGTTTCACATTTATTAAGTACAGGTCATTTAATTTCTCAACCTTATTTCTACACAAACTGCAGCACTGAAGCAACATAATGGTACCTGGAACTCTTTCATTCTGAACTGCATTGGCTGGAGAGCTGCACACCTTTTATTTTAAATTTATTTTAAGTATCAACCTCCTTCAGTGCTGAGGCTAAAGCAACAAGTACTACTGGAGTTTCCTCACTCTGCTGACAAATCAGGTACCAATTAAAAACTCACAGAGCTGTCCAGAAACATCCCAGTTTACTGAAAACACTCAGGGAAGTTCATGGTACACACACACACACACCATGTCTGGGGCAGGTTAAAGTCTTAAGTAACTGGGTAAGAATGCCCTGAGCTCCAAGAGAAACACTTGAGGTGATTTCCTGACCCAGCTTCTCCTCCTGGAGCCAGTTCCCTCACACCTGACACCTGCTCCTCTGTCCCAGTGTGTAAAACCACACCTTGCCTTCACAACAGATTTTATTGGTTTCGGAGGAGCAACCATCACACGCCAAGGTGTCCCAAGTTTCATCACCTGACTCCTACGACACAGCCCAAGTGCTCGGGCTGGCCTGAAGGGTCTTCTGTCCAGAGAAGGCACAGGAGTCATCCTTACTGCTTTGATAAATCAGGTGTGAAGCCAGATTTCCATGTCACTGTGATCCAGAGCTGACCATCTTCTCTCGCAGCTGGACAAAGCCCACGTTCCCTTGGGATAACTTCCATGTCACCAGTGCTGACACACCTGACTTACTTTTACACAAACTCTGCTCAGTAAGTGGTTACAGTAACTCACAACCCTTAAGTCACTTCCCAGCACATGGAGCTCTGTGGTTTGTGTGTGTCCCAGCACACAAACCTCATGGAAACACATGGAACAAGCCAAAATCTCACAGACCCAGCACAACAGCAGAAGGTTCTCATTCCGGTTTGAAGCTGCTGTTCTCCAGCATTCCGCATGTTCTCCAGTGGGGAATGTGGCATCTTACAGCTAGAGCATTAAATACTGCCAGGGAGCTCCTGAGAGAGGGACCATGTAAGTCTGGTGGGTTTCTGCTGCAGTTTGATTCAGGATCTTTCAGACCAGGTCAAGACTAAAGAAAGAGGCCTAAACGAAAGGCCCTAAATATGGAGTCACAGCTGAAATAACCTGCCAAAAATCCCAACATTTTGTGACAGTCGCAGTCTGAGGGGCTCAGAGAATGCTGTATTTGTGTTTTATGATTTCATGCAGATTACAAAAATCACTTCAGAACAAACCATCGGGGGAGCAAAGAGAAATAACTGAGCTTGCACTACCAGGAAATGAATGCCAAGTTCGAGGGGAACTCCAGAATAACTAAGCTTCAATTACGTGTTATGATCCTTGTAAGAATTTGGATAAAAAGAGCACTAGATCAGGACCTACAACTGCAATAGGTTCATCAGGATAACAGATCACAGGATCTGACTATTCCAAACACAGCTGCTGCAGTTTATTACTGGCCTGAGTTACAGCATTTGCTCAGTGCTGGGAACACGTTGGCCAATCCCAAAGGATTTAAAGGCTGTCATTTCCTGCAGCAGGCACATGTCAAAGGAGCCTACAAATACCTGCTCTGCAGATCATTTCAAATTCCCTGAGCACACAGTCATTGAGCCATCACAGCCTGGACTGTCCTGTTCCCATGAACAACCAGGTGTAGCAGCAGAGAGCGACGCCAAGGGCACAACTAAACCACAACAACCTGGGGGTGGGCTTTAGAAAAAAGCACAAAAAATCCAGACCCAGTGTCCAAGAGGCATCGCTCCTCTGAAGCACAACCACATCCTGGTTGGAAGGGATGAAGGAATTACAGTGCAGGCACAAAGAAAATCAGAGTTGAGACAGAACTTATGAAAGGGCATGAAATGTTATCCATTCAGAATTACTTTGTAACATGTGTTCCACAGGAAAGCTGAACCGACAGAGACAAGCAGCATTCTGTGAAGTTATGAAAGTTATTAAAGAGCTCCTGTATTCTGCAGGGATTACAGCAAGTGTTCCCAAGCCAGAAGTTTGGATCTCTCCCACAGCCTCTTCCCAGCAATCTTCATCCCTTGAGTCCAGCCTGCTGCAGGAGCTCTCCCATCCTGCCCAAGTACCCGGAGATGATTTCCTCTTCCTTCCCAGGACACCTTCTGGCCTCCCACATGCACAGCTACACTCAGTGCATGAGTGACACCAAGTGCTTTTAAGAAGTTTAATTTGTGCTAACTTACTGAGAAGTTTTAAAAAGCCAGGACAACCTTTTATCTTTAATCACATAAAATATTATAATCTGTGTCTTCTGGTTTTCCCTCTTTTATCAGACTGAACAGTGCCCTCCAGAATGTTCAGGATGGGTTTTATGTAACTCTTTAATTATAAATAACTTCTTGAAATTAGACACTCCCCAACATCAAATGCTACTGCTTAGGCAAACACACAGATCTCAGCCATTACTCCAGGACCGCTCTGTGAGCTCAAAAAACCCTGCCCTCACTGACAGAAGTCACTCTGACCACATGGAGAACTTTCTCTGCCTCAACTACTCAGTGAAAGGTTAACGAAAGCAAAGGCAAGTTCTTGATTTCCAGCTTTCTCAAATTCAGCTTCCTTGGATTTTTAAGAATAAAAAGCAGCTGCTGTCCAAGGAACTGATCTGGGTGTCTAATTTAGTCCAGTCTTCCATTTTTTGAAACCTTTTTGTTATGTGTGCAGAGATACAGCAAAGGGCAGAGGATCCTCACACATTCCAAAGGCCTGGAATATGAAGTTTGGGTTATGCTGTCCAAGACAGTCCTGTGAAACTCAAAAACTCTGGCAATACTGTGCTACCCTTACAGAAAGTGCCATTCAGCAGGAAGGTGTGAATTTCTGAAATTCCTAACAAAATTCCCTGGCTCCATGGTGTCAACACAGAGTTCCTTAAGCTTGTCTCTGTTTTGAAAGGGTCTTCTGTCAAGTTTCCAGCATGAAGGGTCCATAAATCTTTAGTCATGGATGGAAAATTTAGCCTTCACATCCAATAGAGCAGTGAGCTCTCAGAGAGACAAATCTTTGGTTTTCTTCTGTGATCACTGTAAAGTTCTGGGCAGAAACCCACTAGCACAAAATTAGCTTTTTCATTCATTTCTTAGGCTCTCCTTTAGAGGCCTAAAATACCATAAATGCAGTAATCTCACTAAAATTTGTAGGTAACAAGTCTCTTGAGTAAATTCTTGACACTGGCCCATCCAAGGCCATCATGAAATAAGCATTTAGCAGCAGTACACACTCCCTTTCAAAATCTGACCAAGTCTGTATCATATTAGAGAAAGTAATTTATGCAACATACCCCCAATTAACTTGGGTTTGCTAGTCAAAAAACATTTGCTAATATTTAAATAATACATTCTTACAAAGGTTTCAAAACCTGTCATACTGCAGAGCTGAATAAAAGGGTTTGGTTTTCTGTTTTATTAAAACAATTTATTCCATACATAAAAACTATGTATTCCATACTCAGAGATTTCAAAAATACACTAGAAATAGTTTCTCTGGAAGTTAATTTTATATATGTAATAGTTGACTCTAAAACCCGGTTCCTATGTCATACAGTTGTGCTGCCGTAAGTTCATTTTCTACACTATATAAACCTTCTCTTGCTAAAAGTGGACAGCATTTGAATTTGTAACTTACACATTAGGGCTTTGTTTCTTCAGAAAACAGATCTTCAATAATAAAAAGTACTGACTGCTCCTTCTGTGCAAAATGAAGCCTCTAAAATTGATTTCAAAGCCAAGAGTAGGACAGAAATTTCAACAAGTTGAGAAAAATGTGCTTCCCTTTCCCCTGGACTGTAAGTCAGCAGCAAAATCAAAGAGGTGTTTTAAATGTAAGGAACAATGAAGTGCAGAACTTATGCAAGAGGGAACTTACCAAGGAGTGGAACAGCCTGGGTGACGGGAGCAGGGACATTGGTAGGTGCTACAGGAGGTGGAACAGTGCCATAGATTTTGGAAGTGTCGGTACTTTCAGCATTCCCTCTGCCTCCAGAAACTACTGTTGGGATGGGATTTCCTACATTCGACTCCTTTGTAGTGTCCTCATTCCCACCAGTTGCTGTAGCTGAGGAACAAGGCAAGGACACATTGAACACCAGCCAGCAATTCCTGCAGGATCCCTGCCTTCCACAGGGCCCAACACTTACAGTTTGGGATGTTCACTGCCGGAGTGTGCGGGACAGAGACCGGAGGAGTTATGGGAGGCGGTGGCCCGGGAGGAAGGAATCCTACAAGAAGCACAGGAGATGCCTGAGTGCCCCCGTGGCACCACAGCCCGCGCGGCCGGCGCAGCTCCGGGCCCGGCAGAGCCCCACAAACCTGGAGGTAAATGCAGCGGGTTGAAGCCGGGCCGGAGGAATGGAGGCGGCGGCGGCGGCACCCCGGGGGCAAATCCAGGAGGGGGGATTCCTAAAGGTGCTGTGAAAGCAGGGGGCTGGAGCGCACCCACCACGGGAGGCCCTGACGGATGGGGTGGAACCTAGGAAAAAGGAAGGGGAAAGATGGGTTACCCCAGGAGTGCCCGGATGATCCCCTGTCCCGCTGGGGATCTCTGCCTTCGTCCAGCTCCACCAGGACATCTCAGCGACCTCCAATTCCTCTGCGGCAAGGGGGGGGCTTGCACAAAAGATCTCATTAGGACTCCAGGAACTCCCATCACTGAAAATACCAACACCCGTCCTGTCTGCCTTTGTCATTAGAGAAGAATTCTCCTCTGTGCTAAATGGGTACTAATGCATGTTTGGTAACTCCCCTCCACATACCCCTCACACAGTGCCTGGGGTTCACTTCCATCCACCACGATGGATTTCCATAAAAGATCCACTGGAGTGCTCACAACTTCACAGCAATTAAAAACCTCTGCTCGTCTCTTTCTCATTACCTGAGTTTGCACATTAGAGTGACTCGCGTTTCCTTTTTCTTTAATTCTGATTTATATCAAGCGCTGAATTTAAATTAGCTCTGATTTTAGGGATTCTACTATTTTAACACTGACAAGAAACTATTGATACAGAAGTAGTGGAGTATCTGCCAATAAGAAAAGCTTTTAGAGGAAAATTAATTAGTAGAACAAAAAAAAGCCAATCACAAAACCTGAAGATGCAATTCAACCCTCTATAACAAAGATTCTGCTGCAGTAATTTCTCTGTGATTGAGAGAACAGAGTCACCATTCATGGCATTTCCCCCCTCCCTGAATTATTACTTAAAGTGAGATTTTGTTTATTTATGTGGAACAACTCTCACCTGTGGAGGAGGTACTGTTATTGGTGCAGGCATGGGAACAGGAATTGGGACAGGTAAAGCTTTGGGAATAGGTGACACTGGTTCATTGTGCGCAGCTTCTGCGCCTCCATTCTGAGCCACTTCATTTTCAGACTTCTTGGGAATTCCATTCCACTCTGTCCAAAACAAAATCCCAACAGACATGGATCAGACAAGCAGTGCCTCGTGAAACATGCTTGGTCATGTTTACAAAAATGGGCTAATTGAAAATGCTCAGATAATAAGCAGCACAGAGCTAAGAAGCATTTACACGTTATTTCCGACAATAAAAATTCCAAATTCATTTAAACACAGCAAACACTGAAACAGCAAATAAAATCGTTCCTTTCATTAGGCATTTAACAGTCCTTTGCACTGAGAGTGTTTATACACACCCAGGATTCTGTTACGTTATTTGTGACAAAAACTCTAAGGCTTTTTTGGGACAAGCTTTCAACAGGTTTATCCTATTGCTCTCGGGCAGGAAGGCAGCAGCTTTTTCACTAATTTGAGAACTCATTTCTAAAAAACCCAACATCTTCAAGTCTCAAACAAAGAAAGGAGAATACAACTATAAAGAATTGCAGCAAAATAAGAGAAACATCAAATATAGCTTTTAAACTTAATTTACAGAAGAAATCCAGCTCCTATTGTCGGTCAGAACTTCCTGGGAAAAGCCAGCTAAGCACAAAGAGGGATCAGTGAGGGGGCACTTTGGGAAAGAGAAAAGCACTGAGAGGACTGGAACACACTGACATTATGTCCATCATTTGTTACACTTTCGTTTAAAACACACACATTTAACTGATTAGCATGAAGGGATTATTCAGCACGAAGAGATGCTACAATTAGAGCACATATACAATAATCACCAGCTAATTGGGCGAACTGGACAGAATTGCCAAACCCTGCAATAAAGGTTGAATAACAGAACTGAACATGCAGTAACACTGTACCTGGACTAAGGGTCTCGTTGTCCAACATTCCTCCTTCACAGAAGCTTTCCAGATCTTCAGGTTTGACTTTGTCCCATGGTATGTAAGTCACACCCAACTCTACGTCCCAATACTGCTTGTAGTCTGGCTTTATTCCTTTATTCAGAGCCCAGGCAATCTTGGGAAGGGTGAAAATAAAAGTGGTCAGCAAAATGTTTCCATTTTAATGGATTTAATATTTCATTCTCACAAAACAGCATTTGAGGGTAAAAAGCAAAAAGCACAAGAGAAACAGCTACAAAAGTCTGAAGTAAGTATTTTTTAAAGCAGACTTAGTTCCTATTCCTTGGCTTGACTCTTGCACACCATTTGTAAAACTGTATAAAGCCAACTTCTTCTGATGTTTCTCAGCCACTAAGATTAATTGCATTTCCCTTTGGAGGACAGTGTCACACTAATTGACATTCTACAGAAGGAAGGACTTCACTAATTAAGGCATACTTCCTTATTTATTAGTACTCTTTTAGGATTATCCTATGCAATGGAACTCTGTTACGAGACAAGTAACTAACAAGAAGAAACACACGATGCCAGTCCCCTGTGACGACCAAAAGGACACCGTTTCTGCTGATTAAATAGACAATTACTGGCAATCTTTCAAGGAAACTGATACGAGTGCCAGTAATCCCACTACAGACCAGCAACAGTAATTCTCAAAAACTGCTTCACTCACGTATTTTTTCAGGATTTTACAGAATACCATCTCCAGAACACATACACATGTCTGAAATACCCCGAAGCCCAGCACAGATGAGACGGGGTGACAGCAGTTACAGCAGCTTTGGAAAGCCTGACGTTTTCCAAGCAGTACCTTGATGGATTTCTGGTTGACTTTGAAGTTGCCTCGGCTCAGTTTCTGGAGGGCTCTGTTGGCATCTTGTCTGTGCACCATGACAATGTAGGCACATCCTCTGGGCGGTATCATCTGGGTGGGGTTTAAGGGAAAAAGTTCATTTTGCAGGTAACAAGGCAGTGAACAACACACAAATGCTCAGTTACAGCAAACTGGGACATCAGGGGAAGGGGCTACGGAAGTATGGATGGGAATGTTAGTTTAAGAGGCTAAGAAAGCCAGTATCTTCTGGAAATACACATTTCTAGTGAACTAGAACTTCCACAACTTGTGAAAACTTCCACAACTCTAAAATACAACTGATTTTTGCATATTGAATCCTTTCAAATTGCTGAACAAGAGCGTTCATGTAAATTCTGGCAATTAGTTACTTTGTTGGAATGCACACTAGTATCCCCCTTCATTCTGCCAGTTGCACCTCCACATTCAGTTCTAGCTGCAAATTTGGAATAATTTTTATTTGTACTGAATTTGAGGAAAAAACTCCTATGCTGTTTTACAAAATTTGGGAATACGAAGAAAATTAGTCACTTCTTTTTGTTTGTTTGAATGAATGAAATTTTTGAAGTTACTGGAACAGCTATAATTTATATATAAAATATCCTTAAATACAGCAAAATAAAACAATAGTTCTCCGTGTTTATGGCTAAAATGACAGAAGAGCAACAAGAACACCAGCTGAGAGTCCATATTCCTATAATCAAATAAAATGAAGTGGCCAAAGAACTCAGAAGCACGGGATGTAATTCTGCAGCCAACTCCTCACTTGCCATTCCTTGTTTTCCAGAGAAAGCAGGATTTTTATGAAAATGGGATAATCTTCTGCATTACCCCACGAGCATTTTTATGTTGCAGGAAACCAAAGCAGCTCCCTTGTTGTTTGTGTACAACTCAGCCACACGAATTGAGTGTACACACTGAAAGCACAACACAGAGGAAACGAGAGCCCAACTCTGAGACGTGTCAGAAATAACTCTGCCTCAGAGCAGCCTGCAGAGATGTTCTGCACCCAAGCATATCAAACTGCCTCACACTGCACCCCTTATACTCACATTGATCGACTCAATGGGGCCAAACTCCTCCAAGAGGCTTCCCACATCCTGCTGAGTTGTCCTTTTGTCGAGCTGTCCTACCCAGAGCGTGGTACTGCAAACTGCAACCAAGAGTTAGCACAGGTTGCCAGAGCCATTACGGACACAAGCTCCTTACAGGACAGATAACCAACACTTAGCTCAGCTCATGCTGAATTCAGGGCAATACCCAGGAAAGGAGCTCAAGGTATCCCACAGGCTGCAGATTACTGCAGCAACACTTAATACTCATCCAGGTTTTCCACCTGAGAGATACAGAACTGCAAACTTTGACAGCAGTATGACAGAACATGGGGAAGCTGTTGGCAAGCAGCACAGCTCACAGCACTGCCAGGCAGCTTCCACTGAACAGCTACCACGGCTCTGCGGGCCTTTACACCCCTGCGACTGCCATTCACCAGGTCTTGGCTCTTAAAACACCTCCGGTTTTTGTCTTTCTTATATAAGAAAGAATGTTTTTACTTTACTTGATGACCCCGGAGAAGATTCCACACTCCCAAGGAATATTCAGAAGACAACTACTATGTTTGGTCTATAAACACTGGCAAAGCCAGGATTATTTCAGAAATCCAAACATTAGCCTATGTGTTTTCCAGGTCAAAGCTCCCCTCAGGTTGGAGAGATACACAAGACCGAATACTTAGAAAAATTGTAATAATTTACAATTAACTCAAATTCTTTTTGTTCAATCTGCTTTACCTTATATGTCTCGAAAGAAGGAAAAGAAAAACATGGGGTTTCAGCTTTTCCTTTTCTCATTTTGCAGCCAAAATACTTCTAACTTGGAGATACTCCAAAAATGCTAAACTGTCTACTGTGAGTAAAGGAAGTACAGGAAGTGTGGTGAAATTCCTACCAGGAATCACAAGGCAGTTAATTTTTATTCTGTTTGGATGAGCCTCGGAAACCACAACAAGCAGCATTATACCCAAGGAGCACAGAACCTCTGAAGCCGTCACCCAGAAAATGGCGTTACCGGAACGCGCCGAGTTACGCGCCCGCCGAGAGAACGCACTCACCGCTGACAGTCTCTGCCTTGATCTGGGGGAGGCCTTTGGAGCGGCGCTCCCTCTCCCGCTCGCGCTCCCGCCGCTCCTGGGAGCGGGACTTGGGCGAGTGCCGGCGCCGGTCCCGCGAGCGCGACCGGGAGCGGCGGTGCCGCGAGCGCCGCGAGCGCGAGCCCGACCGCGAGCGTCTCCTCTTGGGGGACCTGTTGGGACCAGAGCCGCGGACGGTCAGCGTTCGTCACCCCGGCACGGACACGCCACCTCCGTTAACTGCTCAAATACCCAAACAGCTCCGTCAATAAAGGAATAAATCAATCCAAGCTCTTTCACAGGCGTTTAGAACTACAGTAAATTACTGCAGTAGCTGATTCGAACAGCTGATTACTTTCCAATTCCTCATCATCTATCGATTTTGTCTTGAAGCTGACCGCCAAAACCGTGTCCACTTCAACACAGAAAAAGTTACGCCTGCATCAACGAGGAAAACGTTTAGTGCTTTTACAAAAAAAAAAGAGATTATAAATAAATTCTGCCACTGAAATTGTACTTTACATCATGTTCAAGTTCTAAACCACTCAAGGTGTGGAAGACCTCGTAAGCCTTCAGAGAAATCATGTGGAGCTTGGCAAGGACGAAGACTTGCAAGTAAGTGGAAAGTGGACCCAGATCTGCTTGGTCAGCTGGGATGTGACACACGGGCTCTGGGACACACAAAGTCCCACAGCACACAGATCACAAATGTTTTCGTAAGAAAAGTGGTTTTAGAGCACGGGCAAAATTAAACTATCACATTCTGCTTCCCTAAAATTTACTCTGGATTGATGGGCATGGAAGTTACTCTCTCCCACTAACAGAGAACTGCACAGACACCAAATTTTCCATAGAAGGGAGACGACTTTCAGAAGTTCACAAGTCTTAAAGAGTCCCTAATCTGCTTTTCATTCCTGCACTAAAAGAACTTTCACTCATTTACCTCGATGCAGATCTAGACCTTGATTTCCTACTGTCCGAAACATGTCGTTTTCCCTCCTGAATGGGTGGCTGTTCCACTTCCATATCCTAAAACAAAAAGTTGACTGGTGTTATGGGTGAGCAGCACAAGCATTTCATTTCTTTTTATGCTCAGATTAAATTAGGTAGCAGCACTAAAAATACACTGAATATTCCAATGTGTGAAATGAAAAGAGTAATGTGACTCAAAAGCTTCACTCTGTGGCCACTAGCAGGGAGAGGGTCCAGTACTGCATGTACTTAATACAGCCACTGAAAAGCCATCATAGAAATAATTTACGCAATTCTCATTTTCAATTTGCTAATTATTGGTTTTCCACATTTTACCCCATTTCAGCACCACCTGCATCTCCACAGAATATGATTTTATTCCTTAAGACCAGTCAGTGGATCCTGCGCCATCATCAAAATCCCAGGCAAAGGGAGGTCTACTGCAACTTTTCTCCAAGATGTTAGAGGAACCTACTTTAAGCCTAAGCGTGCTGGAGACAGGAAAGGGATAAGTCCTGGAGCTATCCAACTGTCTCTCAGCAGAGCCAGCCTCGTAGCCAGCTGTGTCCTGGTCATCCTGACATTTCTGCTCCAGGACAATCCACACACACTTGGGAAAGGACATGTATGAGAGCATTTAAGTCAGTTTGTTCACTGCAAGGGCTGCTCACCTGCTGGTGGGGTTTCTGCAGGTGCGGTTCAGCCTGGACTGGGAAGGGAGACTGGAAAGTTGGCTGCACTGGTGCTGCTGGAGGCATCACAGGCTGAGCCATGGGTGGGAACTGGGGGGTAGGCAGGAGACCAAAACCTGGCATTTGCCCATTCGGAGGGAGCGGCACCTTGGGAAAAAGAAAAACACATAGAATTCCAGCTAGGAGAAGAAATTACAGTTGCCTTCCCAGCTGGCTCAAGTAAAGTTGTACATCTGCTCAAAAGTCACAACAAAAGGGGGAAAGATGAAGCAGGCCCAGCATTTAGGTGTAGAAGCAACAATCCTGTCCTTCAAAGCCTGACTAGGACAGACAACAAAAATATGTTTCTTTGGGCAGATGGAGGGCTAAGCCACATTCACTCTTCACCAACATGAAAACCACTTCCTTACTTCTGCACCAAAGGAAACAGCAAAGGGCAGGAAACAACAGGGGGACAAGGGAAAATCCTGGAGTTACCTGGTGCCGCATCGGATCCTGCTGCATTCCCATCATCCGCTGCTGAAAAGGATCCATATTTGGGAGCTGAGGAAATACTGGCTGTTGCATGCCTTCTCCTGGAAACCCACTAAAACCAGGAATATTTTGGTGAGAAGTCAGTGGATGCACCGATTTTTTTGTCTTTATTTCATAGATTTCTATACACATTTACACATTCTTGCTGTTATTTTAGACAGAACAATTATCCTTACTATGATCCCATTTCCAACAAAAAAAGAAAAGGAAGAAAGAGTGGCTTCCTGATCTTTTCTCCACTCTAAGAGTAGTCCTTTCACATTTTAAAGAGATGCTACAGAAAGGTTAGAGCCTCTCTCCCCTCTGTGCTTATATGAGCTTGCTAAAGATCTCAGCCTATGGAAACATTTCAGGAAGGTTTTCTACCTCAGGCTAAGTCTCTTCCTTTGCAGTTCCTCTTTTGGGAACAAAAGAAGTAATGCTTTTCTCCTCAAGGAAAAGAAACTGGCTGTACTTTGGCTGTAAGAAAACACTTTGGTTTGGGAGGAAATAGGGCAGAGGAGAAGGGGGCATGTTATCACATGAGGATTACAGTGATGCCCATCACTTCCTGATTCAACACACAGAATGGACAGTGCTCAGGGAATTCTGGAGGTCTGTGCAGGTAACAGGACCTGCTTGTAGGATGCAGCCTGTGCAAGAAACTCAGCAGGATTTGAGGGGGATAAAGGAATTTCATGGTGATGGGAAATGGAACTTTGCAGTGTTTGAAGACAATTCTGAGAAGATTCTGGACAAATCAGTACTTTATAGAGAGAATTGCTGAGCTTGCGTGCCCAGATTGGGAACACTGGAATCCCACCCTCAGGGACAGCTTGCACAGCTGTGAGGTACTAAGGACAGAGGCTCTGAAGCACTACCAACACAACACAAACAGGCCCACAAGCCTCCATCTGGGCAGACACAAGCAGTGCTTATGTTTGAGCTACCTCATCTTTCTGTACTCCAGAGTTCCACCTGTGTTCTAAGGCAAATACTAGCAAATTCCTTCAAAGGCATTTAAATGAACTACTGCTTATGGACATAAAGTGCTCGAGGTGAGAGACACAGTCAGAAAGCCGATGACAGAGTTAGTGGTTCTGGTTTTGAGAGCAGGGTTTAGGTGCAGATACAGAGAGTAAGACATGGGGCCACGTACTGAAGCAGGGAAAAAAGAAATATGGACTAACCCCGGCATTGAGCACCATCCAGCCTGTGCACTGAATGAGAGAGAGGTCCTGTGGAAAAAACTGGGATGTGGTCATGTCATTCCAGACTTTATCATAATGCACAGCAAAAGGGAAACAGGAGTCTGAGCTCGCTTGCGTGGGGACTGAATGTTTGCCAACATAAAGCTGTAAAGCCAATTGTCATTTCTTGAATACTTAAAACTGTCATAATGTTTGGAATAGCAACTTTTCCCCAGCCAGTAAAGTAAAGCAATCCAGCTGATCCAGGGATGCCCTGACACACTCAGTTGTACAGTAATAACATGGAACTCATCTTGAAAGCAAAACTGAGCTTTCCTCTACAGAACACAGTTCTCCATCAATGAGGCAACATAGATCTACACCAGATCACCAAAGTAACGAGACACAAAAATCACCCCACCAAAAACTGTTGAAGTGTTTTAAATTTGGACTGTAGCAATTAAACACTGAACTAATTTGGAATTTTAATCTACTTTCTACCCTAAAAATGTTTTAGGACAAAGATTTCTTAGTTTCACTATGACACAGAACTTACAAAGCCGGCTGAGATACTGCAGGGGAAGGAGTTGAATCTTCTTTCTTTGAATCTTCCACTGCTTCTGGTTCATCATCATAGTCAAACCGATCTAGCAGCTTCTGAAAGAAATCACATCGGGACAACTATTTCTTCTGTATCTTATCCAACTGGCAGCCAAATATCTTTATTATCACAGTCTTACAACATATGTAAGCTCTGAAACTTAAGACAAGGTCAGAATTGGGGAAAAATAGAAATCTATATTCTAATACAAAATAAAAACTGTCCAAAACCAGTTTTCTTCAGCTTCAGAAAATGCAAACCAAGACTTACTTTGTCAAATGATGTTTTCTGCTCAGGTGCTGTGAAAGCAGCTTTCTGCTCTGGGGGCTGTGCTGCTGTGGTTTTCAGCTGAGCAGTAATAGCTTGAACCTGAGCCATCACAGTGTTGTCTATGACCGGTGACTGCGGCTTCTGAGGCTGTTGGAAGGTCTGCAGGATTTGCTGGAGCTACAGAAACGTAAGACAGTATTAAGTGTATGTTCTCATACAAACAGCAAGTATTGATAGAGTTGTAGGATATAAATTTTATGTCAATACAGACCGTGGCAGGGGACAAACACACCAACAACCTGACTGAATTGTGGAGCATTTACAGCGAGACCAAGAGTCCCTTTTTAAATACTTTGGTGGCAAAATTCAGTAGATGCCAACACTGCAGTGTTCAGGCCCTTCAACATTGCAAACATTTAAGTGGACTGAACAATAAAATTCCTCATTTTCTTTGAGATATTCCACTTGTTCTGGAACCCTGGTACTGCATCAATTCATAACTAACTGTTTAGGAACATATAACTGAATATCATCATATATCACAATTACTGGATGGAAGAATTTAAATACTCTAACTCCTGCAAGTTTTCCACTCAAGGCCTTAGGGAAGCTCTTTTGCTTCAAACCCAGACTATCAATTCCACCATCTCCCCCCTCATTTCACCCAGAAACTGAAGCCAAAGGGAATCCATAAGCAGGTTACCTGTTGTCCTTGTGTTGTCTGGAACAACTGGGCTACAGCTGCAAAGGCATCAGAACTGGGCAGCTGTGGCACGGTGGGCACTGAGTTCGCAGTCACTTGAGGGGGCTCCGAGGGAACCTTGGCCGGAGGGGGCGGCGAACCTGAGGGTTTCCCAGGAACACGGAAAGGGCTGCGTGACTCCAGAACGTTCCTCTTGCTCCCCGCAATATGTGTCTGGCTACAACCCCCTATTTAACCCACAAGGACCTCCTGACACCACCCCAGCTGCATGTTCTGTTCATTCTGCCACGAACTGCTCTGCTCACTGCTCACGCCTGCACTCGGGATGCACCGAGACAGAAAAGCTGGTCCCGTACGGAATTGTAGCTCCCAGCTCCATGTTCGTAGCTATGCAGGTTTAGAGGAGCTCTCACTCAAACAGCATTAGGCAATGAGCTTCAATACCCTGAATGTGGTGGTTCTGCTTCCACAGATCTGGGCTCATCCTTCTGCATGAATGATCCAAATCAACCACCTCATGGCTCATCGCAAGAGCAGCTGAGTTTCTCTCAGTATTTCCCACCACTAACTGAACTTCTGCTGAGAAGTCTGGCAATAATTAAAGGTTTTTAAGGATTACTTCGCAGGCAGTTTTTTTTATAAGGCTTGTTCACATGTCCCTTTTGCACATGCACAAGCCACACCTGCAGCTGATGGATAAATCCTCTCACCAGGAAAATGATTTTTACTCATTTTTCCAGGAAAAGACCCCCATTTCCATTGAGCTTTGCTAAAACTGAGATCATAATTTAAGACATGCTATTAGTGTTCCCATTCTCTTTGCCTTACATTACAACACCTTTTTTAGTAAACATCTTGCCAGTACCAAGTAAATTAGCAATAATCCCATCGATTCCTACATACTCTAAGTAACTATTCTTTAGCAAATCTGTTTTAATGGACAGAATAAAGCTGTACAAGGAGTGAGTTAAAAAAAACCCTCCACAGATAGAAATATTTAGTTTGAAACACTAAGCAAACATGTTTGCCTTGCAATAGCAACTCCTTTAAAGCCGTTCCTCTGTTTGCACTTCAAATAACTCCAGTGTTGACAGGCAGCAAGCACAGGCAAACGTGTTGAATAATACTTTCCCAGAAGTGAAATGCAACATAAAAATAAAGCAAAAAGGTATGTGTTGTTTTTAAATACAAAGTAACTCCCAAATTATTTCCTGTATATATTCAGAAGGATATTTGCTTGCTCAAGGGAGAAAATTTGCATTTCTCTGTGTCTTTATGGGATAAACAGACTCTACTTCACATAATGCATTAACGTATTATTATTCATTAGCATATTTATTTGAGGGCAAAATGATCCTCTCTGGTGAATCTGAGTAATCTCACTGAGAATCTCTGCAGAAGGCAGCCAACCTGTTCACCACTAGTGAGGAGAGATAGAGGTGGACAGGCAGTGCCCCTCACCTGTCCCAAAATTCAATCGTAGGGCCACCGCTCTGCCCCCAGGCTCAGATGCCAAGGCATTCCCAGCCCATGCCCGGTTTACAAAACCTTTAATGGGATACACTTCCCTGAACACAGCTGGAGATGATTTCACTGCTGCTGTTGTGCATCGCTGTTTTGCTGTCTCTCACCACACCTCACTCCCTCCTTTCCATTTTCCCAGTCCTACTCCGTGAGCACAGTAAATAAGGAGGTTACCAAAGCTCAGCGTGAAACACGGAGCGCAGAGCCAAAGAGCAGCCCTCCGGAGAAAGAGGGAATTGTGGAATGCATATTCCCCGTAACCTCACTCCCAGCTTTTCTGTGGCACTAAATAGGTCAGCGCAGGCACTGTGGGCAGGCTGGCACTGCTGTGCTCTGCAGGTTGGTGCTTCTCAGCCAGCAGCCTGTGCAAAATCCCAGGCACAAATGTTCTGTTTGAGAACCTGGACGTGAAACACCAGTTCAAGACTTGCAGGGCTGCACACTGAGACACTGACAGCTGCTGCTTTCAGCTACTAAGTTGACTCAAAGGAAGATGAAGCTCTTTAACATCTAAGATCCCTCTTACTTACCTGGAATCTGGCATTAAAAATGACATCAGAATTATAAAATTGAGAAATGACATAAAAACATTCCAAAACAAAAGAAAAAATAGTATCTGTTTAAGAGGGGACACTGAAGTCACCTGTAAGTGTGCACATACATATGTACACATATGCACTTCAAGTAACTCCAGTGTTACATGGAGTTTATCAAGACATACATGATAAACATTTATTTCCCAAGTCCATATCCACATGCTGATAATTTCTGAAGTACAGTACCAGCCTTTATTTAAAATGAGTTTGGCTGCTCCTTGTGACAAAACTGAATGTACTGCTATGTCACTGCTGGAACTAAGAGCAAGCACTTTGTGCTGAAAGCAAACAAGCTATTGCCATTTGCCCTTTGAGAGCAGAAGTTAAAATGTCATTCCTACCTTCATTGTTAGTAGCATTCTCTGCCATGGGTGCAGTGGCACTAGTTCCTGCTGCCATATCCAAGAGAGGCTGAATTATTTCAATTTTAAATACTCCATTTTTCTGCCAAAGGTTCAGGACACGAACTATTTTACTCTGTTGAAACAAAAGGCAGCACCAATGCTGAATCCAGCTTTCTTAAGTCACCCTTGTATCTTCTGTATGCAGAGAAGGTTTGAACAACACGTGACATAATCAGGCACACCAATTTAACAGACCCTGTGTCGTGACTGAGCGCAGCAACACCTTTGAACTGGCAAAGACAAAAACTGCCAACTTATTTTACTGTCAAAGCAACCTGTGACATTTCCCTAAAACTGTTCTGGCCAGTCAGAAACCCAGGTGTGATGTACAGTCCAGGACATCGTTTCAGCCCCACGTCTTCATAGATGGTCACAAAGGGATGTGCCCAAAAAGAGAAAATGAAGATGAGCTGGAAAGCCTTCATGAAGAGAGGGGCAATTAGACCAGACAATGCTACCACAACACTTTCAAGTCAGATTGAGGGTTCTTTGCTTGGTATTATTCCTAACCCAACCAATTCTATGTTGAGACCAGAAACTGCATCTCCATCATTATCCAAAAGATGAGGAAAGCAAGTGGGAAACATCCTCACTGATCACTGCAGAAGGATTAATTTAGAATCTCTGATTGTCAGCTGTTATTTTAAGCTCATTTCTTTTTTCTGACATGAAGAACAATGCAGCTTCCAGGAACAAGCTGGAAATTGGCCTTTCCTTCTTTAGCCCAGCATTAAAACAAAAATGTCTCAGTAGCTGTGCTGCTTCAGCTGGAACATGCAAGCAGGTAGAAGTCAGAACAGACGTTGTACTGGTGTCCTTTTTGCAGACTTAGTCATTCACTTGCACACATATAAGCTTTAAGTACCTTTTACTTCAAATGAATTGATTCTGTTCTTTCACTGTGACTCAGTTATATACACCCATGTAAATCCACCTCTACCTGAATGATTAAAGAATTTTACAAAATGTTTGCTAAAATAACATCAATTAGAGAGAAACCTGAAACGTCTATTTTTAAGTAACATTTTGGTCTGAAAAACAGTTAACTTTAAAACAGCAGCACTTTTTGCTTTGGGTATTCTATCTCTCCAGAAGACTTGAAAATCATACAAAGGCCAAAAAATGGGCAAATGTAATACTCTTGTTTTCAGTCACATATTAATTTTACAGAAAGGCTGTTAAAAAAAAAAAAAAAGGTAGCGTTATCCTCTTCAGATATCAACCACAGCTGCTGTGTATCTGCAGATCAGGGTTTTTCTGTTTAGGAACTGGACATTCATTAAAGCAAGCATGTTATAAGTAATAATATTCCCTATATCAAGTAGTTCCATGAAGGAGATGGACAGTCTCATTCATTTAGATGAACAAAATGGTAACACAGAACCAGAAAGGAGAAGGGACTGCTCTGTTTCACAGGCTATCAACCCGGGAGCTCCAGAATATCAGATTCACTGCCTGAAGGTCTAAATGTTCCACATTAGAAAACTACAGAGCATCCAAGCCTTTCAAAAGCTTATTTAGAGAGTTAGGGAGGAAGTCGAGTAGAAAAGGAGTACTTCACTCTTACGAAGAAACAGGGAGCAGGTGATTTTCTGGAAACCAGTTGGCAACTTCTAAAACACACTCATCTTGGGAGTCTCAAAACTGTTCTGACAGAGGTCACAAAAAACACCTTCTCTCGACCATCAGGAATTCACACCACTTTCTGAGCCTCTGTTTTATCAACAAGTACAGCAGAACTAAGAAAAATGAGGCCTTAGACCAGCCCTGACAGTGGAGAGCATCAATGAAACTCATTGTATGGGATTGGAAAAGGCTGAAGAAATCAACATGATGATTTTCTTAGAAAACATTTCTGAGCAGAACAGTCACTGCCTACAAAACCAAAGCTTCTCCTGCAACAGTTTCTTGTTGTGGCAGACACCGCCTTCCAGAGGAAGTCTTCCTGAAGGAGCCTCAAGAGAAAAAAACTTTTGGCACACTAACACACACTGCTGAAGTGTCTGCATAGGCAAAACAAAACTGATGAGGTCAGGCAAAATACATCTTTTAACTTGAACTTGCATTTAACTATCACCTTTGATAATCTTTCTCAGCAACAGCCACCACCAGGGTCGGAGAGAATCCCCAAATCACTGTCACAGGAGTGCAAGCGCCAAGGCCGCACCGCACCAAAGCACAGCAACACTTGCGAAGTGCTCGTCCTACCTTGTCTTCAGATGGACACAGATACAAATACTGGAATGTGGCAGTAATATTTTTAGAGAATCTTGGCCCAAAAACATCCTTGTCTGTTCCGAACTGGTGCCGAGACTGCCGAACAATGGAGTCGATGACGTACAACCCCGGGACTTTGTACTCCGGCTTGCACTGCAAACAGCACAGTAACCGTGTTAGGCAGGGACACGGCGAGGTAACATCCCCCTCAGAGCCTCCCAGGAAATCTGCTCCTGGGCTGGAACACAGCTCCACATTCCAGCCTGCTGTTCTTCATGCCCAGGCAAGCATGAACACCGCATTCTCTGGAAATATGTATTGTCTTGGTGACAATTAATACCAAGTTCAGCACCTCCAGGTTCCTCCCCAGCTGCTGCCTAGGGAAGATGGGAAATCTCACAATTTACTTCTTTCCCCCCATCCTTAATATATTATGGAAAAGTACAATGTGGAGATTACATGGACAAAGTGATACGGAAATGTGTGAAATCCTAACAAACCAGAATTTCCTCCTTCAATCCCTAAGTAACAGAAGCCTTTCTGGTTATTTACTAGCATTATTAGCAGTATCTAGTAAAGCATGCAGGTAACTTTATCAATCAATTTCATTTTGGTTTTTTTTTTTACTTTTTACCTTTTTGATAAACTTCTCCACAATCTGGACAACATGCTTGTAGAGCTGGAAAATAAATACATCCATTAATTTATCATCTACTCAGCAGTGGCACATCGTTTTAGAAGCATTTTAACTCTTTGTGCTTATTACCATCCCAAAAGGGCTACAGAACATTGCAGTCACATTCTAAAAAGCAGGATGTTCCCAAACTGAGAAAAATATTCCATGGGGGAAACCCAGACCCAAGGCAAGAAGTGTGTCAGTGTGCACAGAAGGCACAGAGCTTGTCAAGTATCAGTGAAAGCTTTCTGGATTTACTTTCTATGCAATCCACACTGGTTTCACATGTTAAGGTGCAGTTGCATCCTGCAATATTTAGTTTTATTACACAAAAATCACAACACTCCAGTGGGTGTAGCATGAAAAAACAACGACTCAAAAAAATCAAGCTGGCATTTTGCTCCAAAACCAAGGGATGATATTCACCACCCACTTGTTTCTAGACAACAGCCTTAACAGCAACTAGAATAAACCATCCCCGAAGCTGAGACTGGGAAATCTTGAGTATTTACTTACAAGTGAGATAATAAAACATTGCTGCTGTTACAGTTTCATCTTTGTTTTGTTGTATTTTACCTTAATAGCTTTAATGGCAGCTTTTGTGATGAGAATCATCTTTGCTCGGGAAATAGGAGGTTTCATCTCCATCAGTGAGAAGAGCTAAACAGAGAAAACAAACATTAAAAATACATTCTGAAGTTCAGCAATTAAGCAAAACCAACATTTCAGGTGGGTGATTTGATTACTGCCATCCCACACTCTGTACGGCCTGGGAGAACTGGCTGTTTTACAAACCAGCATTTACCAGGTTATTGCTAAAAAGAACTGCTCCAGCCGCTCTGGAGACTTGGCTGCCTTACCCTCCAAATGGCACTCGGGGGAACGGTTCACTCCTCAAGGACAACATTTGCAGAAGTTATAGATATTATATGAAGTTTATAGAGGTTTACATGAAGTGTACAGAAGTTATGTGTCATCTTTACAGGTGACATTGGCCATAACTGAAAATAAGCATTAGCTCCACGTTTCAGAAACTGAGGGAAACCAGAATTGGCACACAGAGCTGGGGAAGTGCTGGACACAGAAAGCTGAGGATACACACATAATTGTTTTTATCTTGAAATATTCCTCACAAATCACAGAAAAAATTGGTTTGTGTTACATAATTTCATTTTCATCTTTACCGTAAAGAAAAAAATTGAGCCCTTGAATACTAAAAATGTCATCAATTATTTGCCACAAAGCAAAGAGAATCAAAGTATCTTCATTAGTCAGCGTAATGGAAAGTAAGATGTCATTTAAACATTTGTCTCTTATTTTTTTCATTAATTTAAAGTTCCAAGATGCTGGTGAAGTGAACGACTTACACAGATTTATCCACTGTCTCAGTTAAGGGGAAAAAAAAAATCAATGAAGGAGATAATAAAAAAATTGGCCAAATACTCAAAGACAAGGGAAGTGCTAACAGGGCTTTGAGCTGTATAAAAGGAAGCCTTACACCTAGAAAACACAAAGAGTAGGAAACAAGGCATTTACTCTCTTAGTTTGATTCCTATTCCAGGAGATAGGAAAGAAGAAAAACTGTCCTTCCAGACAGTGGTAGCCAGATGCCTTTTCCAACACCAACACAAGACCATGACTTTTCATTATTCATCCCCACAAAATGCAAGTTCTTGTGCCAGAATGTTGGGGGTTTAAAGCCATTTCAGCTGTAAGAGATACTTCAGCTTGCTGAGAAATCACAGTATGGACAAATAAAAACTGCCAGATAAAAGAAAGAGGGAGAGACGGGTCTATGAGCTTATGTTTTTAAAAAAAGTCTTGTTTTCAATTTTAACTTAATTGCTTTAGATTAAGCACAGAGACTCTGGTGAACAAAGTCACTGCTATTATTAAGACTCAGGAAAATGTGTTTTAAGAGGTAACAAAATGGGGGAGAAAAATCCAAGCCCCCACACCCACAAACAAACCACAAGAAGGCTCATAAACTGAGACAGAGGAGGAAGAAAAGGAGCCAGCATTAAGACAGGCACTCCATATCCCTTCCATTACACACGAAGAAGCAACTGGTGCTCCAGGAAAGGATCCAGTCCCACAGAAGAAGAACAAAGGAGCTGCTGTGAAAGCACCGCTTTGGCATCTGTATTTCAGGGACACAAGAAGAGACCCCAAGGAAATCGGGCAAGCTCAGAGCAGGGCCCAACATGACAAGAACTGAGTGCAGCAAAAAAATAAAAGTTAATGTCTTAAAAATATCCCAAGCAGGACATTGCAACTGGGGGAAACAGAGAAAAAATAAAAATCCAAGGAGAAAAACTGCCAGGGAGAACGAAGGCACACATACATGAGTGTGCGTATCTATCTATCTATCTGCTCTCTTTTCATCCCCGCCACCATCTCTTGGAATCTTACCTCAGAACTTTGCTCCTTTTTTTTAGTTACCTAAGATCTTAGAACACCAAATGACTATTTATAGCCAATTTTATGTAATTCTAGGTATCAGTTACATGTGTCAACACCATGTTTTAGAGGTGGGTACAGCTAAAATTTAGCCCCCTTCCTAGTTCCTCGTGGCTTCTCCCTGTTGGAAGGGGGAGCTGCTCAGAAGACGCCCGGGTACTTCCATCTGCATTCCTTCAATCAGACTTGGATCTTCTTTCACACACATTTCCCAAACCAATATACAAAAAAAGCCACCCAACCCCTATTTTTAGAGGGCTGTTTCACAATAATACATCCAATTCCTCAAAGCACACCATGATCAGCTCAAGAACAACTTGGACACAAAAACTTACACTCTAATTACAAAAAAAAGTGATGAATGTAACAAAGGCAAAGAAAATTTATGGCTTGAGAGGTTTCCAAAGTCCTGCCTCACAACAGGAGCCTGCCCCTGGAATGCTCTGACCTGCTAGAAATGACTTTCTGCTTTTACTGACCCTAACTGCATGTTTACAGGATGTTGATACAAAAGAACTGGAGGTATTCAAGAGCCCATTACCCTCAAGCCACAATACAAAATATGGATTTAAGAGTGGGTGCTTTTCCCAGCAGGACGGAAGTACATGATAAAGTATCTACAAAGCCAGGGATGCAAAAGGCAGACGATTCACCCGCTCAATTTCAGGCTAATAAATGCAAATAAATAACAAAGATGAGCCACTCATTAACCCATGGCAGGACAGCAAAGGGAGACCAAGCATAGAGTGCCTGTCCCCAGATGCAAACTCAGTCAGAAGTTGCACAGAGAACACAGGAGTGAACAGAGACACCTTCCAGCTCCCACTGTGCCCTGCTCCAGCCCAGGAGCCCCGCAAGGTGCAGAAGGGGCAGGTAATGGCTCAAGGAACAGGGTGCTGATGGCCTTTACTTCTCACTCTTTTGAGCAGCAAATTATTAATTTCTCTCATTCTATAATTAATGCCCTTTGATGGTTTAGTTTACATGGAAACCTGAGAACCAGGGGATTTTAAAGTAAAGGGGAGAACTGCTACTTTAAAATTTACCAAGCTTGATGTATGATCTTAAGTCTATCTGTTTTAAGTGTGAGATAACACAGTAAAAGTACGTTTTAGGACTTGAACTGACTTCCTTGGCTTTGCTCTCTTGCTCAAGTGTCTCTGCCATAAAAAAGTGTCTTTATTTACAAATAAAGAGCTATGGGCCCATTTTATACACTCACTAAATAAACCCCAGAGCACAGCAGCTGCACAGAGAGGAGCACAAGCTACTGAACCAGACAGTGGTCAGTGATTAGTGGATATCAAGCACCCAGGTCATTGTCAGGACATCTCATTCAACCTCCCCTTCTCCAATTTCCAGAGCAGTCTAACATGCCCTCAACCATTCCAACACGCCTTAGGTGTCCAACACCACTTCCCAAAGCAGGCTCCATGCACAGTCAGTACTCTGTACATTCATTCACTGTCTTCTGGAATGTATTTTATTTATGCATTTAGAAACCACCCGACCCAGCCAACCACCAGGGACTTACAGACATAACTGCAGTTACTTGTTCCTGTACAGAAACAAAGGGATGATGGAAGCCACGACCAACAAGCACAGATACTACACTATTTTGTTAACAAAACACCTTCATCGTTAATGCATGACCAGATCTCTAAAAGGAATTCTGTCAGCCCTACACATTTTCCTTTCCCTATCAAAGTCACTGCTTCCTTTCCTCTTCAGGTTCCCATTCTTCCTTAAGGGAAGGAGAAGGATCTGTTGCTAAGCTGTATCTCAGAGGATCAATGCAAGTTATAAATGCTTGACCACCAGCTGTGAAGCACAGCAAGTATTAGGTGCTGCTGAAGGTAAGAGATCACCGTAACATCCGTAGCTGTCAGGCTGCATTCTTTGGAAAATAAAGTGAGATTTGAATTTGACCAGATATGACCTCCAGGCAATGAAGCTCAATAGCACTTCATCAACTAAGCTACTTCTGTGGCCTAGAAAGACCATTCACAAATCCTGAATCACTGGGGAGAAACATCTTCACAAAAGATACTCATATGAAAATGACATCATGCAAGTGCACAGAATGGAGTTTTGTTTTCTACTCATGTGCTCTGGAAACGCAGCTTTCAGGATCAGTGCAGGGCTCTTTTGTCCAGCACATCTCCTGGAAAGCTGTTTGTCTCACTGCTTCTCTTACCAGGAATCTCTACCAGAATGTCACAGCTTCCAGTATTCCTGGAAACAAGCTCAGGGCAGAGGCAAGAGACTCCAGCCAGATGCTGGTAGTTGTGCCCCTGCTCCTTTTCCATGCACATGGAGACTCACTGGGGATCGTGAGCTGCAGTAACTGCTGGAGAACCACCGGGAAGGATATCCTGCTAACCTCTATTTATAGCACCTCAGGATGGAGGGGAAGGTTGTCACAGAACAGGCAAAATAAAGTCTTGCCATTGGCAGAAAACAGCCACACTGGATCCAAACCCCAATTGTCCAGTGCCCTGAGGATGGGCAAACAGCAAAGAAGGAATGTGCAGCTCCAGGTTTGAAAAAACAGCCCCCAGGACCTCTCATCCGTTTGTCTCTAGGCACATTTAGGCGGGGTATCAATTGTTTCAGGGGTACACATTAACTACTATCAACCTGAGACACAGGACTAAGTGAATAATATGCATTACTCAATACAAATAAAAGATTACAAAACAGGAAAGTTGACTTTATTCTACTTCCAGCAGCAAGATTGTGGAAAAAAAATCTTTATTTCTAACTTTTATAACCAGTAAACTGTGCCTCAAGTTTTTCAGATTAAAGAAAAGGACAGCCATCCCCTAAACTAAAACATGCCAAGGATTTATATGGCAGATGTGTGGGTTTGGTGGGGGTTTTTGTTTGCTTGTGTTTTGGAGGTACGATTTTTAATTTTTTTTTCTCCTAAAGAAAAATGTTTGCTTATTTTCTTAGAAACATAAAGAGTTCTGTCCCATTACCCAGTTACCTTCTGTGATTTATTTATACTGTACCATTACTGTAACATAACACATACACCTAGCAGCACATGAATTCTGACTCGTGAAAGTAAACTCCTCAGAGAGAACGCACTACACTACAGACCTGTCACATCCCACCTATTCAGCTGGCAGCACCTGCTCAAACTACAGCGGGATTTTAAAAAAGCAGCCAATACAAAACCCCTGCTTGCTCCTGTAGAAACATGAGGATTTGGAAGGGGACACTTATTGGCAAAGCTGCATTCAAAATGCAGGTCCAAAGAACAGGATTGGGAATGGCACCACAATCCAACACGATGGAATTACGCAATCCAGGAGTTCCCACCCCTTGCCAGAGCCAAACTCACTTCTCTCCCTCCCCAAGCCCTTCTGTCCAAGAGGGGACACCAACCCCACAGCTTAGAGGACACTTGATCTACAGCCACGCTTTGAACTTGGGCCTCCCACCATCCGAGAAATTGCTGCAAACACCAAACCCACCCAAAAACCCCAAATGATGGGACCACCTGACGGACTTAGTGGCATCTCCTCTTTCAGGCAGTGGCAAAGACCTGGGAGGTGCCACCTCCAGGGAAGCAATGCCAGAAGGGAATCACCTCTAGCCCACATGGGAAACGCAGCACCAAGCCGCAGTTAGAGCTGCCGTGGTAAAACCGCAATTCCCTGGCTGCGGTGCCAGCGTACAGCCAGCAAGTGCAGGAATCCCGGGCCTGTAGGGTATTCTGTAGCTGCCCCCATCTTCACTGCTGGAGCTGTTCCACTCCCAGTAAAAGAATTAACTCCTCAGTGACCTGGGAGTGGCATCTCTGGAGGCCTCACAACGGAGACAGACAAACACAGACAAACGAGCCCTCCCAGGCTGAGCAGCCCGTGCTATCCCCACCACTCTGGGAACAACACCCGGACTTTTGGTATGACTGCTCTCTCACTGAGAAGGCCCAGAAATTAACAAAACCTGCCTGTAAATCTGACCCTCCTCACACCGCATTTCAGCCTGCGTTGCTTTGCATGCACAGCTCCAGGCAACACATGCGGAAAAGGGAAGGGATCGGTCTGAGAACCGGACTTTGTGTCCTGCACAACACCACAAACACAGCTCCTGAGAGGGAACAGGGCAGGAACCACACGGCCCCTGAAGTTATTCGTGTGCTGCTTTACACACCACTACTTCTACAGAAGCACTCAGGCGTACAAAGGACTGCAGAACAGGGATTTTAGCAAGTACAGTTTTCTCCCCCAGAACTGAGATCCAACTGAAACCCAGTGCTTTGTTCTTCCAGCAGCCAGACACCAGGATTTCGCTCAGTATTTCTAACGGCATCAAAGCAAAGCATCCCACCATTCCTGCACGGGAGAGGAAGAGGTACGGATCAAAACATGCCCGTTTCCAAGACACGGATTAGTCACGGGATCCCAAGAAACACCACTTTTGCTCTGCAGTCACCATTCAGCACAAGCAGTGTGATTATTGTTTGAGAAGCACTGGGCACTGCCTGTAACACTCAGGTTTGCCAGGCAGCAAGGCTCTGCCAGGACCACTGTTCATATTTAGGCAGGTTATTGGTGCTCCCTCTTTACTCTGAAAATGGTACACGTGTGCTGTTTTAATTTTTTTGGGAAGGTGGCTTTGCACCCTGCCATACCACTGGTTCAGAGCTGCACAAAACCCCCAAAACACAGGCAAGTAAACAAACCATTAACAGGAGGTGCCTTCTATCCACTTCTCCCTTTGCACTTGCAGAGTTTTGGTAAGGGTGAGGGCATTCTCAGGTGCGTGTATGACAAGCCCTTGCAGAGAGCAAACCTTACACAGCCTGAGTCCATCACACGGGAGCAGCTGCCGTTTCTCCTGTCTCTGTTCAACAGGCAGGCACAACCAGCCAGCCTTCAACACGAACGTGGGAACAGGCTCTGGCTCAGCTTTAAGTGACTTTCTGCCCATGGAGGGTCTGCAAAGCCACAGTGTCCAACTGAGGCAACAGTATAACTAACAGTAATTAATAATCATATTAAAGTCACGTGTCAAAAACTTTATATAGCAGAAGCTGAATTGATCTGCTATATATTATGCAAAAAACAACCACGGTCCGCTTTGCTTTCAACTCCTCTCGGCTGACTGGGAAATGAAAAAAAAAAAACCAAAAAAGCAGAACACAGGGAGGGACCTTCTGTGCGGTAGGAAAGGCGAGTAAACGCTTCCCAACCTGTCCTGTCCCCAGACCTGGGATCGATCCCCGAGTCCCATCCCAGGCGCCGTTCCCATCCAGGGATGAGCCCCCTCCCAGCTCTCCCTCCCTCTGCAGCCTCTGCCCGTGCCGCCGCTTCGCACCGCGGCTCTCTCGCCAAGCCCCTGCCGGGAAACGCAAGTCCCGAAACGCGGCTTCCCCGGCTCCCGAACAACACACACGGCCTGGGCCGCCGCGTGACAGCGAGCCCGGCTGGGAACCCCTGGAAACAGGGATCCGGCCCAGGATTCCGGGATCCCGCTCTCCGGCGGTGCCAGGAGGAAGCCGAGGGGGGCAGCGAGAGGACGGAAGCTGCCGGGGAGGCCCAAAGATCCCTTCAACGCCTCCCGCCCGCGCAGGCCCGGCCCGGCCCGCGCGGGGCCTCGCGGAGCGGCCGCTGAACGGCCCGGCCCCGCTCGCCTCCATTTTCCCCCGGAGCACCGCTCTCCGGCCGGAGGCAGGTCCGGGCCGGTCGCTCCCCGCGCAGGCCGCAGGCGACGGGAGCGGGCCCGGCCGGAAGCGCGGGGGAGAGGGGGGACGCGATGGCGGCCGCCGTGTGTCCCCCCGAACAGGATNGGGGGGGGAGGCGCGGTGCACGCCGGGATCGCCCGGGCCTCCTCCCGGCCCACGCGAGAGGTTGGGGAGGAGGGATGGCGAGCACCACGTGATCGCTCCGCTCCGCGCGCGCGCCAGCGCCATGTCAGCGCCACCCCCGCCGCCGGGGCGGGGGGAGAACGGCGGCACCGGCAATGTCAGTGCCCTCAGCCGCTGTCACTATCACCGACACTGCTCCAGCCGCTACCACAGCCCCCAGCCTCTAGGAGGGTACCGCTGTCCCGACACGCCCGAGAGGCGCCGCGGTTCGGCCCCCCAGAGCAGGCCGCAGCTGCTGCGGTGCGGCCGGGCTCGGCTGGGTTTGGCTCCTTTCGGCTGAGCTCGGCTCGGCGCGGCTGGAATGTGTTCAGCTGAGCTCCGTTGGGCTCGTCTGAACTCGTCTGGGTTCGGCTGGGTCCGGCTGGGCTCCGTTCGTTTGAACTCGGCCGGGTTCGGCTGAGCTCGTGAGTTCGTCCCATCTCGTTTTGGTTCGGCTGGGCTCGTCTAGGTTCGACTGGGTTCGGCTGACCTTGGTTCGGTTCGGCTAGACCCGGCCAGATTCGACTCGGTTCGGCTGAACTCGGTGCCGCTCGGTCGGTTCGGGTGAGCTCGGCTCGGCTCCCGGAGCGCGGCGCGGGCCGGGCCCAGGCGCTGCGCGGGCAAGCGGCCGCCGCCTCACGTTAAACACGCGAAGCTCGGTGTTTTCCTGCTGCCCAGTCCCGCGGGCGGCCCGGCCATCGCACGGCTACGAACGGGAGCGCAGGGTCGGGCAGGAGTTCATTAGGCAGTGACTGCACTAGCGCTAATTAATGGTCACGAGAGCACCGACGGCAGCTCCCAGGACGGAGCGCTTGCCACCGGAATGTGTTGGAATCATGGGGCGATCCCAGCGGTTCGAAGTTCGGGAATGCTGTGGGGCATGTTCAAGGTGTCATTAATGGTTTTTTGAAGAAAGCCACCAAGGAGTGGTGGAGGAAAATAAATAATATTGGCTATCTACTGTCGGTGTCTTTGTCTTTTGTGATGCTGGCCGGTTCCAAGGGGGTAAATTAACTTCACGTGGAGCTTTTGCTGCTGTTCTTGCTCGTGTGTTGGAATTCAGCAGAGTCCTTGCCACTTTACACATCAGGAAATAGAAGTTCGGCTGAATTTCAGTTCGTCTGAGCTCGCCTGGGTTCGGTTGGGTTCGGCTGAGCTCGGTTCTGCTCGGTTCAGTTCGGCGGGGCTCTCCGGGGTCCGGCCGAACTCGGTCCAGTTTGCCTGAACTCGTCCGTGTTCGTGTGAGCTCGTCTCGGTTCGGCCCAGCTGGGTTTGGTTCGGCTAGGTTCGGCTGAGCTCGTCCGTGTTCGTGCGAGCTCGGTTCGCTTCGGCTGAGCTCGTCTCGGTTCGGGCCAGCGGGGTTTCGTTCGGCTAGGTTCGGCTGAGCTCGGTTCGGTTCGGCTGAGTTCGTAAGGTTCGGCTTTACTCGGTTCGCTTTGGCTGCCTCGGCTCTGTGCGGCTGAGCTCAGCTGTGTTCGGCTGAGCTCGGCTCCGCCCGGCCGAACTCGGCTCCATTCGCTGAGCTCGATTAGATTCGGCTCGGTTCGGCTGAGCTCGGCTCGGTTCGGCTGAGCTCGGCCCAGAAGAAGGGGTTTAGGGCAGCTCAGTGGGAACAATAAAATTGGGTCACAAGGTGACAATAAAATTCTGGGTCCTATCAGTGCTTTTCTACGGGATGTAAACACGAAGTATTCGGGCCTGAGAAGGAATGTGTAACTAATTAACGTGTAAGCATTTTTGGTTTTGCAATACAGTGGTTAAAAAAAAAAAAATAATAATTCTAGCTGGATTATATTTGAGGCAGGAGAAAGAAATCCTACGCAAGAGACAATTCTTAGGTCAATGGTGATAAAAGTTTTTCTTGGTACTCTGGAGATCAAATCCTGTCCGGGTCCTGGGGAGCAAATAATTCCTGACAGGCTTCCTTCCCACCTTGGATTTCAAACCCTTTTTTTTCCGGTTTGCTGCTGCTCCGCCAGTGCCTGCAGCGGCCAGGAGATGGCACTTATGTCCGCACTAAGAGGAGGGGGAAACCAGGGAAACACAGTTGGCTCTCCCTGAAACTGTGTCTGAGGAGTGTCAGTAAATATCTTGGGCCGATGTGGATTCACAGGATAAAAGATCACTTTGATCTCGTAGCACATGAGGGGCGCAGATTCGAGAACAAAGTCCAGGAACTTGTTGCTTCACAAAAGAACTCTGTTTCCTTGCTCAGTACGAAGGATCTGACGTGCCCCTGAATTCAGAGGACAGTCATCAAACAAAATTCCTGGGTCCTGGTGGGGGGTTGTTTGTTTTTAAAGCGAGAATAATCTGAAGGCAGTTTCCAGCGCTTTGCTCTGAGGTGCTGAGGTCTGGTCTAAAGATTATTTTCCACTGAAAAAGGCTTTATCACCTCCGGTTTTTTGTACTTCTGCTTGCCCTTCCTCCCCAGGTTACCGTGTTTATATCCTTCACGGAGTTCTGTTCTCCAGCACAACCCACTTGTGAGGGATATAAACACCGTGCACTACACCAAGAGCCACAGCCACTGTCCCTCGTCGCCTCCTGTCCCTTTCACCTGCCAGTGCCCGCTGCCATCTTTCCAGCACCATTTTTTTATCACTGATTTATTTTCAGGATTCGCTTTCAGACCTTTTGCTTCGCTCTCAATAAAAGCAGTCAGCCCTGCTTGCATCCAAAATTCCCCAGCCTGAGCTGTTTTCGGTCAGAAAACCAAGTGCGAGAACACAAAAATCTGTTTCATTTTCTTAGTAAAAACATCGTTTTATATATCTATATCTACATCTATATATATAAACACACCCACACACACACAGACTGCGCCATGGCCACTAAGCAGATTGTTTTCTACATTGTGTGCAGAAGGATTCTTGCAGAGGATGATCATTTTTGTGATTCAGGACTGAATTAAACCAAACCAAACCCCATCCAAATCGTAGAATGGCCTGGGTGGGAAGGGACCTTTAAAGCCCATCCAGTGCCACCCCTGCCATGGCAGGGACACCTCCCACTGTCCCAGGGTGCTCCAAGCCCTGTCCATCCTGGCCTTGGACACTGCCAGGGATCCAAGGGCGGCCCCATCTCCGCTGGGCAGCCTGTGCCAGGGAAGAATTTCTTCCCAGTATCCAATCTAACCCTTCCCTCTGGCAATAGGAAGCCATTCCCCCTTGTCCTGTCCCTCCAGGCCCCTGTCCCCAGCCCCTCTCCAGCTCTCTTGTAGGGTCACCTCAGACCCCAGAAAGAAAGCCCCTAAAGCTAAGTTCCTAAGCAATCCAAAGGCCTCCCGGGCCTTGTGGGGTCTGAACACTGGAGTCTGGGAAGGGAAAGCGGTTGGAAAACACCTCCGGGGCTGACTGTGTGCCAACATCAAACGCTTGCCCGCTGGCTGGCAGGAGATAAAAGCCCCGGAGCTGTGAAAGGAGGAAGGGCGCAAGGAGCACCGGGGAGGGCTGGCTGCGGGCAGGGTGAGCCGGGCTCACCCCCGAGTGCGGGCTTCCACGGAACTCTGTTCCGCGTGGAAAGCAGCCTGCGGATGGCTGCGGGCGCCGGGCGGCGGGATGCGAGCCCCGGGTGCCGTGCCGTCCCGCACGGGTCACGGGCGGCGGGATGCGAGCCCCGGGTGCCGTGCCGTCCCGCACGGGTCCCGGGCGGCGGGATGCGAGCCCCGGGTGCCGTGCCGTCCCGCACGGGTCACGGGCAGCTCCCGGCACCGCTCCCTGCGCTCGGCGCTCCAGTAACGCCGTGCCTTCCGTCACCATCCAGCGGTGACACCCTTCCTTTGCCAAGCTCACCGCTTCGGGTCTGCTCGGGTTTAGGCCGTGGGTCGGGTTTTTTTGGGTTTTTTGGGCTTTTTGTTGGTGTTTTTTTTTTTTTTTTTTTTTTTTTTTTGGCGAGGTAGAAATCCCGTCGTTTCAAATGTAAATAATTAGTGGAACGAACCCTGCCAAAATAAACGTTCCCGTGCGTGCGTGGGTCTTCTCTCCCTTAAAGAGAGGAAACAAGCTGTGGGATGGGTTTGGTGGTTCGCGTGCTCCTCCAAAACACCTGCAAAAAGGAGCGCTGCAAAAAGGAGGCTGTTCCAAGGGCTCCAGTTCCCCGTCTCATTGCCAGGAGATTCCACATCTCCTGGAAGCGGCGAAGCCGTTCGGCTTTTCCCGCATTTGGACGTTTCATTCCCTGTCACAAAGAGCAGCGTTCCTCCAGGTTCTCCTGCTCCTCTGCAGGCTCGTGACTGATCGTCAGTGGCAATTTAGTACCCGCCTTAGGAAAGCCTCTTTCACAGCACAAGGATTTTTGGTGTTCAGCGGGGTTTTTAAAATTTATTTGCATGCCCGGGGATTTTTGTGTGACGAGAAACATACATTGCAAAGGGTTTTTTCCCCAATACATGCATTTCTGTGTTCTGTTTTCCTGCATTTCCTCTATATCCACAAGCATGGGTCATACTACAAAAATATGGGTGAGCCTAGAGTGGATTCTAGGAAAAATACCTTGCTGTAAGTATGCAAGTACCGTTGGAAATATATTAATGTTGAATACACGTGCTTGTAAACAAGACTTTTTATTTAGATATTTTACTCAACGTAGGGATTGGGACGTTCTTCAGAAGTAATTATTTCCGACATTTTGGGAAGATTCTTAGAGCTTTTCAGTATTTTTGATATTACACTATTTGGAAAGCAACCAGCTGGCAATGAGGCACATTTGGCATGGGCTGGGAAGATGTGTTTTCTGCTTTGAGAGACCCTGAGGTCTGTTAGCATTTTATTTAGAATATTTAGAAGATGAAGCTCATATAATTATGCTGTTTGTACACATTTTTGTGTTTGGGGGAAATGAGGCTTTAATCTGGTAAGGGGAGGACTAATTTATCTATGTTGTTATTGGTTAATTGATTGGATAAAACGTTGGCTATTGATTCTCCAAACATTTCAGTAGTAATGCTCATATATAAAAATCATCCTGTGATATTACCAGGGTTACTTCTAAAAATAAACTTTCGTAAAAATGGACTAATTTTAAATATTGTGCTTTAAATATATTTATGTGTGGCTTTGCTCTGCTTAAAACCTACTTATTTTATTTGTTTTAAGGTACACGTCCACTTTTCTCACCTGCTTTGTATCTTATCCCGTATTAATGTCTATTAGGGGACAGACTAAAGGAGTGCTTGTGTCATAACCATGAGTCAAAATTCTGCAGTCCCACAAATACCTAATCCCTAGCTGTTTAAATATATCCCTGGATTCATCCCATAAATGAACTTTGTCCCATTTGTCCTTCACCCTTCCGTGTTTTTCAGCTTCCTCTCATCTTCACCGTGAGCCTGCCTCTCCGTCCCTTTGCATTTCCTAACGCCAAGCTTGTGACTGCTCCTTCAGTCACCTTCCATGACAAGTGGAGCTGGCTTTGGCAGGAGATAAAACACTCTGTCAGGTGAATGGATAGAGCTGGAAAAAACTCCAGCCGAGCTCGTGAGAGCTGACCGAACTCTATCAGCTGATTGAATAAAAGTCAGTGCCTCTCCCTGTATGCTTTGCTGGACCTTCTCCGTTCCAACAGCTCCCAGTTCCCATGGCAAAGCTTTCTCTTGATTCTCCCTGGAGAATTCGGCTGGTTCCAGAAGGATAATTGGAATTGCAGGTCCGTCCTGCCAGATGGGCCACTGTGATCCTCGCGGCCACCTTCCTGCCTGACACCCGGCACCAGGCTCCTTCCTGCTTGGAATACAGTGGCTCCTAGAAAATGCATCTGAGTTTGATTTAAAGATTTCCAAAGAAGGAGACTTTGCCATAATGCCTCGCTGGGTTGCTGCGCTGGTTAATTACCCTCGCTGTTAAAAATATGTGTCTTATTTTATAGCTTGAATTTGTCTGGATTCAGCTCCCAAGCCCTGGATCTCATTAAAGCCTGGTCTGCGAGCCTGTGTTCGTACTCAGGCACACAGACTGGGAGCAGGAGCCCCCTCCCTTTGCTAGGCTTAAAAGGACCAAGTTCCTCCACTGGAAAGTTTATTATTTTAATCTTTTTTCACTCTCGGAGCGCTTTTCTGAATTTTCTTCAGTTTACCAAGTCCTTGACTTGTGGAGGTGCAGTTTTCCAGCTGGGGTTGCAGGAGTGCGGGGCACTCGGATCATTTGGCAGCCTTTTTTTCTTCGGGGCATCTTGTTTTCCCTTAGGCCGTGGACTAAGACGTTATTTTTGATAGGCAGGAAGGCCCGCCCAGGGCCTGAGTCACGTTATCTCTTTTGGCCATTTCGGAGCCGACAGGGAGTAGCAGGGTCTGAAAGTGCTGTCAAAGCCAGAGTCTTCATGAGTAATTCCTCTTCCCTGCCAAATATTTCATGGCACTTCATGTTCCTCAGCCAGGTGGATCAGTGCTGATTCAAGGGAGAATGTGCTTGCTACAGAAACAGGTGCAGGAATGAATAACCCGCTGGGTTTTGTAATAATCAACCTGATATTCAAACACGTCTGCGGGTGATTCTGTAATCATGTAAATATGCAAATCCAGAACTGTATTTTTATCTGGGTTGTGGGGGTGGGCTTTTTTCTTTTTTTTTCCTCTAGAAAGTCTACCAGTAAAATATTTAAAAATTTTATTTGGTTCGAGCAGGAACTGTCTTCCAGTTTTCCACTGACGGATTTACAAGGATGTGTTGACTGGAACCTCTCTCCCCCTGAGTGTTTGAAGCAATTCCCCCCCTGGAACCTCTGGGATCAGAGCCCAAGTGGCTGCAGCAGCAGCAGCCACAGTGGAAGCTGGGGGCAAAAAACCCATCCCTGTGCTCAGGGCACCAGCAGGAGAAAGAGCAACAAAATCTCATGGGAAATATTTCACCGACTTTTTTTTTTCTGCTGAAGGGGGAAGTTGGAGTCATGGACAAATGGTCCCAGAGCTCCTCCTGCTTTGTGTTCCTTGAACCAATGTGACAGGGGGCTTGAGCTTGCTGATAACACTGCTGAGACTGAAAAACAAGCAAGAAAGGAAAAATAACCTGGAGAGAAACGGGAACTAAATGGGAGCAAAGCTCCCTCTCAGCATGCAGCAGGCATTGTTGAGGTAGGCTGGCTTGGGCCAAGGGTCCCAAGGGAGCGTGGGGAGGGAGTCGAGGGCAGCCTCTGGAGGCTGCACCAAGCCAGGGGCAGGGATTTGAGGGGGATGTGTAGCTGTGTGGAAAAGGAACCTTTCCTGGGCTAAAACACAGCGGGATGCAAAGGAGCTGTGGGAGGAGGGCTCTGCACGGTGCGTCCCCAAGCTTTGGGAAGGAAAACCAAAAGAGCGGAGTTTCCTTAGGAAAAGCACGGCCAGTGCATTCCCTGTCTGCTTCCAGGTGTGGGTTTCCTCAGGAAATGCACAGCCAGTGCATTCCGTGTCTGCTCCCAGGTGTGGGTTCCTTAGGAAAAGCACGGCCAGTGCATTCCGTGTCTGCTCCCAGGTGTGGGTTCCTTCGGAAAAGCACGGCCAGTGCATTACGTGTCTGCTCCCAGGTGTGGATTTCCTTATAAATGCACAGCCAGTGCATTCCGTGTCTGCTCCCAGGTGTGGGTTCCCTAGGAAATGCACAGCCAGTGCATTCCGTGTCTGCTCCCAGGTGTGGGTTCCCTAGGAAATGCACGGCCAGTGCATTCCGTGTCTGCTCCCAGGTGTGGGTTCCCTAGGAAATGCACGGCCAGTGCATTCCGTGTCTGCTCCCAGGTGTGGGTTCCTGGGTAGGTTCCGACGCTGCAAACCCAAGCCCCCCGCTCACTCTGGAGCAGTGAGACAGCACAGCTCGGCCCCAGCCTGCCCCAGGAATTCGCTCTTCCCCTCCTCTGAGCGCTATCTTGACAGCTGAGAGCAGCCAGAGAGCTTTTCCTGACACGCCCTGCACTGGAACATCTGGAGAGTGTAAGCTCTGCTTTCGCCGTGGAACATCCTCGGCTCCGGAATTCGCTTCTCCCAGCGGGCTCCCGCGGCCGCCGCGCGCTGACCCCGGTGCAGGGCCCGTCTGCGTGCTCAGATGTGCGCCTGGGCTCTGGCAGGGAGGCTCAGCGACAGCCCATCCCCGGGGAGTCTGCGTGGGATGAACGGCGGCCTGGTGTGCCGCTGGTTTTTAAACCATGCCTATCTGTCCGGGCTATCAAAGCAACGAAACAAAACCATTTCACCCTCTGGGCGTCTTACACTAAATAAATGTATTGAAATGAAGAAACCCCTCAGGTTTTGGTAGCTGTGCCGTGGGGGTTCTTCATGCTTGAGTGAGCAAGTGACCTCTGCCAGGCCACCCCTTCTTGATCCTGCAAAGGAAGTGTGTCCCAAGTACCTCTGTGACAGCAGACTGGCACGTGTCACACGCTCAGGAATAAACCAACTCCGAATTTTTACACGGAAGAAGTGCAGGTGACAGAAAGAATTTCAGTGTAACAAAGAAACACATTTCTTTTTTAGGGTTCGGCCCAGTTAGTCCTTCTTTGAAGCATGCCAAGGAAAAACCTGGAAGCCTGGCCTCAAGCTGAAATAGCTCTTGGTTGGAATATGTATGGAATAATGCCAAGGGCAAGGACACCTTCCACTATCCCAGGTTGCTCCAAACCCTCTCCAACCTGGCCTTGGACACTTCCAGGGATCCAGGGGCAGCCACAGCTTCTCTGGGCACCCCGTGCCAGGGCCTCCCCACCCTCACAGGAATTCGTAATTTAAAATCGAATCTATTTATTTTAAGCTTGTGTCACTTCAGAAATGTGTCAGGTCCTGAACACACGCCAGAGTACTCACCTGTAAATAACTGCACACTTCATGACTGGGTCTCCCAGCCCTGAATCTTTGATGTGGTTTCCATAGCTCGGGAAGGTGCACCCAGAGACCCGACTGCAGCGAGGTAACTGTGATTTGTAAATGAGCCTTGCAGTCATCACGCAGCACGTCTGTCCTGGACACAAAGGGAAACGCTCGGAGAATGAATGTTTTCAGTTGCAAAGCGCCGGGATGAGTTCTCATAGCTTGGTACAAGACTGCATTCATTTCAGGGTTTTTAATCTGATTCTTCTGCTGCTTTTCCAGCAGTTCATTCAGTCATCCAAAATCCCCTCGTGCTCAAACAAACCACGGAGGTCTTTGTTCAGGAGGGAATCGCTGCTTTGGTCACATTTTAACAAGGTGTTTGGAATATTCCTTGCAAGGAAGCATTCAAATATCTGCCTTTCTTTGACTGGAAAAACCCCCACTTACTAAAGGCGCAAGCACACAGCCAGTCCTGGCCTGTGCTCTGAGGCACTGGGATATTTTCTGCCCTGTTGCCAAGAAAAAGGAGGAGAGGGAAGAGATACAACCGTACATTTTGAGGGCATCTTGGTTCTGAATTGTCACTGTGGTACGGGAGCGTTTGGACCAGCAGCAGTCCCTCCCGGGATGTAAAGCTTCATTCCAACCCCGTCTCCATCCTCACCGTGCACTGAAATGGCTCCCAGAGCACAGGAACACCAGGGACTGACCCCAGGAGGCCACTGCAGGGGCTCTGCCAGCAGTCCCAACACCTCTCCCCTTCTCCTGCGGGACACACTGAATCCAGGGATTCACAGTGGCCTGACCTCCTCGTTCTCCACGTCTCATCCACCACCGATACCTAAAGGCTTTTTGAAAATCCAGAGCATTTCCCATACAATCCTCTTGTGTTCTCTTATGTGTGAGTGAAACTGAAATCCAAGGTCCCAGGTTACACGGCAGCGTGCACTGCAAGGGGGGCTTCACAGCAGTTTAATTGAAATTCAGAAATGGAACTTCTTAATTAATGAAATGTGAAAAAGAGTAACAGCACCAATACAGCAACCCCCTGCTAGTCACTTTGATATTAAATTCCATTTGCTTTATGACACCTCCAAGTGCTCAGTTTATGTGCTGGCTGCAGAGCACTGTGGGACAGACGCTGCAGGGAGAAAACTGGAGATTTTTCTGGGAGCACGGGTCTAGCAGAGTTTTTGGAGGTACAGTGCAAGATCACCCCACTGCCAACACATTTCTTTAAAAGTCATCAAATAGTTCAATGCTTACTCAGGTAAATTTGCATATATATATATATATACATGTATATAGAATTGTATTCTGAATATTTTTGAGGACAACATTTGTTCAAAGACAAGTTTTAAGCTGATGAATGCTCAGGTGCAGGATCCTGCAACCATGGAAAGGTGAAATACATTCATTCTCCACCATGGGTCTAGGAAGGCCCCTGTCCCTGTCAGCTGAATGGCATCTGCAGGGCCCAGGCACAGAAGTCACAGCATCCTCAGCTGATCCTGGACATCCCTGGCGTATGGAGAGGGTTCTCCTCTCCCTGCTGTCCATGTTTTGGCTCCTTCCTGTTATTGTGGCAGTGCCAGCAAACGCAGGTTCTTCTCTGCCTCAACTCAGGGATTCAAACACTGTAAACCCCCTAAAAATTATCTAAGAACAAATACATTCTCGCTTCAAAAATTCTCCTTTAAATTAATTTAAACTCTTTTAATCTGTAATACCTGAACCCCAAATATTACAAAATTAGACAGCTGTCAAAAAAAACCAAACCAAACCAAACCAAAACAAAACAAAACCCCAAACCAAAACCTGCGAAAGTCCCCAATTATTTTAAAGCAGGATGAAATACCCAGGAAAACATAAGCAATAATGGCCTGACTTTCTCTTTCTCCAGCCTAAGCCAGGGTATCTCCTGTGAGCTGACTGAAGTCAGCAGGTAACCACTGGCTGTGAAAGGCCTACAGATGTGGCAGGGAAATGTTGGATTACCACCTTTGGTTTGAGCAGGACAGAATGCACTCGGTGCTCTCCTGCAGCACAATTGCGAGTTCCCAGTAAGGATTCAGCCCAGGTCGACCTCGGCACTGGGGACTGGGCCCAGGGGCCTCAGCCTCCCTCGTGGCTGTAAAACTCCCAGTCCACAAGCCAATAATCCATTCTACTGCAGTACATTAAAGGGCTGGAGATGGCAAAGGACAATACTGTCAGGGTGGCTCTGAATTTCTTTGCTTTGGTGGGTATAAATCAAGCTCTATATTATTTTTAGTAGCTTGTTATTACAGCTTTTGCAACCTGAAGACAGACTACTGCCTTTAATTCATTAGTAATTTCAACAGTTAATCAGAAAATGTCATTACCTTAGAAAGTCTGCAGCTCAAAATAAAGCACACTGGAGTTAAATTTAAATTAAAGCATGGACAGAAATGAATGCAGCCTTTGATCCCCTTTTCATCCAGACTGCACCCTGATGGGCACAGCTGGACAGGATGGGAGTCGTGAGAAGGCAGCAGTCTCGCCTGGTAAAAGGATACTGTCAACTCATTAAGCCCTCGAGTTGAAGCAATTAAAAAAAAATTCACTGGGTTCTTTCAGAACTCTCCTCATGTTTGCTGCAGTGGACGTTTCTCGCCAGTTTTATTTTTAAAAGAGGCTGATTTTCAGGTGTTTGACTGGAAAACACGCCACTAACATCTGTTTAATCCTCGCAGTGGCCAAACTGTGTCTCTGGTAGCAGGGTGGAGCCCAAACAAAGGCACCCCGCTCTGCCTGCCTGTCTCTCTGAAGGGATATTCCTTTGGGCAGGGAAAAGGTCTGGCTCCAAACCCTCTTAGCACAGCCATATATTTAGATAAGACAGGATGTAGCCTCTTCCCAACTCGAAAGCAATCTGTATTTTCAGTCTCCCCATGTAACTGCACTGCAGCTTTTCCCCCCTTTCTCCTTTGTGCCCGTGCAGCAATGTTGTTAAAAACCCTCACGTTTGTCATGCTGACCAGAGGAACCGTGACACAGACCCAGGCTCACCACGGAACCATCCTGCCTTGCCACTGTCCCCACCTGTGCAAGGACTTGGTCACCTTCCCTGCAAACACAGGGACACTCCTGGCGCCTTCCCACTTCAGCTTTGATTGAGGAAACATCAGTGAAGCTCTCTCCTGGACGCGTCCTGCCAAAGTGCACCCCAGCTGCCATCAGTTCAGGCAGTGGGGCATGGTCCTGTGTCCCTACACCTTCCCACAAGGCACCAAACCACTCCCAGGATAGTCAGAGGACATGCAGACTCTTGTTTTAGGCGGCCGTGTGCTGCAATGCTTGTAAATGTACCCAGCACACGCAATGAGCGGAGATTTTCAAACCAAACTATTATTTATGGGCTTTGAAGCTTTCCCTTCTCCAATTTCTGCCCACTGGGACAGTGCTGGATTTCTCTTTTGTTTGAAATTTCATCTGAGAACATATATTTCAATGGAGCATGGTGGTGTGGAGCCAGTTCCAGGCTTCTCAGCCCTGAGAACGTGTTTAGCCACTGGGAATGCAGCTTGGAGAGGTCAGTGGGAGATTCAGATGGTGGAAGGTGGCCAGCTGAGCTCCAGAAAGCTGTAGGGTGAGCCTGTTTCCACAGTTCTCCCTGCTGGTGATCTGCCCTGCAGTGGGGGCCTTCATCCACCAGCGGCACCCCAGCACTGGCACCCCCTCTCTCCCTGCCTCTCCTCCTCTTCCCAGCACACGCTTCCTTCCCCCTGCAAGGAAGGAGGAGGGCTCTGGACAAGGGCTGCTCCGAAGTGTGGGGGGAGACCAGCACAGCTCCTGACCTGGCTGGGCCAGGAGGGCTGGCCAGGGGTGTCTGGCTTGGTGCAGGGTGCTGGGTGGGGAGGGTTCCTGCCCCGGCTGCACCCCGAGCAGCCCGGGCTCATCCCGAGATGCCGGAGCTCCGCACCTCATCCCGCTCAGGCAGCCCGGAGCTCCTCACCACCAGCCTCCTCCAGCACCTTCTGCCCAAAGCCAGGCCTGGGGATGTTTTAATCTGATTAGCTGTGGCTTGGGAAGCCTGTGCTGACACGGGGGAGACGACAAATTGTTATCCCTTAGATCGGCATGGGGAAAGCTGGGCACTGCTCAGCTCTGGCTTGCGGCAGGGAGCGTGAGCAAAGCAGTGATGTCAGGGAAAGGTGGTGTGGAAGGAGCACATGGCTCATCGGCACCTGTGCCAGCCAAAATCCCATTAGCAATGCAGTGAGACTCCTCCAGCAGCAGGGACCGGAGCCGGATGGTTCTCCCAGCCAAGCGATGGAAGGGGAGTCGAGACAGAAACCAAGTTAAATGGACAGCAGTGTGATGCAAAAGCAGATTTACATTTTTAAGGAGTCAAAGAACAGCTTAAAAAGCAGGGAGAGGTGTGTTCACCAGCCCGCTGGTGGGAGCAGGAGCTTGGGATGGGATGGGATGGCATGGGATGGCATGGGATGGCATGGGAGCTCTAGGTCAGCTGGTGCCAGGTACAGCTGCACCTCAGCAGGAGGTTTTGGTGACACAACTCACATCTGTTGGGGTGTACATGGTTCCTTTCACATTTCAAAGTATTCCCTAACACAAGTACGCAGGCAAAACTTAAAAATGTGGATTATGCTTAAAGACAAATGGGGGCCCTTAATGACTTTCTGGCTGATACAACTAAAGATGGGTTGGAGGTTAAAATCCTCATGAGGCACTTCAATGAATTAACTGCTCCATCAGATCTCCCCCAGCACGAGTGGAAGGCTGCCAGCATCACTGACCAACAGAGACAAAGAGGAGGGCAGAGCATCACTGACCATCAGAAACTCAGAGCAGGGTGGCTTTTCCGGCTCTATCTCCTCTTCCATCCCCCCTCTCCTCCGCTCCCGTTTCCCAGCTGGGTGGGAGGGGGCTCCGCAGCGACAATGGCAGTGCACTCGTTCCTTCTCCCCGCCCGCGAGGTGGGGAAGGTCGGTCGGGAAGCGACAGTCCCATGGACCCGGCCTGCAGCCGATGGGCGCCCGGGTCGCCTCCTCGCTCCCGGCGGGGGAGCATTCGGGGGATGCGGGCGGCGGGATGGGGGGAGCTCGGCCGGGACCCCGAGCGCCGGGAGGGATAAGATGGAGAAGCGGGCGGTGAAAGAAGCGGGGAGGGAGCGGAACGGAGCCGCCGGAGCGGCGGTGGCCATCGCGCCGTTCCGACACGGCGGCGAGAAGGACTCGGACGTGCTCGCGAAGGGAGGTGAGGAAAAGCAACACAAAAGCTGCTCCCGGGCAGCAGTGAAGCAGAGCCACATGCAGAGCGAGCGGCGGCCGTGGCCGGGAGCGCCGGGTTAGCTCCCGGGAGAGGGATGCGCCGCAGCCCGGCACTGGGATGCCGGGGAGGGACAGCCGGGTGTGCAAACCCCCAGGCTGCCGGGTCTGGATCGCAGCTGCTCCCGCCGCGTGCGAGCGGATTAAATTACCGCAAATTCAAACTGAATGAGTCCGTGCCCCCTCCCTCCGCCCGTCCCTGCCTCCGCCCGTCCCTCCTCCCCGCTCCAGCCTCCCGCCGGCAGCCGGGCAGGGGGAGGAGGGACAGGGGGGAGGCGCCGGCTCCAAGGAGGGGCGGCAGCCCGG
>VXAZ01003348.1:993976-1085823 GCA_013399875.1 Gymnorhina tibicen | reverse complement strand
CCCCCCCCCCCCCCGTTTGTTTGCTTACTTTTTTTTGGTGAGAAAAGTGGGGTTTTTGGTGAGGCTTGTGTTGCTGGGGAGCCGTCACCGTGTGCGGTGTAGTCGTGACATATCACGTGTGGGTACACACAGGTACTTGTCGCGCACCAAGCGATGGGAGATGCTGCGGGAGGGGGGCACAGTCCGGCCGTCTCAAGTTGTTGGTACAACGCACGGCAAATGTCTTTGCTGGTGGAGGTGCACCCCCGATGGTTCTTCCCCGGGGTGCTGGTTGGAAAAGTCCGTGCAGGGTCTCCGCTTTTTGGTTTTTATCCAGAGCCCTTCAGCGGAGGCTGTTACCCATCAGTTAGGACAGGGCACAGCGTTACAAAGAGCAGCAGGGGCTTGCCTGGGCAGTAAATCGAGCAAGGACGAACCACCCGGAGCCCCCGACGCAGAGTTGTGCTGCTCTTGTTTATCCACACAACTTCTAAGTGCTGTGAGGAGCAGCTGAGGGAGCTGGGGTTGTTTATTCTGGAGAAGGGGAGGCTCAGGGGGGCCCTTGTGGCTCTGCACAACTCCCTGACAGGAGGGGGCAGCCGGGGGGTCGGGCTCTGCTCCCAGGGAACAGGGACAGGAGGAGAGGGAACGGCCTCAGGCTGGGCCAGGGGAGGCTCAGGGGGGACATCAGCAGGAATTTCCCCATGGAAAGGAACGGGCTGCTCAGGGAGGTTTGGGGTCCCCATCCCTGGAGGTGCGCAAGAACGACTGGAGGTGGCACTCAGTGCTCTGGGTTGGTGACAGGGTGGGCATCGGGCACGGCTTGGACTCGATGGTCTGTGAGGTCTTTTCCAGCCTAAATGGCTCCGGGGTTCTGGGAGCTATCGGACTTCTGCCTCTCTCGTGTCAGGTCCTGAGCAGAGGGTTCCCTCCCCGCAGCAGGATGCTGGGTTGTTGCTGAAGCCTTCCCGGAGCAGTGGGGCTGTGTGCGGTGTAATTCCCTCCGGCTCCAGCAGCACTGCAAACGTGCCGCTGTTGATGATCGCATTCTTGCACTCTCGGGTAGTCATTTTTTCATTCCACTAAATTTGTCACGGAGTGAAATTTAATATAGGGCTCTGAGAATCTCATCATGTGAAAAATGATAAGGTTAGTGAGTATTATCATATAGGAATGCAAAAAAAATAAATAAGTGTTGCTCTCCTCTGTTACCAAGCGTGTGCTTCTCCTTGGTAACAGAAACATCCAATGATCCTCCAGTTGATAAAAGGCACATGCACACACACGTCCTCCCCACCTCCACATTTTGGGTTTGCTACATTTATCTCAGTCTGTTAAGAGGGGAAAAAAATAAAAAAGACCCACCACACACCCCTCTGTCTCAGCTCCCAGGTCTGCTGCTTGATTCGGGTTTTTCTCTCCCTCAGTGTGTCGAATAACACACACTGTGACAAAGTGACAAGCAGAAACTCAGCAAGTCACGCTTCCTTCCTGCCGAGCCGCCGTGTCCATCTTCGGGGACAGGCAGGGTGATCTCAGAGCTCCGGCTGACCTGACCCTGTGCAGTGGCACGAGGGGAGGCTCTCGCTGGCAGTGGGTGAAGGATCAGTCACATACTTTCAAATTGACTAATCAAAGGTCCACCTTCCCAGAAATCCACCTCTTTCATTCCAGCTATTTGTGGATAAGCAGCTTGAGTTAATGGGTAGGAGTAAGAGTTATTAATGATTTGCTTCAGGTGAGGTCCTCTCTGAGTGAGGTTCCTCCCTCTCACCCCGGGGGCGAATGCTTTCCATCCCACGCATGACCCCACGTGAAGGTTTCACCCCAGGTTGGAGCTGATGGACTCAGCTCTCCTGGGCTCGTTCCTGTGCCGAGCTCTGGCACGGCCCCCAGCCAGAGGCAGCTGAAAAGTGCCCAAGCCAGCTCTGCCTCGTGGCTCTGCCCACACGGAGCCCACCACAGGCGATGGAGCTCCGCCTGGGATAGCAGGGAGAGAAGGGAAACATCTGCTCACCCGAGCTCCTTCCTTTCAGAGCGCGGGGCTGTGTCAGCGGGAAGGCTGAGGCTGGCAAGGGTGGGAATGGGATCGGGAGCAGAAGTGCCTGGCAGCTGGAGAGCAGGCACGGTCTGCTGGCAGCAGGTCACAGGAGGAGGCTCTGCGGGGAGAGATCCCTGCACTTGGCTCTGGAGATCCACCGTTCCTCCAGCGCTTCCACCCGAGCATCCTGCCATGACCTGCTGCCAGCAGACCGTCCCTGCTCCCCGGCCGCCGGGCACTTGGCTCCCGATGCCGTTCCCACCTTGCTCCTCCCGAGGCCGGAGGGGAAGGTCGCTCCGTAAGGGCCTGATGCTGTCCCCGCTCCCGTGGCCCGAGGCAGCAGCTGGCTGTGTACGGTGTCCCGGCTTTCCACTTGCAGAAGTTGATCTGCAGGAGTGAGCGCTTCATGGGCTCACAAGTGGGGTCCGGTGCAGCAGGGCGGGGGAACACGGCCGTCTCCTGGGCATCAGTGGGACCACTGCATTTTCCTAAGCTGATGTTTTACGAGCCTGTTGTTCCGGGATTAGTGCCTATGTGTGTTGAAAGCAAAAAAAAACCCAATTGACATCTGATTTTTGTCTGTAAAGCCGCCGTTGAGCTGAGAGCACTGCCTAAATTCAGTAAAATTGCCCTAAGAGCTCAAAGCAGAGTCTTCCTCCTGCTGTCTGGGAGCTGTTCTGGCAGAGCCTGGGCCCTTACGGTCACTGAAATGTCAGACTTCAGTAGCGGGGGCCCAAACAGGTTTTGATTTGCAGCAGACTTCAGCAACTCTGGAGGAGTTAATGCGCGTTATTGTCTCACAAAATGGTGTGTTTGGGAATGAAACTCGGGGATTAATGAGCCCCCAGCCAGGCTCGGATCCATCGCCCTGACACGAGGCATTGCGCACGGTCGAGGCGATGCCAGGCGGGTGCCAAAAATCTGCCATTACCTCACCCTGACGTTGCTGGAAGCTGAAGAGGTCTTTGAGAGGGATGGGATGGCACGTTCCGTGGGCCAGACACCGGTTCCTTTGGCAGGGCGGCTGACGGACGATGCACTCGGAGTGACCCGTGTGGGACGGGACCCGGCAGCTCCTACGAGCTCGGGAGGGTGAGCTGAGGTGAGATTTTTAAGCCTTCCCTACCCGGGTTTTTATCGCTGGGCTTTAACCCGTGTCTCTTGCGGTGCTGCTCGTGGTTTGTGCTGCCGCAGTGCCAGGCGTGTTATTATTTCCTGGGCTTGAAAAGCCCTTGGTGGGGCCTGATGCAATTAAGTGCATTTTAGCTGAGCGCAGGAGAATGTTGGACAGATTATTCTTTCCGTGGCTTTTGAATGAAATATCGCAGCCTGTAATCTGACATTTTGGGGTAAAGGGCTGATTTGTCAGCTCGACTCAGGCAGTCTTTATTGCTAATCCTAAGGAAACATAGCTCCTCCATGAAGAGCAAGCCAATTTAGCTTTAAATCGTGGCTCTGAAGCCCTGCTGAGTGAGCTGTATTTGGGTGACTTTGGGAGCCTGTGCACAACGTACTCTTGGATTGTTCCAAGTCAATCACTGGGCGATGGGGATCAGGCAAAGGGGATATCTCTCCTTTGTAAAGAGGGATATTTTTACAAAAAGAGGTATGTTTTATAAAAATAGACTTGTTATTTGCATTCTTAGGGAGCTGAGAGTGCGTTGCCATCACTGTGGGGGGGTGATTTGAGGCTCTGTTAGCACACCGTGTGTTATCTGTTCTGTTATCTGCTGCAGACCCCAGCGAAGTGTCCCGGTGACTCTGTGCAGCACAGAGGAGTGACAGCACACTGACAGTACACTGAGCCAAATTCCTGTAAACAAACCCGACCCAAGATTAAATTTAACCGCTTTTCGGTGTAATCTTTGGCACCACAAAAAAAAAAAAAGTCACCGGGGCAAATTGACTCATTTGGTTTCTCATCCACGGGAAAACTTTGTTTATCATTTTCTTCAGTGCTATTGTTGAGCTGGAACGAGGTACGTTTTTAGTTACACTTAGTCAAGAGGCTTTCTGCAACAGTGGGAAGCAGTGGCTAAAAATACAATTTACCAGTTTTTCTATGGAGGCAAAGCAATTAATATTAAAAGTGGCCTTTTCACAGGAGAGTTCACGTTCAGAATGCATTTCTTTTTTAAAGAGGTAGAGAAAAAATGAAAGGCATTGGCACCACACCCCCGGAGGTGCAGGGGTGGGTGGCTGGGCAGAGCAGCCTGCCTGCAGAGACGTGGAAATGCCTCGTGGTGTCACAGAGTTAATGTTGCCGTGACTAAATTCACCCTTTCCCTGAGCCTTTCGCCACAGGCTTCAGGGAATGGAGACTTGGTGGCTTTCGGGGGTGTTGGCAGGTGAGGGTCTTGCCCTGTGGATGCCCGGGGTGGCCGTTCCCTCCCTGGTGACATCGGGAAGTTCAGCACTGGGGGGGACTGTCGGCCTCGTGCGTGTTTCAGCAGCCAGCGTTTCCCAAGCAGTAGCACTGGTTTAAAACCTGGGAAGTTTGGTACCCATCACGTACTGTTCTAGGAGCTTTACCTCTGCCTTTACCCTTTCTGAGTTTTGGGGGCATCACTTTCAAGCCATCTTGCCGACCAAGTGGGGTCAGCGGGTTGCCTTGCTGCAGATAAAATTCGAGTTTTTAAAGTGTTTGCAGGTCTTTCAGTTCAACCCTTTTCTTTTTTCTCCCCCCAGGTATTGTGAGCTTGCAGGTAAAACTGTGAGACCTTCACTGTTTTCAGGGGCTCAGAGGGTAAAGCTGAAGGATTTTAATTTGACATTTGAGCTGCTTTCTTTTTTTTTTTCTTCCTCCAGTGATACTTGTGTATCAGTTTCCTGGATGCGTTTGCTCTCTCACCTACGTGTAATTAGTAGTTTTATCTTTACCTGTTTCTCTACGTATTCTCAAATTTGATCTCTACCCAAAAAAGAAAAAAAAAAAGCTTATTTTGGAAAGGACTGACTGCCAATCCACAGGGTGGCTTTTTCCCAGGATGCTGCTCCCCTTTATTAAACAGCTGCCAACTGTTGCACCTGGATGATGTGCCACTCTTAATTACATGCACTGAGGAAACAAAACCGAGGGTGTTTTCTGCAGCCTGGATTTTGACATTTTCTTGCTTCTAGGTGTTGGCTTTCGCAGCTTTGGCGCTGTTCTGCTCGCAGGGGTTTGTGTCCGTGTGTGCAGATCCAGAGTTTGTGCTCTGGAAGCCGCTCCACACACGCTTCTGTTAACATGCAGCACTCCAGGAAACGTTTTGGAGAGCAGTGTTGTGGTTGCAGTGGCAGCACTGAGGGCTTGGCTGGGAGCAGGACCTGGCTGCTGTGTCGGTGTGGTGTTCCCTCACAGGTGTTAGGGAGCTCGCAAGAGCTTTTAGCAGAAGGCGGAGTGAAGGCAAACTGCTGATGTGCTCCCAGCTGCTCAGTCTGTTCCACCTGGAAAACAACCAGGTGAAAACTGGATATGAAGCCATGCTCTTCCCTCTCTCCCTTTGCCGTGCTGCACGCTGGGTGTGGGCAGGAATGAGCTCGGATAGGCCAGGAGCCCGTTCATTAATGCAGAGTCTGACTTCCAGAAAGATTGCCTTAATGTTTTTCAGCTGTAGCTTGCAACTTGTTCTGCAATGAGCTGAATTGATGCACATGTGGCAGTTCCTTATCCTCTTGAGATAATCTGCTTTCAAGTTTGCATTCAGCAGTTTCAAGGATGCCTCGTGTCAGCAATGTGCTGCTTTTCCTACAGACTGTTATCCTTTCAGCGGCAGATGCAGGATGGAGGGAAGCCGAGTGTTTGGGGTTGAATTGACACCAGGTGACGCTCACATCTGGATCCCTGTACTTGTTCCTGCAAGTTTTGTGATTTTTAGCTTGTTCAATGCTATGTGGAGCTGCGTGCCCGTTCCCAAAGGCATGTGTTACCTATAAATGTCTTGGCAACTAGAGCACATCTTGCTTCCTGCGTTGTGCAGTGTCTCCTGTGACACCCGTGACCTGCAGGATGCTGCTGCAGCTTCTTGCAGCTCAGCAGATGCAGCTCTTTGCCCCTCTGCCCTGGGGAGTTTTTCCTGCCCGCAGCTGGGAAAAGGGAGGTTATTAATGAGCAGCACTTGCTCTTCACAAGGACGCAAGCCCGGCAGGAAAGCAGTCGTGACAAACCTTGTGGTGGCTGGGTTGTGACAGTCTGCCCGAAGCCCGAGCTGTTGCGTTGCCTGAACAGCGGCACGGAAATGAGCTGAGGGCTTGCAGCTGACTGTGCTGTTCCTCAAGGTTACGGAGAGGCATCAAAGCTGCCCAAAGCCAGGAACTGGGGAGATACCAGCCAGGAGATGAATTAGGTGGATTGCAGGGCTGGTGCTGGCCTGGCAGCGCGGGATAGGAGTGCACCAGAGCAAACTGGCTGGAGGCAGGCCGTGCTGGTGCTGCTCTGCTTGCCCCCCGTTGGTTCCTTCAGCTCCAGGCTGGCTGAGCTGTTATTTTCAGATGAGCTGAAGAGCAGAAAACCCCAACCTCCCTCTCCCATGGCTGAGTGAAACAGCTCGTGCTGTGTTTCCCTGAGGGGTTGGCTGGTGGCTGATCTCCCGCAGGGGATGAACTCGGTGCTGAGAGTGGTTTTGGTGGGCTGGAGGTTGTGCTGGGAAGAGAACTAGGTTGGCTTTTCTGGAGCAGGAGAGAAGCCGCTCAGGGGCCCACGCAGAACAGAGGCAGCCCTTTGTGAGCTGGCCCTGCCCCACCTGTGCTGCGCTGTGCTCAGAGGCAGCGCTGGCACAGAGCAGGGTCAAACCTCATCCTCATGGAAAGGGCCTGGGAGGAGTCACCGTGGTCCCCCAGGGAAACCGCCTGCGAAAAATTAACAAAAGCTGCTGCTGCCCTGACCAAAGTCTCCTTTTCTGTCAGTGTTTGCTCTGCTCTGGTCCTGCTGAGCTCTGGCTTCAACACCTTTGGTGCTATACCCATGGTGCTTCTCATTTGCCATGTGAGATCAGGGGTGCTGTGAGGAAAGCCATTGCAACAAAGAGAACTAAAAAAAGCCAAGTTATATAAAATAAAGTTCCTTTGCTCTCTGTCTGTTGTGGAAGATTGTCATGGAAACATTTTTTTCAGAGAATAAATTTATTTTCTGTGAATAATGTCCACAGAGCTGAGGGAGAGAGCATATTATTTATATATATATATATATTAAATCTTCACTGGAGACACCTTTTTCCTGGCTCCCGACAGTTGTAAATGTTTTATCTGCAGTGCTTTAAATCACTACAAAGGAGGGTATTACCTGGGCCTCAGAAGCAGTGGCTCACAGGGACCGGGTTGTTGGTTTTCCTCTTCCTTAAAGCCAGAGAACTGCACTGGTATTAAATCAGGGGCACTTAGCCTTCCACGAGTCCAGTTCTGTGTGAGATGACTAAAAAGTGAAACAGGGGCTGTTTAACGGGACACACATCCCGCCGCCAGGAAAATGGGAAGCCGCGTTGGCCGCCGGGTTTCTCCTGCGGGGATCGGTGCCGGGGGAACGACCCCGGTATCGCTGCTCTGCTCCCGCTTCCCCACTCGTAACCTGAGCCCTCCATCCATCTCTCTGCGGCAGGGGAAGCTCCCGGCGTTCGGAGGCCGGGTGATGGTTTATCGGGACGGCCGGGTGGGATGCGGGGCGCGCTGGCAGCCGAGGCATCGCCCGTGCCCTCCCAGGTGCCCGCTCCTGCCCTGGCAGCCTGCTGGGGACACGTCTGGGCGCAGGGAGCCTCCTCTTCCCAGCCCTTGTCGCGCTGGCTGCCCCTGGGAGCGGCTGGGAGCGGCCACCGGCTTCAGGTGATGTGGAGTGAGGACCTTGTTGGTCCAGAGGGGTTTTCCATCTGCACATCCCCGTGTCGCTTCCCTGAGGAAAGTCTTCCCTGATAGCTGCTCGTACCTTGAGTTTAGAGTTCTCCTCCAGTGTTTTGGCATGTCAGTCTTACCTTAGGAACGGGGGTCAAAAAGCCCTTTTCTGAAAAACAGGGAGATTTTGGAAAGTGGTACTCGATGGATATTTTGCGTTTTGTCAATGGCAAGGCAAACCCATCTGTCCCAGGCACTCGGAGGCAAGATTGTTCCTTGCAGGAAATGTCTCCGGCCTGGAGGCTGGTTTTGACAAGCTCTGTAAGGATTTCTTTTGGAACCTTTTAGTGCATCCTTGTGTATATCTGTGTCTGGCTCTCTGCCACCACTACTTTCATCAGTCTCCGCATAATCTCTCTTGACTTGTGTAGATATCCTTAGAGGCCAGGGAGGTAAGAATGTGCTGCTCTCCCTCACAGATGCAGTTATGGCTGCCCCATTAATTAGCTGACCAAGAGAGCACTGAAAGGTTGCTGGAATTGATTTCTTTCTGCCAAAGGCAAGACAGATCCCCGCCGTGACCCACACAAGATAAGCCATAAACCAAGTTCCTTCCCACGGATGAGGCTGTTCTGCATTCCTGCTTCCCGGGCAGTCTCTGACCCTGTGGCACCTGTGCCTTGTACAAATCCTGCTGCTTTGGACATGTAGAACCAAGGAAAAATGTATTTTATGGGGGTTTCTTTTCCGGGTGGCTGGGTAGGGGTGTTGTGGCACCCCAGTTGCCTCCAAACCACCTCCTGCTGGTCCCTGAGCTGTAAAGGCCCGGCTGTTCCAGGTGCCAGGGATGCTGACAGGCCAGGATGTGTCTGTCTGTCCCTGTTTGAACAGGGAGTGACGCAGACGATGAGAGGGAAAGGGCAGCTGGCTCTATGGAAACAGCAGAGCAGAAGTCCAGGGAAGGATAACCACAGCTGCCTGTGGAACATGGCACGAAGTTCCCCATAAATATGATGTGAGGTAACAGACATGTTGAAGAGGAATAGCCTGAGTTTGGCCAATTTGCCTTTTGGGTTGTTAATTTTAATTTTATTAAAGAGCTTTCTGTTATCAGAAATCTTTCCCTCGTGCAGGTGCTTGCAGAAAATCACTGAGTCAGTGCTTAGCATTCTCTTAATTAAATATTTTGAGCTTCAGTCAGTTTCTACGACAAACAGTTCTTGGACCTCAGACTGTTCTGAAGTTCTTTTCAGAACTCTTTCCAGAGCTTCAATGTAATTTTTTTAATTACTGGCACCAGAACTGGATACAACAATCTAATAATAGTCCCCAGTGCCTTGGACAGGTGTAATTAATACCTTTTCTTACTTTAACAAATACATCCTGCTTATGCTTTTAGGGATTATGTTTGGGTTGGCTGTGGCATCAAGAGGGCTTAAAATCATTTGCTTGTCTAAAGTCCTCCTGAAAACCTTTCTACACTGCTGGCTTCTGTCATGTTTGGGCCGTAGGGAATGGCAGGATGTTCTTTGTATCCCCTGGCAGTTGGATTCTTTCCCTTCGGGCTACCAGGAATCCGAAGTACATGAGTGGATGTACTCGGAGCTACTTTCTTGTCTGGGAGAGTTCATGTTTCTTCAGGGGCTGATTTCAAGCTTTCCTGGCTGTGTCTGGTCTGCCAGCAGAGCCAGTGGCCTCCTGCCTGCTGAGACATTTATCCTGGACTTGTCTGCAGCTGCTGGGTTTGTGTACTGCTGCACCCCAAACTCTTGGCTTGCGCTGTCAGACTCAGAAGAAAAGAAAATGCCTTAACAGCAGTGACTCCTCCCAACCTTTTCTGGTTGCTGATTTTACTGCGACTAGAGCAAATACCGAAATACCCTTTTCTTTAGCGCTTTATTCCTTAAGATACTGGAACTTGCTGTATAAAAACCCCCATTCCTTTCCTGCACTGTAAAATCTGCTGGGTTGTAACAGTTAGGGGAAAGAATAAACTCCACCCAGAGAGTGAAGTTGGCATTTTCCAACCCTTGGGCTTGGTTGTGATGAACAACTTGTTCTGTGCCCGGCTGGTTGATTGCCCAAAATGAGATGCCCTTGAAGGGGTTGATTTTGGGACTGACAATTACGCAGGCTTCAGAGTTAGGTCTGTTTAATGTGATTTGGATTGGCCACCCAAAATCACCAGCTGGTTTTGAAAACGGAGCTCAGATTTTTGTGGTGAGAACAGTGGTAAATACAAAGCAAGCTGCAAGCGAAGCCAGACAGCTATCACTGGGAATAAGGGAGGAAAGAAACTGAATTTATTGCCGCCTTGGGCACAGCAAAAAGAAAAATGCTGGAGGTGGACTTGCAGTACCGATGGCTGCAAAATGTCTCCGTGGTCTGGCTCTTTGTCTCGTTCTCCTGGCTGAGCTTAAACCAGACAGTAAAGGTTTGTGATCTGGGTGCACAACTCCAAGTCTCAGGCCTTCCCTTTGCCTGTGCCCCGAGCTGCAGCTCTGAGCTGCACTGGCGTGGTCAGGATGCTCTGGGATGGTGCTGGGAGTGAGTGCTGCTGCCTGGCTTGGCACCATCTCCAGCAGGTCTACCAGAAGTAGACTCTGAAGAAAAAAAAAAAAAAGAGGGAAAAGAGGAGGAAAAAGACAGGGGGCTGTCCCTCCAACAGCTAAATAGTCCCTCTGGTAGTTGAAGTTGCTTCTCTTGTGCTCTGTTGGTCTCCTGGCCAAATCCCACAGTTCTTGCTGGCTTCTTTTTCAAACCAGTTTCCTCTCAGTTCAGCCAAAGCTCCCTTTGGCAACAGCCAGCAGGAACCGCCTCCCTCTGAGCCTGAGCAGAGAATTTGCAGAAGGAAGCAAGCCAAGCGCTCGGGTAAGCGGGGAAAGCTCTTTAAAAGTCCTCGAAATGTCACACCCTGATTTTGCAAGGTCGTGTGCTGTCCTCCGTTCTCTGCAAAGTTAAACATGTTAGAACATCACTTGCTGAGCTGGGGCCTCCACAGTGGAAGCGTTCCTGGAGTTATCGCGGGCATCCGACGTGGGCATTGTTTGGGACCTCTTGACTTGGGCTCCTCGGACAGGCCCTTGAGGGGACCCGTGTTGCTGGCAGCCAGGAGGGCTCGCTGCCTCTCTGAGGTGCCTCCCTGTGCCAGGAGACAGCCTGTTGTCTTGGATCTCCCCTCCCGCCCCAGCGTTACTCTGGTTTTGCGTGTGGCTCCCAGCAGCAGCACGCTGCCGGCGCACCGTGCCCCGAGTGCCTTACTGAGGCACAGCAGAAACTGCAAAATGGGAGCTTTCAAAGCAGAATTCCAGCACCGGGGAGAACTTTGGGAGGGTCAGCTCCAAGAAAAACGCTGTCTTGGCAAGACTGAGCGAAGCAGCACTGCTGCAGAGCATCCAGGCCGCGAGGCAGACTGACCTCTGGGCAAGCAAATGTCTACAGAAGCACAGCTTCCTGAGCTGGGATTTTTCCAGGTGTCACTGGCAGGGTTTTAAAGAGCTGGCAGAAGGGGAGAGGATGACTTGGACTTCTGACTCTGAAGAACCTGGAGGTTCCTCCTGCCCAGAGCCGCAGACCCCAGAGCCGCAGGGTTGCTGGCAGGTCTGGGAAGCTGCCCAAGAGGAGCTGGTGCCTCCTGCATGGACTCAGGGATGGGGCGTTCCTAGGATGAGTGTGACCCCCTTCCCTGCTTCATGGCAATTCCACACTGCTTACAAAGGGGATGCAAAATGTGTCTTCTCGGGTGGCAGCAGCTCTGGCTCCCAGATCTCTCCGGGCAACGTTTGGTCCTTTAAGCTGTTTCTTCTCAGGTTTATTTTTCTCCTCGGGGCCTTGCTGTGACTGTTTTTGTGCAGTTTGGTGCCAGTCAGCTTCACCCTCCCCCGCCTCTCTCTCTCTCTCTGAGATTCACAAGCCCTCCTAAAGCAGGAGCTGGCACCGGTCCCCCGCGCCCATGTGTGTGGGACACGTGCCGGTGTTTGGGTGAGGACACGTGCCCGTGGTGGAGCTTCAGCTGCCTGGTTCTGCGGGCAGCTTCACCCTCTCCTCCAGGGAGGAGAGGTGTGCCCGCCCTGCCCTCACCTGCACCCGTGTGTGTGCTTCAGCCCAAGCCGGGCTGGTTTAGTGCGGCGATGGAGAGAAGCAGCAATTGCTCATATGATGTGTCACACCATAAACTTCAGGAAAGTAATTCATTCTAACAGTGTAATTCTAGGACTCGGGAACCAAAAATATGGGCTATTACTCATCTTTGTATCTCATAACACAGAATAACCTACACCGTTTATCTGTTTACACAGCAGAGGTTTAGCCAAAAGCAGAGTCTTGAATGTCAAGAGCCACTGTTGCTACATATTGAGAGCAATTACTTGCCTTATCATTAAATTTTTTATTTCTGTGCCAGTATTGGCCAGGAACTCAAGTCAGGAGGTAGGCATGATGCAGAAACAAAGAGCCCCTACTTGAAGCTTGGGAGAGCAAAGCTGAGTAATTGGCATGTCTTGAGTAGGCTGTGAAAGCTCGAATGTGTTTGTTTTATGATTACCCAACATCTACAGTATTTTCTCTGCTGAATGCTTTTTCCTTCTGCATGAATGAAATTTCCAGGTGCACGCACACACATCTACATTGCACAGGAGGCTCTGTGTGTTAAGTGTGTCTGGGCACACTGGTCTTCACTTGCCTTGGTCTACCTTTGGATGAACTCACAATCAGGGATATTTAGCTAAGTCGGCCCTGGGGTAACTCCATGCAGAGTTTGATCCCTAGAACAGGGTATCGCTGGAACAAATCTGCTGTTTCCACCTTGGTCAGCTCTGTCAGCTGTGCAGGGGGATCTCTTGGACCTGATGGAAGGGGTCTTGAAGGAGGAGAGGTCGCTCAGAGCTGGGGTGAATCCCACCCAGCGCTGCTTTGCGTGTCTGCTGGGATCGGTGCCTGACCAGGTATCTGTCAAAATCAAGGGCAAGGTTTGTCCTTGAGGTGTAGAAAGCTGATTCTTGGTGATGGTGGGAAAGCCCTCAAGGAGTCCCACGGCTGGCCCTGGATTCAGGGGCTTACTCCGTCTCCACGGCTGAGCTCATTCATGGTGGGCAGCACGTGTGGGCACGTGCAGCGTGCTCTTTTTCTGTCGGTGCCTTGGGGGTGACTTACCGATAAGAACAATAGATTGCTGCTCCGTGCTGTTACCGCTCCGTGTTTTGTACCCCGCAGCTGTGATAAAAACCAGCTTTCAAATTTTTCTTTTTTAACTTTGGCAGAGATTGCGTCGTGCTGCCGACGTATGGCGCGGTTATCTCGTGTTTCTGTAACCTGTGAATTTGTTTGTCCTCGCCGGAGTAACTCCTGCGGTTTGCTGTCTCAGTAATCCGTGCGAGCCTCTGCGCTCGGCTCTGTTTCGTTAGATGAAAGAATGTACTAATTTAAGTCCGTTTCCTTGGTGAATCACCTGAGGCTTTCAGAAATGGTGAAATGAAGCTCTGATTTACCTGTTGTTTTATCTGGTGAGTAAAGGATGCCTCTTCAATGTGAGTAGTCAGGAGCGTAGCTCCCAGGTGTTTGTGGTCATGATGCTGCTCTGAGTCCACCCAGGCAGCTCTCGTGTGTGCGGTGCTCAGCCTTGTCTCTTTATCAGGGCTGTGTCATCAGAGTGATCTCTCCATAGCAGAAACGCCCTCAGCCACTAACACACTCAGCAGTATTGGCTCCTGGCTCTCAGCACGTGCTAGGAAGCCCCAGTTCCTGCAGTTTCACCCTTCAGTTCCAAGGCATTGGTGTCAGAGGGTGGGTGCAGATGACCAGGAAGCCTGAGCATTTCCGGGGATCCAGGGGCAGCCACAGCTGCTCTGGGCACCCTGTGCCAGGGCCTCCCCACCCTCCCAGGGAGGAATTCCTTCCCAATATCCCACCCATCCCTGCCCTCGGGCAGTGGGAAGCCATTCCCTGTGCCCTGTCCCTCCAGGCCCTTGACCCCAGTCCCTCTCCCGCTCTCAGGAGAGAGAAAAAGCAGAAAAAAGAAATGTGCCAGGAGAGTGGTACCAAAATGATTTTGATTTTCATAGTACGGTTTTTATCGTGTTTAATCATGCAAAGCCAACGCTTGACTCTAGTTTAAGGGAATTGTCACAGAAGGATATCATCTGCAGTCGTATATTCAAAGCCAGGAGAAGCCAGAAATGACACTTAAAAGCTGTAAACCCCAGCCTGGAGGCTTTCTGAGTAAACAGCTGCAATAAATGCCCAGCGTTAAGCGTGTGGAGCGTTTGTGGATGGTTAGTGGGATCGTCTCCTCTCCTTTGTCACTGATCTCCTTGCAATAGCTTTTAACTGTCGTTGTACAAGGAAATGGGGGACGGACGGGTCAGTGGGGTTGGAAGAACAGCTCTTTCTCTGACCTGTGCAGCTGTGCCTGGAGCCACGGTGTGCCAGCTGAGAGGGACGTCCTTTTGACTTCTGGCTTTTTTAATGGTTGTTTATACAAGGTTAGAGCGACAAATCTATGTCACAGCTAACAGCCCCCTCTCCTGTTGTCTCCTTAGGTGGCAGTGAAAGTAATTGACAAGAAAAGAGCCAAAAAGGACACCTATGTCACCAAGAACCTGCGGCGGGAAGGGCAGATCCAGCAAATGATCCGCCACCCCAATATTGCCCAGCTGCTGGACATCCTGGAAACTGAGAACAGCTACTACCTGGTCATGGAGCTGTGCCCTGGCGGCAACCTGATGCACAAGATCTACGAGAAGAAAAGGCTCGAGGAGCACGAAGCCCGCAAATACATCCGGCAGCTCATCCTGGCCGTGGAGCACCTTCACCGGGCAGGAGTCGTGCACAGGTAATCTGGGAAACCCTCTCGGGTGGGAAAGGTTATATCAGATCCTCTAAGTGGCATTCATTTGTACTGTAAGGAGATTTCCTTACAAAAACACGTTGCTGAGAGCTTTCTGGCTGCTCTTTGTGGCGTCGTTTGGATGCTCTTACCTTGGGCAGTAGGAAGTACCTGCAGAAAGCACCTGAGCAGCTTCAGGCGAGCACACAGGAGCTGTGCTGACTCCACGGCCAGGGGTTGCACTCCATGACCCCTTCCAGCTCAGGATATTCGGTGGTTCTGTGTCTATAAAGCCTGTGCAGTCCAGAAGTAAGGCCCTTTCCCTGCAAGTGCTGTTCTGCCTCTCCAGAGCTCTGCACCAGCATGAGCTAATGCATCACTTCGCTGTTTCTTTGAGAACGTGGCTGTGCCTGTTGTTTCGCTGGTGGAAGTACAGCAGCGTGGGGAGGGAGCTGGTTTGCCCGAAGCCTCGCGGTGCCGGGGCTGGAACAAAGCCTCAGTGGGACCACTGAAATCCCTGGCTTCTGCTTCCCTGCTCTTTGCATGTGTTGCATCCCCTTGGCAGGCCCTCACGGGGTGGAGAGAGCCCGAGCTGCTGCAGTGCATCACCTCGTTTCTTTAGGACCTTCATCCACAGAATCACAGGGTATGCTGAGTTGGAAGGGCCCCGCAGGGATCACCCGGCCCAACTCCTGCCCCTGCACAGGACACCCCAAAAATCCCACCCTGTGCCTGAGAGCGTTGTCCAAGCACTCCCTGAGCTCTGTGTATGAGCGGGACGTGCGTCTCCTGGCAGGAGGATGCTGTGGAGTTGGGAGTTCACCTGGGGAAGCAGGACAAGCTCAGCAGAGAGCAGCCTGGTGAACGAGGAGTGGCTGCCTCTGCCTGAAGCCCCTGAGCGGGGAGCGGGGAGCGGGGAGAGTGCAGGTGGAGATCTCACATGTGACTGCCTGTCCCTGTACCTCTCTCCGCTTCTGCGCTCTCGGCTGCTATGGAGACAGGAGGATGGTGGGCTGGCTGGACCTTTGGAGCCAGCATCCCTCCTCTCCCGTTCTTAGGTGTATTTATAGGGCGTTGTGCTAAGAAGGAGGCTCTGCTTTCTAAATTTGGGCCAGCTGGTGTTAAGTCTGGACTCCCACACAGTTCCCATATGATGCTGAGCGAGTTGTGTAGGCCCCATCCTCTGAGGCTCTGTGGGCACGCTGCAGGAGCCAGACATCTGAATGCTTTTGAGGAGCTGGGTCTGCATCTCCTTGGCTTCACTGACTGTGCAGAAGGTGGGGAGCTGCCCACAGCCAGCTCCCCCAGCTGTGCCCAGCTGCATGCTGAGCTGCCCACCGCTGCGCAGCGTGGGCGCATCTGGCTCGGCGGGACTCCGTGTGCTCTGAAAGCTGCTTTTTTTGTCTTGGATCTCTTGTGTGTTCCCTGGGATCCGTTAGGGATAACTGCTGTGTGCACAGGCCGCCTCTGGTCTTACCTCGAGCTACATTTCAGGTACCACTGTATAAATATAAATATTTGAGCGGCCACCAGGCTCTCTATCAGCCTCAAAACTGCTGATCTCTTTAAATTATTAACCCCACAGTTTGAGGCAAGGACAGGGAGGAAGTTTACGTACTGCGTTCAGGGATCAGTTGATACCCAGTATGTAGAGAGAGAGAGATGAAGGAAATAAATCAAGTTTCTGACATGGGCAGAGGAAAACAACGCAGGAACAGATGAACACGTTTAGCTTTTAACAGCAGGATTGGGGCAGCAGCAGCAATTCCTCTCCCTGAAAAATTCACCCTCTGCACAGCGGCCGAGGCACTTACAGGGGGCTGGTAGGCTTGGCTTTGATTGCCTTCTTTTTCACAGAGGATTCAAACCCACATTTTGGACAAAAATAGCTTGTTCCCTAAGCACAAGCTGGAATCAACAGGCTGCTGTGGTGAGAAGGAAGGCAAGGCTTTGGGGCCCAGGGAGAGCCCGAGTTCCCGCGTGGATCCTGCAGCTTTGGCTCTCACCCCTTCCCTCTCTGCTGCCTCGGTGAGCTCAGCACGGCTCCAGAGGCTGTGGGAGGAGGCAGCAGCCCTGAGAACAGTGACAGTGCTGGGCTTCCTCTGGCAGCTGAGCTCTGCCTGTCCAGCCCTGTGGCACTGAATTAATCCCTACCCCAAAGGCAGCCTCCTCCATCCACCCCGTTTCTCAGATCACTCTGCAGCACTGAGCTGCTTCTTGGGAGGCTTCCACACAGTGAATGAGCAGGTCTGATTCTGCTTAAAATGATAGAACTTGACAGAATCACAGGCAGCATATCTGCAAGTGTTTTCTCTGGCTTAACCCATTCGATGTGTTGCCTTCTTCTGCAAGCAGAAGAGGTGCAGAGATGCAGGAGAAGCCCTGGTGGTGTGATCTGGATTTATTCTCCTGGCTCTCTCTGAGCAAGAGAGGGAGAAAAATTAACAATTACCTCAGGAGCTGTCCTTCAGCATCTCGGGCCTCTGACTGTGGCAGCTCTAAAAACAGGCTACTCAATCAGCTACCGAGGGAGGAAAGAAATAGTGCAGGAGTCTGATTCATGCTCTGCCTGGCTGCAGTGGCAGTGTTCTGTTGTTGTTGTTATTTTTAAAGCAGGTAAAAATACCAGCATTTTCATGTGCGTGGTGGTCCGGGGGTGTTCGAGTTTGCCACGTGTGGAACAAACTGCAGCATCCTCGGCCAGAAAAGGGGCTGCTGTTTGTGTCTCCAAGTGCTTCCCATGGAGGGGGGCAGGGCCCTGAAGAGCTTTTTATTGGCTGCTTTATTGCAAAAAAAAACCAAACAAACCAACTCAAAATCATAGGTTTTGTCTGCATTATTTGGGGAATAATGTAGATGGCTTGCCCTGTCCCACTTGGGATGAAAAACCCCAGATGGAATAAGTTGCATGAAATTTGCTTATGTTATTTGATGAGCATTACTCAGGAAGCTGCATGGCTTACAATCCAGACTTGGCATGGCAGAAAAGCTCTCAGATCACTGGTCTTTGGACGAGAGCTGGCACCCAGAATTCAGTGGAAATGCTTTTGTTAAGAGGCACTGATGTGTGAACAGCCTAAAATTAAAGAAGTTCAAGAAACCTCATCTTTATTTAGGGATGTAAAAATACCTCCAAACTCATGTTTGACTGTATAGATGTATTTTAAAATTCTAAATATGTCATCTGCTGAGATGGATGAAGTCTGCAAGTTGCAGAGTGCAGAAGCTGCATCTCTGGTGAGGGGTGCCCAGGGTGCAGAACCCCTCAGCTGCTCGCTGAAAACAAAATGCCACTATTCTATATATAATTTCCTGTTATCATTTGGGTTTCTTTCCCTCTATCAGGAGAGCTGGGTGGTTGCTGCTAAAAATATACTTGCCACAAGCTCAGCTGTGAATCAGGTAGGAATATTTATCTTTTCCTCTGACAGAGGAAAACAGAACCAAATGGCAGGATCTGGTGGAGCTTTCTCTTGGCAGAGGGTGTTTACACAGGCCTTCATGCTGTCAAAAAGCAGCATGAGCAGTGAGCCCTCTGGGAGCATAAGGACAGCAGGGAAAGCGAAGTGAAAGCCTTGGTGCTTGCCACTGCATCCCACAGGAAATTCTCAACAACCCTTTTAAAGTCATCTTAACAAAATCCAATCCCATTCGGTGCAATTACTGTCAGGTTGTCAAAGAAAAGGATTGAATAGTGTATGGGTAGCAAAGATGGCTTGCTGTATTTCCCTTTTCCTGCCCTCGTGGCAGCAGGTTCCTGCTTTCCCCTGCCATTTGGTGATTGGAAGCAGGTCAGGAGTTTGAAAGAGGTGAAAAAACCCTGAGGTCTTGGGCGGAGTTAGGTGATGCCACACGATCCAGTTGCTCAGAGTGCCACAGGGCTCCTCGTTTGGTGCCTGCTATTTGACATGTTGGCTTTGATAACTTCCAGCCTGTTAATTTTAAGTGCCAGTAGTCTGGCTGCTGATGCAATATTTATGACAGATCCTGCTCTGCAGAGCAAACTCTCCTTTTGAAGTGCAGAGCCGGTTTGCCTTTTCTGTTTTATTTCGGATTTCAGAATTACCTTTGGGCGTTCTCTCTTGGAGTGCTCTGGGTGTAAGCAAACTAAACTTCATTTTGGTGAAGGCAGTGGGCTGGGTTCCCCTTGGACAGAGGCAGCCACGTGGAACCCGGTGACATTGCTACTGACAGAAGAACTGGGCTCAATAACATTTCGATGCCGCAGCCCTTGACCTGTAGGTTGATACATAAACGTGGTGACGAACCCAAATCTCTGCGACCTTTCCCGCTCTCACACAAGGCTTGAAAGTGCCCTTGAGGGCTGATAGTTAAGGATTGTTAAGGATAGTTAAGGTTTTCAGCGGTGCTGTTCTGATTAAAAATAAGATTGAGGAGAGAGCAGCCAACAAGTGCTGCTGTGCAGCTGCTTGCTGGTGAAACCTTCTTTCTCATCCTTCCTCCTCCAGACAAGAAATAAAGTGTGAAATGCAAACTCCCCTTTTGCAGCCTGCTGCCTGCCCTGGCGTGGCATAAACTGCTCCCTGATGGGGTGACTCGCTGCAGGGATTCACTTGTGTTCCTCCCTGGAGGCGCTGGCTGCGGCTGGGCTTTCCAGAGCGGTCCAAGGAGATAAATCAGCCCCACCGACAGCAGAACAAACTCCCAGAGAAACTTAGCCCATAAAGACGGTGTATTTTCAGATCCAGGGAATGCCAACTGTGTGCTGCCAGCTCCACGAGCTGAGAAGACATAAATATCTGCTGGTTCTCCACGCTGTGGGAATGCAGCTTGGCCTTCCTTGCGTGCCTTCATTATTCCTAGAGTTGACTAACTTGTCCCGTGGTTAGACACTCTCAGCATCAGGGAACTGATCCCTCAGGAGAAGGAAACGCTTCTTGTTCCTTTTGCATTTAATTTGCCCGAGGGTATTTTTAAGGTTTTCCAGCAGTGAATGCTGAGAATTTGCTCGTGGGGGAAAACCCATAAATAATGCTTTAGTCGTGTTCTTCTGAGGAGCTGTGGCAGTAAAAGGAACACGATCAGATTTCCTTCAGGGAGGGAAACTGAAAGTGTCCGGAGTCTGTGCTTCGTTGCAGTGGAAAAAGAAACACCATTGCCCCCAGAAGTGTTTGGGGGCCTGAATTTCATGCACTGTGTGAGAAAGGGTTTGGAAAATAAAAGGCGAGTAAGACACTCAGTGAAAGCCCTTGAATAGTCTGGACCCCACAGGTTTTGGAGCAACTCAGATAAGCCTCCTTTTGTAAAAGGTGATTAAAGTTTGTGCTGGACAGAACTGACCTAATAAAGCATTTAGGATGTTCATGGAAATGGGTCCTAAAGCAGGCGTGCAGCTGGGTTGTACCCCCACACAGAGAAATGTGGGAAAGCCTGTTGCCCCGGCTCCTGGTATTGCTCCAAAAATCCGTGCTTTCCTCTTGGGGTGGACAAAAACTGTGGTGCATATGGACCATTAGATCAGTTAGCACTCACTGGCAGATCTGCAGGGAACAGACAGATGGGTAAACAGCTTTAACCAGGTTTGCCTGCACTCCATACTGAGGCAATATTTACTTTTCTATTTCTTTCCTCTGATGGCTTTAAAATGCCCTGTGATACTTACCTTTTGTTTCCATTTTTTTTTTTTTTTTACCTTGAATCCTTTAAAACATCTTTTCTGGTGTTCATGGTTAGCCCCCCTGTCACTCATTTGTTATCCTGATTGCCTGGATGTCTTTCCTCCTTAACTTACAGCTTGCATCTTTCCCTTCCCTTGCCTTTAAAGTCTTGCCTCTTCTTAGCTAATATTTAATATACTCAGAGCTTCCAAATGGTCTTTCTCTTTGCTTTGAGATGCTGTACTGAGCATCGCAGTGCTTCTGTTGATTTCAGTTTAATTTGGGGTTTTAGAGGTGGTGGGGGGTTTTTGGTTTGGGTTTTTTTTTTTTGTCTTTCCCAGCCTGGTTTTTTGGAAGTCTCTCCCATTAAGTTCCCAGGCCTGATACCTTCCTGGAGACTGATGGCACTGTCCGTGGAAACCTCCACCTGCAAGCAATGAAGATGTGAGACGTGAGGCACTGGGCCCTTTTTTGGCAGCAGAGGGAAGCAGGAGCGGGTTGATCCCGATCCACCTGGCAGGGCAGGATGTCCCTGGATCAAGCCCTCTCTCAGCAGCACTGCTTGCCCTACAAGGGAAGAGCCTTTTGGGGGACGTGCAGTAACCCCCTGCGATATTGCCAGAGGAGGGAATATAATCACAGAGTCATAGAGGGGTTTGGGTGGGAAGGGACTTTAAAGCCCATCCAGTGCCACCCCTGCCATGGGCAGGGACACCTCCCACTGTCCCAGGGTGCTCCAAGCCCCGTCCGGCCTGGCCTTGGGCACTGCCAGGGATCCAGGGGCAGCCACAGCTGCTCTGGGCACCCTGTGCCAGGGCCTCCCCACCCTCCCAGGGAGGAATTCCTTCCCAATATCCCATCTAAGCCTATTCTCTATCAGTTGGAAGCCATTCCCCCTCTGGGCTGGCTCCAGCAGCTCCACATCCTTCTGCTGTTGGACCCCAGGGCTGGAGGCAGATCTGCAGGTAGGGTCTCACCTCAGAGGGGCAGAATCCCCCCTTCACCTGCCTGTGCTGCTTTTAATGCAGAAAATCCCCCCTGTGTAGGTCCTTGTGGTCTTACTGATGAAGTGAGGGTCATCCTACCTGCAAGGGCTCTTCAGCCTCAGGTTTATTTGAAACACAGCGTGGGCATAAAATGAAATGAGGAGGAACATTCTTAAAAAGGCTTGGGAGTCTTTTCTTCCACAGGTCCCTCCTTGTGGAAGTACTTGGCTTGGTTTGGTTGGTTTATTTGTCTTAATTGATTAAGCCTGATATCTTCATCTGTAATGGAGGCGTCTTTCATCACTGCCTTTGCCCCACAAAGGCAAAATACCGTGGATGTCACTGGCTTCCCATCATCAGAGCCGATGGCTTCATTATCCAGGTTTTTCCGAAGTGTGCTGGAAGCAGCATCGCTGCCCCTCCGAGCTGTGGCTATCCCAGCGTGCTGAAGGTTATGAATATTTCCTGTCTGGACAGGGGCAAAAAATCCTCGTGATGAAGACTCAGCCAACTGCTGGAAGTCATGGACGAGCTGTGCAGCAGCCAAAGGGGTTTTTTTTCACATTATGCTCGATAGTCTGCACAGCTCGGGGTTTCGGGGTGATTTTCTGTGTGGCACTGGACAAACCGTTTCAATCCCTCAGCCTTGGATTTTACCTCTGGCGTATGGGAAGGCCGGTGGGGACCATTTCTGCAAGGAGTTGGGGTGCTTCACCCTCACAGCAGGCTGGTTCTCATCTCTCTTGTAGACAGAGGACAAACATTTTTGCTCCTCAGATCTCAGGTTTATCCTTCAGCTGTGGCCTTTGGCTGCAAGCAGCAGCAAGAAATTGACCTCCGATTCCAAAAACATACTTAAAATGTTTCCAGTTCGTAAGTTTTCTGTAAACTTCCAGTACTTAAGAAACTTGAAGAGCCTGGTTAATTACAGGATGTACTGACAAGTGCTTGTAATGTCATTTTGTGCCTGAAGAATAGGTGGGAAGCAGTGTGTGAAAGCACTGTTAATTTTGGGCAGGATGCATGGGGCTTTCTGCTTTCACTGTGGAACTGTGTGTGCTGCTTTCATTATACATTTGATTATATATAAGTCTTGTGCATACACTGATGAGAGTGAGGCAAAGCTGCTTCATTATTTTGGAGACTCACTCAAAATATTTTCTTTCTTTCAGAGACTTGAAGATAGAAAATCTGTTGCTAGATGAAGACAACAATATCAAGCTTATTGGTACGAAACCAGTTTGGCAATTCCAGTAATTAAAATTGTTAGTTTTTTAAAGAGAGTTTTTGAGGCTTCATAATCCTCCATGTGACAACTGCTAATGTTGCTGCAGAGAGGAGCTGAGAGAGTATAGATAGCAATCAAGCTGTTCCTGACAGCATTTTGTGGGAAAAAAAAGATCCGAATAATTCAGCTTTAACTGGGTATGGGAATAATCCTACATCTTAAACCCACATCTTTCATATTCAGATTGGGAGCTTGGTAAAGGATTTAAGAATTGACACCACAGAAGTGGTTTATTTTATTATCATGATCGTTTCTTATTTGCTAGGGGCTGGATTCTGCCCCCGTGAGCATATGCTTCCACTGAAGTCAGTGGGAGTTGCACACATTTTTAGCAGCTGGCAAAATGTGGTCCTATATTTATATTTGTTAAATTTGCTTCCAGCACCCAGGACAAAATTGGTGTAGAGGGCTGTTAAAAAATAAAAAAGATCAACGGTAGAGCCTTGATTGTATTTAGGTATCAGTTGTGTGTGGTGCTTGATTCATTCAAGCTGTGCAGGCATTTTGGATTAATCATTGGTGGGTATAGTCTCTCACTGCCTTGCATAACTCCCATTAATGTTCATGTGGGCATTGAAAAGAAAGTATTCCTTTCATAAAATAAACGCCAAGCATCTGTTTATCTTTTCTTGCCATGCCTGCACTTTTGCCGACAGCAGCGTCTGTGGCTGCAGGCTCAAAAACTCAACTGCCTTTCTTCCAAAAGTTTCATGGGCTGAATAGTGGTGAAAGCCACTTAACGTTCAAACATCCAGGTCAAGTGGGCACTCGCTGTGACGTACAAAGCACGTGCATCTCCGAGCAAACAGGGGCAGGGCCATCAGTGACATCTGAAATACCCAGGTTTTTCTTGGGGAGCTCAGTTTTGGAAATGCTACCGGGACTTTCAGCGCTTACTCTGCAGCAAATCAACCGGCTGGGAAAATAATAGCAAAGAGAGCTCCGCGTTACCTCGGCCGTGGGTCAGGAGGATACTGATCTGCTGCCGTGAATCATTCATCAGTCCTGATGGGTACCACCCATTATCCTGATTTAGCAGATAAGTGGGACCAGATGGTTTGCACCGGTGCTCTGCCAACATCTGATGCACTTAAAGAACTCGCAGAACTTCCCTGTTATTGGGTGTTTGATTACACAACGCTTCGTGAACTTGACGTCCAGACCAAGACCTTCCCAGATGATACGTGTACAATTAAAACTCACGTGCCAAAAGAAATTGCTTCAAGCCTGTTCCTGCAGTTCCATTCGCTTCGGCTGCGTGGAAAGGTCTCCTCGCAGTGGGTGGCGGGGGAAGAATAGAGAAAAGAGACAGTTTGATCTTCCACAGCCTCAATAAATTGTCCTCAGCTCTGCAGCCTGATGTTTTAAGCAAAGCAGATTGCGGGCAGTGTGTATTCTAAAACAAAGCAATTAAATCCCACCGCCCAACTGGGGATGTTGGAGCAAAAGAAAGGTTGCAATATTTTATGTGGCCTGTCTTACTAGAAATGATCAGTTGTGTCATCACATAGTCCTTCCCAGGAAGCTTCTTAGGGACTGGAGAACATGTTTTGAGGAATTACGTGTTGCTTTTCATGACTGGGAGAAGAGACTTGGAGCTACACGACCATCTCACGTTACCTGCTGTGGGGTGAGAGCTCGGGCTCCATGGTTTGTACAGCAGCAAACACAGGAGTAGCTAGTAAAAATAAAATGTTGTAATAGCTGTGAAAGGAAGAACAAAAGGTGAAATGAAGATTGAAAATGTGACATTGAAGTCACTGCTTGTTCATGCATTTCAGTGAGAACTGGATGCCTTGAGCCCCTTGCTTCACCCAGCTGCTCAAGAGCACCTTGGCTTTGTTCCTCCTTTTGGCTACGTGACATGGTGGTTTAGAACCTGATCTTAGGTAATTTCTTGGCAAAATTCCCTTTGAGAGGACTTATTCTTAGCAGTCTGTTAATCAAACTGAAGAAGCTCAGGACTGGAGCTGTTGGAAATAATTCACTCCTCATTACCTACCGGCCCAGGCGGTCGGTGTTGCTAAAGACGCCGGGAAGAGCCGCTCACGGACCACGCAGAAATCTTGGCACCCTGCTGGGACACCCAGCTCTGCTGAGCTCTGCTGGTCCAGCTTGTCCAGGAGCTTGCGTTGAACAGCTCTTTCCCCGTTCTGACTGGCAGAGCTCCAGGGATAGCCGTGCAGCCAGAGCTTGATGTGGATTCCCTGGAGGCGTTGAGGAGGAGTAGAGCAACGCGATGATGCTTGGAGAGCACGAGCAGTGGGGGTGGCGGAGCTCCCATGTCAAAATATTTACTTTGGAAAACCAAGTGTGGCCTTTGATCTGAATTCTGTAATTTGCTGGGCTTCTTGAAAGGGAGCCTAGGGCGGAGGCAGGCGGTGGCATCGAGGTTATCAGTGCTGGTGGTCACACTGTTCTTATCAAGATCAGCGGTGCATCCTTAATAAAAATCATAAAAATCACGCTGTGATCACAATGTGCTGCCACAGTGTTAATAACAATATTCTCATTTCCATGGCTATGAAATCCCTGTCCCCAGGATGCATCTGTTTGCACACATTCTGCATTTCAGCAAGGTAAAAAAAGGCATAGCAGCTGAAATGAATGGGCTGGAGAAAGTGAATAAGGGGTTTACCACTGAAGCAAATAAGAGAATGAAAACCTCTCCCAGAGCATCCCTCTGCTGATACTGCTGGAGAGGTGCTGACTGACACCGCCACAGAATGCAGCCCTTGCGTCCTGTGACGGTAAAACATTACAGGACAGTCAAGTAATTTGGAGCTGGCATGACACAGCAGGGTAAGGACCAGGAATAAAACTGTGTGGAGATATTATTGCTAGGAGTTTTTAAAAGTACTTTACAGCTGACAGAACTCATCTCAGGCCACAGCTAATGAATACGTTAATTAAGTTAATGGATCCTCTGCAGTATTTGTAGAAGCTCTGGGGATGGTACACCTCTAGCAGGGATGATTAAGCAGTGTCCAGAGACAATTGTTTTCCATCAGAGGCAAGGAAATTGTCTCGATTCTCCCTTCAGTCCTGACAGTGTTCTCCAGGAAAACCCTGGTGAGCCTCTTTAGCTGTGAAGGATGGTGATCCCTGCCTCCCCTGTGCCCGCCTGGCTCTCGGAGGTGCAGCCAGCCGAGTGGAAAGCGCTGTGCCATCCTTTAGGGCTCTCCCACTCACTGTCATAATTGCTTTTTTTTTTGGTAAGCATTTTAATGCTTTGCCTGGTTTTGTGAGGGAGCAAGGCTTATGTGTCTGCCCTGTCAGGGTGCTTCTAATACCTTGAGGGACTCCTCAAATTTCAGCCAAATTTGATTTTCAGCGGGGTGAAAGCTAAAGGACAGGCCAGCACTGCAAGTCCAGTGCAAATAAATGTGCAGGTAAGGAAAAGAGCCACAAATTAATGACTGAGAGAGGATATTGAGGAATTAGTCAGGTGCCAGTGTTCTTAATAGTGGTGGTTTTTAGAGATTCACAGAATATTCTGAGAGAATATTCCACAGAATATGTGGAGAGAACCCACAAGGATCAACGAGTCCAACTCTTAATAAATGGGATTTGTTGTTCGCTAAACCCATCTCAGCCTGCAGCCACACCAGCACTGGAGCAGACAGGAGGGAGATTTTGGGAACGCCCTTGGGCTGCCTGAGAGCACTTGGGAAACGGCAGTCCCTCGTTGTTATTGCCACAGGAGCATCACGTACACCCAGGGGCCAGGAATACCATCATTCAGGGCAGGAGTCAGGGACAGAGCAGTCAAGCCACGGCATTCCCCTTGTTGCTCCAAGATCTCCGTGTGCTATTCCAGAGCTGAACCCTCTGTGTTTGTGCATCACCACAGCAGCCCCAGGAAGTGACCCCCCCTTCACATCTGAGGGTTCGTTCGCACGATTTAGAGGGGAATGTTGAGGAAATCCCACTTGGCCTTGGCCCCTCCATAACACCCTGTGGCAGCATGGAAGCCATGGCAGCCTGAGGTGGCTCCTCGTGGCCTGGGACAGGCTCAGCTCTGGTTGTTGCCACCCAGTTGCCAGTGAAATGTTGTTTTGTGTACGGAATGGGTAACTGCATGGTCTAAGGCTTTTCTTATTGTTTGTGGAAACCTCTGGTTATTTAGCACCTCGTAGAAGCAAATGACCTAAAATTTTTGCATGTGGATGAGTTCTTTTTCTCCTTGGGGAGTTCATTGCTTAGCTTTTGGAAGAAATGTTCTTTCTTTTTAAGTTGTGCTCTAGCACAGTTTGACTGTGTCTCTCTTTCATAACTGTGTCTCTGTGCCTTTCACAGACTTTGGATTGAGCAACTGTGCAGGAATCTTGGGTTATTCTGATCCCTTCAGCACCCAGTGTGGGAGCCCAGCATATGCAGCCCCTGAACTTCTGGCAAGGAAGAAATACGGGCCCAAAATAGACGTTTGGTCCATGTGAGTTACTTCTCGAGTTTATAATTGTTATTGCAGCGAGCGGGGACATCTCCAGCTGGATCAGGTGGCTCAGAGCCCCATCCAGCCTGACCTGGAATGTTCTCAGAGATGGGGCATCAACCCTGTAATGGCTGTCAGACATTAAAGATGAAGCACAGTCTCTAAAACCTACATTTTTCCCTTGTTCCCCATCACTTTGGTTTCTTTTTCTGCACATTTTCTTCCAGTGGGGTGAACATGTACGCCATGCTGACCGGAACGTTGCCCTTCACCGTGGAGCCATTCAGCTTGAGAGCCTTGTACCAAAAAATGGTGGACAAAGAAATGAACCCCTTTCCCACCCAGCTCTCCTCAGGTAATCCAGGGGGGTTGCTGGGACCTGCCCAGATCCAGTGGTTCAGAGCTGTTGCATGGGATTACGGACTGCGAGTCGTGCTGCTGATGTGTTGTGCTAACTGGGGAGAGTTCCTTTTTTCATTGTGGCCTCTGAAAGACCTGCAGGAGTTGGAGTAGCAGAATTCCTTTTGCTTTGACTTCTGGAGAAGCACCAAGTTGTGCTGAATACAAGAGAAGGAGCAAATCTGTGAAATGCTGTGGAATTGCTTTTGTAGAGCAGTTGGTCAGTTTTGCACATCCAGAAGATTTTAGCACAGGGTAAGGATGGATGAACAGATTATTTTGGAGTAACAGATCCCTGGGCATTATCATGACTGGGGTTGAGTGATAAACTGCCTCAAATAACCTCACAGTTATTATGGAATAATGACATGCACTCAGAAAGTTATTTTGGGACAGTTCCCTGGGATAACCTTTGCGTGTTCACAAAATGCAAAACAGTTGATGTCTTAGTATTAGAAATATTAATTCCTGCTTCAGAGCCATGTCACTAGGCAACAGAATCGCTTTCCAGCTTGTAGCAAAGCCACTGTCAGCATTTGGAACAAGCTCGGTGTGGTAGCTGGGTTTTATTTTTTTATGCCAAATTCGTTGTCCATGGAGAGCTTCTGTCTCCTTCCCTGGCAGCCTGTTTGCAAAGGGCTTGTGATGAAACTGAAAGACTGCAAATACAAAAAGGGAATGGAAACCATTGTTAGAGGGTTCAGGAGAAAACCCTTGGGAGCTGAGTCACGAGGTGAATTCTCCAAGCACGGATTTAGGGTTCCACCTCCCACCCTGTAGAAGGCCAGACCCTGAGAGCAAAAGAGGTAACGTTGCTTTTGACAGGCTTCGTTTTGCTGTTTCATCCATCCCGCCATTTAACAAGGGAGACCAGATTTTCTCTCCGTAGCATCTGCAGCTCCCTTGGCACCGTGGTCCCCAGGGAGGGCAGTATTTTGTTTTTCCTGTGGGAGCCCCAGCAGCCTGAACTTGCAGAGGTGATGGGAAATTAATGGACTAGATTTAAACATGTTAACCCCTGCTCACTGTGGACAAAGCTACCCATCAGTGCCTGACCCGAGCCGCGGGCCTTGTGAGCTCAGTGACACGGCACAGTGTGATTTAAGGTGACATTTGTTCCTGCCACCGTGAGGCTTTGGGTCACTGGGCTGAAACTCTGCTCCTCTGCTCTGTGAATTGTAGTGGTTTGTTAACTTCCTGGGTTTATGGACCTTTTATTTTAATCGAGTCTTAATTTCTGTAAATTCGTCTATAAAGCAGAGGATTTTTACAGGAGTCTGTTTTGCACGTTCAGTGTGTTCTCTTTCAATATTTAATTTCCTGGTTACTGAACACACAGTCCCATCATGCAGTCTTATCACTGAGCAGGAAAACACTTCGTTTGTGTGACCAAAAATGCTGGGTGACAGCGAGCACCCAAAGCCAGCTGTGTAGCAACGGGGAAATTCTGGAGTTGGTGTTTGATTTTCCCACTTCGGAACCCGTTTCTCATTAGGCTTCTTGAACAGCAGCTATCTGGTTGTTGGTTTTAGGTGGGTGGGGGGTCAGATGCTCAGGAAGTCGGTGTTCACCTCGCATATATTCCTTTTCCTTCATGTTTGCTCCCCGGGGAAATCATTTTGTTGTCCCACAGCTGCGTGGCTTAGCTGGAAAAGCTCCTCGTGCCATCTGAGCTCAAATCAGCCAAGCTGCTGTTGCTCATCTCTGCTCCCAGGTCTGGGAGCTTCCAAGGGGGGAATCTTCACTCCAGAATTAGTTTCTCCCAGTCTGAATCTGTTCATCTGTGGCACTTCACAAGCTTTATTTAATTGGTTTGCCTTTTGCCAAGGGTGGGGGCGGAGAAGTAGGATTTTTAAGGAGACGCTGGGTGATTTGGGGACCAAGTGTGGTGGTGATGAAGGAGGGAGTGTGGGTCTGGGGAGGGGGATTTCTCTGGCTCCGAACCCACGGGATGTGTGAGGTTCCTAACACGGACATGGGGGAAGCACTGGAGCGAGAGGGGATGAAGTGGGAGAACAAGGGTTTCTTGTCTGCTGTAATGGGGGTGAAGAAAGGGCACACCAGGCACGCAGAGAGCAGCTTCCAGCAAGTTTGGGAACTCGGATGTAGGCTCTTCCTGCTGCTCCTGCAACATGGCTGCTGTAGGATAATGACAAAAACACTGGAGAATATCTAAGTGGAGTATCTCACATAAATCAGTGGTTTGTGAAGAGAGGGATTAGAGAAAACCCAGCTGGTGCCTGGCTGGACTGGTAAATACAGAGTAATAAGTCTCTCTTGCACATGTAAGCTTCTTGACACAGAGAGGGCCCTCTCTCTAGCTGAAACCTGATTTTTGCAGGATGTTGTACATTGAGGTTGCTCAGGCTGTTGGGAGTTGGCACCTTTTGGGTCTAACCCTGCTTTATTTAGGGAGAAACCCTCCCTCCCTCCCTCATCCTCCGGCCTCCCCTGGTGCACCAGCCCATCCTGTCCAAGCCCATTGTGGTGTCACCAGCAGGTGTTTTATTCTCCTTAAATTGCATGTAGGAGTAGTGAAACCTAGCCTTGATAATTTGAGGAATAAAGACCAGACCTAGTTAAAACAGAGTTTATTTTCAGCTCAGAGAGGCGCTTCTTGTGAGTTTTTAGGCAAATCCCTTGATTTCATTGCTCCTAATCATGTAAGAAGCACATGACTTAAAAACTGAGCATTTTTGCAAGAAACTCAGGAGGAGTGGTTGAATGTCATCGAAAGTTGAAGGTTCAGGAGAACAAAGCAAAGCCTGTTAATTTTGCTGTACTCTTTTAATTTGGCTAAAACCTTCTGCAGCTGACTGTAGGTTGGACGGAAGCCAGGGGAGAATTTATCCTTATAATGTCAAAGGGAGCCCAGTTTGCTGTGTCTTCCTTCCCAGGTCTGCATCCCTTCCCTCCCCTCAGCCCTGCTCCATCTCCTTCTACTTTAAGCACAGTGATCTGTCTCTGACCTGGCTCCAGCCTCTTGCCCTCGTGTGGAAATTAAATGCTGGCTCACCTGCTCCGAAACTTCAAGTGAGCTCTGAGACAAAAAGCGCTTTTCCCCCTCTCCTTTATGACTCTGTAAATCATTGTGACTGTAAATCATTGTTTGTTTTAGTTACTAACCCCTTATCAGTTCTTCCATTTTCTCAAGGACATTGGAGCATGCTGGAAGGAAAACATTCCTTTCTAGTGTGCTCCTGTTCAGGCTACGCACCTGCAGTAGCTCATCCCCTGTGCAAGTCCTGGAGCAGATGACACAGCTGTTGTTTGGGGTTTTTCCTTGATCTCTTCACAGCGGCCATAAACTTCCTGCGGTCTCTCCTGGAGCCAGACCCTGCCAAGAGACCAAACATCCAGCAGGCCCTGGCAAACCGGTGGCTCAACGAGAACTACCCTGGAAGAGCACCCCCCAATGTCACCTACCCAAACAGGTACAGCAGGGAGGGGAGGGCAGGGAAGGGCAGGAGAAAACCTGCTGTGGTGCTTGTACGTTGCGTCCCTGGTGTTCCAGCTCCATTTGTGTGACAGATCCTAGGAACTGCTTCCTAAAGACTATTGGGATTGGCCCCGTGTTGCCCGAAAAGGCCAAAAGCAATGCCTTAGGCTGGAAGCTGGCACACAGTGCATTATTTGCAGGGTGGGCTGGGGTGCAGATCTCCTGATTAATTGGCTGCAGGCCTGGGAATGGGGCTGTGACAGGCAGTTCTGATCTCCCCGATGGTCAGTAAAAGCCAAGCTGCTTCTCCAGGAGAGCCTCTGCCTCTTTGTGAGGTGCTGTGGGTGAAGGGAACGTGCAAAGCGTGGTGAGAAGGGTCAGAGTTGGGTGGCCTTGCCTTGCTGGTTGTTGGTGCTGAATGCCTGCGCCCTGCTCAATCCGTGACTGAAGGCAGGCAGAGAACAGATCTCACGGTCAGGCAAACATCCACCCAGGGGAAGAGGAAGAAGGGAAGGTACTTGTGGTCCAGTGTGGCTATAAACAATCGTGCTCGACTTTAAACATCTGCAGTGTAGAGTTGCAGTCAGTGGAGAGAAATAAGGGCACTTTTTACGTAACCATTCATCTGACTTCTCTCTGATTCTGCCTTAGGATGACTTTGTGAGAGGCGAGTTCCTCTCCAGTGACTGTAAATGAAGCCTCAGGCAACTCACTTGGAATTACATGTCTCTATTTGATCAGATAAAACCTCCTTCCTGTATCAAAGCCCTCCAGCTGTGTCTCATACACCACCCAGGACCTGCAGGATTTACTGGCTCCTCTTTGAGAAGAGGAAAAAAATACAGAAATAGGGCTTGAATGTACTTTCACAGTTCTTCTGCTTTTGTAGGTGCGTTTCCATGCCTCTGTTTCTTAGATGAGAGTTGTAAGTGTTTCGTCAGGTTGTGGTGGAAGGGTCCTTTCCAGAGGTGTTGGTGCAGTGAGGTGTCCAAGCCCTGTGCCAAACCAAGAATTCCTCCCGTGGCTGGAAGAGCTGTGCACTGCTCTTTATTTATGGCATCAATCTGCCCAGAAGGCAAGGGATCCTATGGAAAAAAGAGAAGAAAATGCAGTGCTGAGCTGCACAGAGGACATAAGTGTGCTCATGCCTATGTGTGTATGGGGTAATATAAAATAGCAATAATAATAACAGCAACAACAACAAATACAGTCCTTTCCTATTAGAAGTATTTTCAAAGGGAACATCAGTGTGGAATGCTATGCTTTGCTATTGCAAAGGAACACTTGATTTCATTCTTTCTTCCTTCCTTCCTTCCTTCCTTTCTTTCTTCCTCCTTTTTTTTCCCTCATTGCACTGCTTTTCCCATCATTTTATCAGAAATTAGGAGAAAAATAGATACTTCTCCTATCTGAAACCAAATTTCATGTGACATGTGACGCTGTAAAGGATAAAAGCCTTTAAAGAGAGCCCTTCTTTCTTTTTTTTTAAAATAATATTACTTTTGTTTCATTAGTTGATGCCCCAGGCTTGACCTACCTAGACTTCGTCATGCTGGAGCTTCATAGGGAAAATAATCCGCAGAGTTTTAAATATTTAAAGACGTGGCCTGGCTCCTTTTGAGCTTGTCTCAGAAAGTACCACTAGAGTCAGCTTCCATGGAATTTCTCCAGTTTTTCCTTGGTGTGCAGATACGGGTAAGGTGTGGTGAAATAGTGTGCGAAAAACCCAGGGCTGAATTTGCAAAGAATCAGTTCCTCTCTTAATCAACACAGAAGGAGTTGTGTTGTGTTCTTGCAGTGCCCTTCCACTGCTCTGGGGGTAACACCCATTGTTCCCAAGACAGGAGCGTGGTGGGAAGGGGAAGAGCACGGAGATAAGGTGGGAGAACAGCAGAAACTGCATTTTCAGGAGAATATTTTCCCAGGCTTTTTATAGGCTTGCTTTTGTTAAAGAAATTCCCTGAAGGCAAGCAAAAATTTCCCATTTTGCTGAGCACTTCAAGTCGAAATTGCTTGAATTTCTTTTGCTGCCCAGATGTCTCAACGTGCAGTGGCCAAGATAAGTTTTCCTTTTGAACCTGGGGGGAAAAAATAAAAGCAACCCCAAGCGTTCCTTAGGGGCAGAATGAGTGTTCATAAGCACAGGGAACAAAGGGAACGAGTTACTTGAGATTTCCCAGATTGTGTTTGACATCTTGTCCGAGTCCTGCACATCAGAGCCGGGGCAGGAGCGGGGAAGGTGGGGAGAGATCCATTGGAAGGGGAAGCTTGCAAAATAAGCTCCCTCTGATGTTAGGCTTGGTATTAGGAGTGAGGAATATCCTGTAGAAGCAGCTGAAACCCAGCACTTCTCTGCAGATGGATGGGAGCTGACGGGTACCTCTGGGAAGCTGGCCAGCCCATTTAGAGGCCTAAATAGGAGCAGAGTTCTTTGGAAAAATCTGGTTTTAACTCAGACTGAGCCAATGCTTTGGCATTTCCACAAGACCTCTGTGCTGCTTTTTTCGCCTTGGCTGAGACTGTTCCAGACTTTATAGAAGAGAGAGACATAAACATGGCTTGTGCTTGTGACAGGGCTGTAACAGCAGCGCTGCCTGTTCCGAGCTGCAGGAATAACCCTGTGCATCCCCTTCCTCCAGCAGGAAACTCCCTGGCTGTTTAGTGCATGGGTGCTGTGCAGCAGGTCCGGGGGTGAAGCTCAGGGCAGTGCCGTTCGATTACAAAGAAAGGGCCTTTTCAGAGAGCCAGACCTGGGTTGGATTTTACCTCTTTTCTTTCAAAACCGGACGCTCTTCAGCGGTCGGGTGTAGGGCCACAGACGGCCTGAGCATCACGGTGCCATTTCCCACAGGGGATGGGCACAGTGGACAGAGTCCTGCTCTTTCAGCTTCCTGCACTTCCTGTGGTTCCCAGATGTCTGTCCTTTCCCTGCCTGCTCGTGGGAGAAGGGAACTAATCGCCCCCAAGTTGCTGAGCCCTTGGGGCCTCTTCTTGGCGCTCTGCCTCGTCTCCCCCGAGGCTCTGTCACGGGGAGGACGGTCCAAAAAAGCCTGCTCTGCCTCTCCCTGTGCAGGATTCACCTGGAGGACCTCAGCCAGAGCGTCCTGCTGCACATGACGGAGAAGCTGGGCTACAAGAACAGCGATGTCATCAACACTGTGCTCTCCAACAGGGCCAGTCACACGCTGGCCATCTACTTCCTGCTCAACAAGAAGCTGGAGCGCTACCTGGCCAGCCTCAGGGTGAGCACTGCCTCGTGCCACTGCTGGGGGAGGAGGGGCAAAAAAAGGCTAAAAGTGTCCTGGCTTGCTGGCATTTGTTCTCGCAGAACTGTGGAATATCCCAAGGATTATCCAGTCCAGCCCCTGCCCTGCACAGACACCCCAACAATCCCACCCTGGGCATCCCTGGGAGCGGTGCTCAAACGCTCCTGGAGCTCTGTGGGGCTGTGCCCATTCCCTGGGGAGCCTGGGCAGTGCCCAGCACCCTCTGGGGGAAGAACCTTTTCCTGATATCCAACCTAACCCTCCCCGGACACAGCTCCAGCCGTTCCCTGTCCCTGGTCACCACAGCGATCAGTGCCTGTCGCTCCTCGTCCCCTCACGGGGAAGTTGTAGCTGCAGTGAGGGCAGTTACCCTACAGCAAGCACGCTGTTGGCATGCAGAGCCTTTGGTGTGTGTTGTGGAGTGCCGTGTCCCTGTGCTGAGGTAGTTCTGTTGCTTGGAATACCCAATAATGCAATTTATCGAGTCAGGACATCAAGAAGCAGCTTAAGAGCTCTTAAACTTATTTAGCTTTTAAGTGAAAACTCAGCTGAAAGTTTTACCTGATCTAATCTCCCACCAACCTTCCTGGCCCCTGAGCATGGCTTGGGCCTTCCAGTTCGACAACAGCTTCTTCGTTTTTCTTTCCTTGGTTCTTTTCGCGTTAATGATGGTGCCACCGATGATGTTTAAAATGTAAGGGACCAAATCCATCATCTCTGTGAGCCGACGCTCCTCCCCTGAATGCCAAGAGTGGGTGCAGGCTGTTGAGCAGTAATTGAACGTTGGTTTTCTCTAATTATCTGGCATATTTCACTTCTCCGTGCTTTTCTCTCCGCAGAAGGCTGAAGGCCAGGACAGTATTTGCCACAAGAACCAGCTATACCAGATAGAAAAATACAAGGCAAATAAAGACTCCTACGAGGTAAAGCTCACCAAAGCTTGTTGACGTGCTTTGAAAGGATTGAATTTGAGCATCCTTGGTGATTGTGATTTAGGTGATGGGTTTGTGCACCTGTGGAGGGAAAAAAGGACCCGTGGTCTTGCCTGTGCAGGACAAATAACTCCCTTTATTTCTTTTCAAAGAAACAAAGAGCAACCCCCTAGAGAGGAAATACAAGGATGACTTTCAGGGTTTTTTAAGAAATTAAAGGTTTTTTAAATCTCTGTTTAGCAAAATGGTGCAAACTCAGGGGGCTCCATAGCTTCCTTCTGGGCTGCAAGTTGCTGGTGTTATAAAGAGATGCAGACTGAGTGTTCTTGAGGCTCTGAGCCTTGAGACCTGGGTGGTGTAGGGCAGAGAGCTGAGTGACAGCCAGGGTGACCCTCCTGGTGTCCTGGGCCAACCCTGGCTTGGGAGCAGTGAAACTGTATTAGCACAACCCTCCTCACAGTCCATTTTCTCTGCTGCTTAGCAGAAGTGATGCAGGATCAGCCCGCTGCATCACGAAGGAATTCCCTCGGGCAGGCGGAAGATTTAACCTTTTGCTCTGTTGGTCTCCAGTCTTCTTGCCTGCAAGCAGAGAAGGTATTTTGTATTAAATCATGGCTGGATTTTTCTTCGCTGGCTGATTCTTTGCCAAGCACTAAAATTACAGGAGTAATATGAGCTGTGCAAGTCTTCCCTGCCAGCACAAAGAGCAGCATTCTTGAGGAGTCTGCCTGTTTCAAAAGCTGCTCCTCAGCACTGGGTTGATGATTTAATTGCAGGGGCAGATTTGTGTCGTGGCTGGTTTTGTTTATTGTAAAGGCTGCTTGCAAGACAAGCTGAACTGCAAGCCAGATGGAAATATCAGGGCAAAGTACTTACTCTTTTCTTGAATAAATCAAAACCATCTTACTTGAAACGGATCAGCAGTGGATAGACTCAATGAATATGATATTTCACAAAGCTCTCACAGCCTGATATGGCCCCAGTTTGGTTTGTAGGCACACTTAGGAATAGAAGCTCCCTCCAAAGCCTCTCCTGCACTTGCAGTTAGTCCCAGGGCAGCTATTTAGAGGATGAGGGGGTGTAATGTCTTTCTTGGAATAGTTACCAGGATGCACTCACTGTGCAGACACTGCAATAATAAGAATAATAATAATAGTAATAACACAGTCTGTTCTCCTGCTGCCTGGGCACAGCTGAATATGGAAGCGCAGGCCGGGTTGGGTGGGGCTTGGAGCAGCCTGGGCTAGGGGAGGGTGTCCCTGCCCATGGCAGGGGATGGAGATGGGCTCTGAGGTCCCTTTCAACCCGTTCTCTGATCGTACCGTGTTTTCTGTCACTTCAGCCGTGCTTACACAAGGGGATTTTGTCCCTTTTACTGTAGCAGGCCGGGCGAAGCAGCACACAGGGGTGGGTGCACACCCTGGGATGCTGCTGCCATTTGTTTTTAAGGCAGCCATCTCTCCCAAAATGCCTCCGTGTGGGCGGAGCGCAGCCCTGGCAGTGTCCGGCTCAGCTGGGACTCGGGGGGAGGTGTTCTGTAAGCCCGGGAAGGTCGGTGAGCTGGAGATGGAATCCCCGTATCCCGCCCCACCGCTTCCAGAGCGGGGATTGGGAGCCACTGGGCCCTGGGCAGGCACGGCAGCGGAGCAGAGCTGCGCGTTGCCATGGGAATAGCAGGGGAGGGATGGTCAGCTCCGGCTCCAGCACACCGGGGGGTTTCTCCCACCTCTCTCCAGCGATGGGAAATAAGGACTTGGCTTCAGGAGGGGCTGCCAGCAGCCGAGGCAGGCGGGGGCACGCGGGCAGTGGTGGTGCCGTGCCCCTGTTCTGCAGCAGGTCTCCTGATGCGGGGTGCAGAGGGGCCAGGCTGCCGTGGGTGCGCAGTGCCCGGGCTGTTCCCAGGCTGGTGTCACCGAGGTGCTCGGCACGATGGGCTGTGCAGGGAGGGGGAGGCAGGCGGGAGTCTGTAGCTTGTCTACATCTCTTTTTTTTTTTTGTGGAAGGGGTCTCAGGGGATGAATAGCTGTCCCTCCAGCGAATCCAGGGGGGCTAGTGGGCTCAGACTTGGAATTGGCAGTTTTTAAAACCCGGTGTCCTTGTCCTATCGCCATTTCAGTCATGGCCAAGGCAAATACCCTTTATCTGCCTTTCAAATCCATTGCTGGGACTAAGAGTAGGTTTGAGGGTCGAGGTCAGGACAGGAAATAGCAGAGGATGATGTAATTCCCAACCTATTCAAGTATAACATACCGGTACAGCTCTTGCATTATGGGACAGCGGGACACGGCCGTGCGCTCTGCAGTGCAGAGGGAACTTCTATAACTCCCCTGAATGAAACCTTCCTTCCCTTTTCAGATATGAGTGTGTGGCACCTTGGGAGTTCAGGACTTTGGTCCTGAGCCTCTCACAGCCGTGGTCATTAAGGAGCAACGTTAGTAGTTTTAAAAACACTTCTAAGACTATTTGCAGTGTTCATCCAGCGTGAAGTAATTAATTGCCAGCACCGGATACGTTAATTTCCCTTGCCAGGGGTGCTTTAATTGTGCGGAGTGGCTGTGTTGCTGTGGCTGGGAGAATACACCAGCAGGATGAGGGCAAAGGCGGGAGCACTTGGCAGGTGAGGAGCTGCAGCTTGGCTCGTGCGCCATGAGGCTAAAAATACTGCAGCCCTGGAACGTCCTGCACTCTCACAGAGGCTGCAGCAACCAGCAGCCAGATTCTTCCTCACCTATCCAAATAGCAGATAGCCTCTAACAGTCTTGATTGGCTCCCGTGGGCTTAATATAGTCACCACTTAGCCCCATCCTCACAAGTGCCTTTATAAAAAGATCCTCGGGAGAGCCCTGTCTCTGCTGAGCTCGCCAGCAGAGCTGCAGAGCCGTGGGAGGAAAAGCAGTGTGGTGGGCTCAGGATTAGCTGTGCACCTCCCAGCGCCTGCTGTGGCAGGGTGACACTCCCGCGGCGTTACTGGGAATGTTGCTGCTGCTGTCGTTCCTGCTGCTGTCACCGCTTCACCCTCGCCAGGAGGGGCCCGATCCGGCACCGTGCCGCTCCAAGCACCGCACGGCCGGGCGCCTCCAAAGGTGGGCAGAGGTGTGCGGCTCCCTGAGGGGCTCCTTGGTGGCTGTGGAAGGGTCAGCCAGCTGCAGCTAGCCACAGGGAAAGGAACCGGAGGGGAAAGGGGATGGATGGGGGCAAAAACCACGTGCATGAGGGAGGCTGAGGGGAAGCCAGGGAGGAGCTCACGGAGGGTCTCAGGTTCTTGTTCTCCCAAGTCACCTATCTAACCATGTCTGTAATAACACTGAAAACTTTAGTTTGTGATTCCCTGAAAGTCTTCTTTCCAACTCTGTAACTCCTGAAAGGCTGGTGAACCCAGCAGAGCCCAGACACCATCTGTGCAGGGAGCCAGGCTCCATCTGAGCTGGGAATGCTCATCATGAGTCCAGATTTTTGCCTCTTCAGCGTCTGTCTTTGCTTCCTGAGCTGTTTAGTGGCCCAGGAGAACCCAAGTTGTCTTCTGCATCTTTCTTTTCCTCTCTCACATGTTTTTATGCGCTTTACTTTGAGGGTTTTCATAGACTCCACATCAGTGAGCTTGCAAAAGAAAATCAAGAGTGGCAGTGCATAATTATCAGACAAAACACAGGCACATAATTGGGGGAAGGAAATTTTTCACTTTTTGAAAAAGACTTGTACTTGCAGTGACCTTTTAATCAGAGGCAGCAAAACATGTTGCTTAAATGAGAACTACGACCACAAAAACAACCCCAAACCAACCAAAATTTTTTTTTTTAATGTGAGATAAGACTTTAGGCTCCCCTAGAAATCAGTGGCACGTAAAGGGTGTTAAGCAGTTGGGTGAATCCAGTGGTTGAAAGAAGGCACAATGAACTTTCACTGTAAAACAGGGCTTTGAAAATTGGCTGCCTCTTCAGAGTCCTGCTCCCAGGTTCTGTTTTTCCTCTGTCATCACTGGACATCAAACCTGCCTTGCTCTTGCAATCCCCCTTTCAGCTGCCTTCCCCATCACAACCAGGAGTTAGGGCTCAGGGAAGGGATGGCTCAGTAATTTTCTCCCCCTCCCTGTCTTGTGCAGCTGCAGAGATGCTGTGAAAGCAAGGGCCGTATTCCTCCAGATCTTGTCTGGACAGAAGATAAATGACTCAAAGGCTTCAAACTTCCTTAAAACTTTGCAGCTCACCTTTTCAAATGTCAGGGAGGGAGAGAAATCAAAGACCTTTTTTGGTGCTTAAGTGGGGTATTTCAGGTATGGAGGAGCACAGACCTTTAGCTGCTTGCTCCAAGAGAAAAGCTTTCCTTTTCCTTTAATTTTCCAAAACCGGCTTTCACGCTGCCTGAATGCCAGAGCAGATGGGAGCCATGAGATCATGGCAAACTGATCAGAGGAAAATGAGACGTGGAGGATGTAGTTACTCTGAGTAGTCAGAATAAGTTCCTTGTAAATACATAGTACTTGACCCACCTTGTAGGTCTGGGGGTCCCTGAAACTACCCTTGAGTAAACCAAACTGTTCTTGTTTGTTTTACAACCTAAAGGACAAAAAACTCAGAGAGCAAGAAAAGAAAGGGGAGATTCTTCACCGTCAGCTCCCAAAGAAAACTGAGAAAAGTCCAGTTTCATATAGACAGCCTTCTTCCTGTCTTGTCTCACAGATCCAGAACACCAAGGCTCTGCTGAAGGACCGGAAAGTTGCCAAGGCCGGGGGTCCGGAGAAAGGTCAGTGGGAGAGAGGCCAGCGGTGGGTCCGTGTGTGGCGTGGTGTTACCGAGCCTGTCCTGTCCTGCATGCTGTGTCTCTGTGAGCAAAGGCCCTGGGTTCACATTCTGGTGCTCAGCAGTCAGCAATCCTCGCTTTCCCTGTTTGACAGAATTCCTGCAGTGCTTTAAAAAGGCACTTTCTGTCTGCATTTACACGTCCTCACACAAAACCATCCACACCCGCGCTGGTGTTTTGAAAGCATCACCACCCACCCCGGATCACTGGGGAACCCAGAGCTGGTAGCCAAACTTCTTCCTACCAGCCACTGTGTTTTCCTGAGAGGGGGCTAAGGAGCAGCACGGGAGAATCCCTGACCCCGAGCAGTCCCTGGGAGGAGCTGATGGTGGAGGAATGGGAAGGAGGAAGCCTCGAGGAAAGGCAGGTGGGACTGCCAACCTCAGCGATTTCCCACCAGCAAAAGGAGGGGGGAAAGCATGAGCAGGGAAAGGAAAAGATGTGACAGCCAGAGGAGAGCAGAGCATTAATCACAAAGGGCGGCCTGGGAGGGCTGGGTGAAAGCTGCTGGCAAAAGGAGCGGGGAGAAAGGAGTGGAGGAAAAGGGGGGCCAGCAGGGAAGATGGGATGTGGGCAGTGCACACCTGGATGGGAGACACTGAGGAGCAGGAAGGTGATAGTAAATAAGGAACTGAATGAGGGGAGGTCACTACAGAGCAGTGTGGGGAAATCCAGTGATGTGAAATGTTTACTGTGGTGTCAGGGGGTTCTTCAGAGTGGTGGCTTGTGATGCTTTCACGCTCATTCTCATGACTTGATAATTTATCGTTTGTTGTGCTCAGCATGAAAAAAATTGTCCAAATAGTGTTTGTGTGGCAGCACGAGAACCTCTGCTGCAAGGTGGCAGGAGTCCAGAGAGCTGGTCAGGGATGGGATGTACTTCTTGTGAAAAATGAAAAAAAAAAAAACACTTAAAAATGCCCATTTTGCTCAGATTTGTCGCCCTTTTGGGAGGAAGGCACAGGGGGAAGTAAACCTTGCTTATTTCTTCATTCTTCATGTTTCTCCCTGCTTTTTTGATCTGAAACCTGAAAATCATGCAGATCTCAGCTAAAGCATTTATCTGCTTATGGAAACTGTGTTTTGACACATCTTGAATAGTCAGATAATTTTGGCCAGTTTTAGAAAGAAACTGGTCAGATCCAACTTGTTCTGCTTTTGCCAGACAAGCATGAGATTTCATCCCATTCATCCATTTGGGTCTCACCCCCTGACAAGACCATCCCTCCACAAGAAATACGCGTGAGATTTGTGGCTGCGACCTGAGCGCTGGCAGAGCTAAGTTATTTTAGGTCCTTTTTAGATGATTTGAGACCGAGGGAGCTCATGGGACAGCTACCGGTTAATTCAATTAGGCGGACCTGGCAGTCAGGCTCCTTGGACAGCTTTCCATCGAGGCAGCAAAACGTGCTTGCTTGTGATTAGCTTGGCACGAGGCAGTGCCAGCATCCTGTAGTTGCTGAGCAGATCTTCTCCTCAAAACGAGCTGTTTTGTTTGACTGGGCCAAATCCTGCAAAGATTGTTCCGTTTATTTTCGGCCCTTGCTGGAGGAAGGTTCTCGCTGAAGTCGATGCAGCAAATCTGTTCCAACTGTAGCAGCCTGAATCTGGCCGGTGCTGCTGCTCCATATTTACATGTGTGAAACCAGGAACAGATTTTGTTCCAAAATGCAAGGAGAGCCGTCAGGGATTCTAACTCAGCGTGCTCCCCTGTGTCTCTAGGTGTGTCAGTGAGCACAGGCCCAGCAAGAGGCACACGAAGTTGTGCTAAGGAAGGAGAAATGTGAGATTTCTCAGGCATGGCCTTAGAGGATATAATTAATACGAACAGCTGAAGACACCTGTGGTTTTCCTTTTCAAGTCCTTGTCTCAGTTTAAGCACTTTTCCTGCCTGTGAGCAAAGGGGCAGATAAATGACCCAGGAAACAACAGAGTATTAAGTGAGGGTCAGGGAATTGGGTTCTGAGTGTATCCCAGACCATTTGTTGTAGCTGGTGCATTTATCAGGCTCCTCTGGAACATGTTTGAGGTGCTGTGGGCCGCTGCCCAGCAGGGCAGGCAGCGCTGGTAACCGCACTGTGCTCTTCTGCTTCCTTCTCCCATTGCTTTGCAGACTCCGGCGGTGGGGTGAGCCCTTTCCACGAGCCCCTGGCATCCAAGATGGGCTGTGTCACTTCCAGCTCCCTGGAATACCTGGAGGTCCAGCAGCCGCCCCCCAGGACCCCCCGGCTCCTCAAGAGGCAGGAGTCTCCCCAGCCGGAGCCGTCCCGGATCGGGGGCCGGGCAAAGGACTCCCCTCTCATCCTGAATATTGTGCACTCCTTCGAGTCAGTTGACAGAGAGGACCAAATAGACCAGGTTTCCCCCTCTCACCAGTACAGAATTCTAGGCTCACCAATGAATTTCCCTTACAAAAGCTCGAGTGAAAGGACACTGTCCCCGCTCTTTCCCCCAGGGAGCACGTCCCCCGTCCACCCCACCCAGGTCTCGTTCACGTACGAAGAAAAAGCGTATCCGGCAAAGGAAGAAGCAGTGTCCCCTACTCAGCTGGTCCCCAGCAACCCCCTGGGCAGCCCAAACTGTGTGAAAAGCAGGGGCAGGTTCCCCATGATGGGGATCGGACAGATGCTGCGGAAGAGGAACCAGACCATGCAGTCGGCGAGCGAAAAGCCCCTGGAAGCCAGGATGCCTCAGCTGCAGCAGATGAGCCCCACACAGATTTCCTTCAACACAGAGGCTGTCAGCGGCCAGTGTTAGTCTGACATCCTGGGATTTGCACTGCTCTTCTCTGGGATCTAACCTTTTTCTCCTTTAAGCAAGAAGGGAAAGCCACAGGCGTGTTGCTGTCGCTGCCTGATACCCTGCAGCGGTGCAGCGTAGGAAATCGGAGGCTTGCTTGCAAGGAAGGCATTGTCCTACGTATTAAAGTTGAAAGAAAAGGGCTCTGCTTGTGCTGTTAAGAAATACTCGCATTTGGCATCTGACTGTACAGTAAAACATCCTGAAAGAGCTGCGTGGATCTGTATTTTCACTGCTCTCACCTGGTGTTGCAGCGAGGCCGGCTGGAAGAACCGCGAGCACTGAGGGTTCGGTTCCTCCGGGAAATTGGTGGTGCCACGGATGCCGGGCCAGGATCTGTGGTGAGACTGTCCCTGCTCCACCTGCCTGTGCCACACAGCACGGGGTCCTGCTGCAGGCTTTGTTCCCGGGGCAGGCAAGGGGAAAAACCCCAGATACTCTGTCCAAAGCGAGCTTGCTGACAAGCCCTGCCGAGAAGATGAAGGTGGTAGAAGCTTGAATAAAAGACACGAGCGGTCTAATTCAGAAAAAGTGGGAATATTGGAATTCAAAGCAGATTTTACTGTTAATTACATAAAGTAGGTAATAACGCAATCATTTTTTTCCATAAAGAAAACTATGATTTAATCATGTCACAAGAAACATGATTATTTAAAAACAAGTGTTATCATGTGGAAATTCACTGCATTAAAGGCCAGTTCCTTTCATATGAGGGGTCTGCAAGCAGGTGCTTCAAACAGAAACCCAGATTGCAACAGGCTGTGTTTAAACAATCAGCATTGGCCCCTGTTACAGCAAGGCAGCACTGGACACACCTGAAGGCTTCTCTGAGACTGCAGTGAATTAAAAAGACTAATAAAGGACACATGAGCCTGTACCAAGTCTGTTTTATACTCCAAGATTGGTAATGTAGTGGCTACCAAAAATTGGGTATTGTTACGAGCAGTGAAGATTAACTTTCTTAAAAGACACCATGTTCTGTATACCAGTCTTGTTTTTCTAAGTAAATGATACATCTGAGAGGTTGGCAGCGTTTTTTTGGTTCTGTTTCTGTCTTCAAACCATTTCCTATAAATTAGAAGGTTTAGCCAAAGACAAAAACTGCTCTTTTCTCTCGTCTGTACCCCCCCTGTGTACGTGTTTGTGTGTTCAGAGCATCTCAGCAAAGCTTGTTCCAGTCTGGTTCCCCCACGGGCAGCCCCAGCCCACGCTGCTCCCACCACTGAGTGTCATTCCAAAACCCAGGAAGCAGAGGTGTCATCTCCTTGCTGTTGGAAGAGGGGATTTTGCCACTGGTAGGAATCCGGGCCCTATTTTCATCCACACTTTTCCCAAACAATTTTGTTGGGACGTTTTTGTGCCACGTTGGTGTCTGCAAATGCTGAGGGTTACCCCCCGTTTGAGAAGTTTTCCTTGCAGTCCCATGAGCAGGATATTCAGGGCCTGGGGCAGGAGGGCCAGCAGAGGCAGGGGAGAAGGTCCCCAGCAGAGCCCATAGCTGAGCCTGTGTTCCTGGCTGACAGCGTAACATGGGTCTGCCACCAAAATCTGCAGGAAAAAATGGACATTAATCCAAATACTGACAGATAACTGGACTGCTTGGTGCTGGCACAACCAGCAGAGTGATGCCCAGAGCACCCTGCAGGTGGGACCTTCCCCTCAACACTGGAGTTTGGCACCAGTTTGGTACTGGAGAGTCCACGTGCATCTTGGACCCTTCAGCGCAGTGAGGACTCCCACCTCTGAGGGAGCTGTGCTACACATGAAAACCCCAACATGGTGAGAAGGACCGCCCTGAAATAATTTTACCCAGTTTCAGATCAAGAAGTGTTGCGTTCTGTGTGTAGAGAGCACCTGTGCATCCCGGGGGGGCCATTTTAGCTCCTTCATTTGTAAACGTCAGAGCATTTTCGTTCTCTTCACGCTAAGAACACGTTTGTGCTGCCGAGCCAGTGGGCAGGGACCACTGAAATCAGGGACCACTGAAGTCAGGGATCACTGAAATCAGGGACCACTGAAATCAGGGATCACTGAAGTCAGGGACCACTGAAATCAGGGACCACTGAAGTCAGGGACCACTGAAATCAGGGACCACTGAAGTCTCCCCTTTGTGTGCATCAGACTCCCATACCCGAGCAGATGGCAGATGCTGACTTGAATTACAAACTCAGGTTTATTTGGAACCCAATAAAAGGTTGGGGGAGGCAGGAAGGAGACGTGTTGGGTTTTTTCTGTTTTGGTTTTGCTTTGGTTTTTTTTTTTTTGTGAAAACACAGGAAATACATGTAAGAATCAGAATGAAAACAAATGTAAAATCTTTTATTATATTTATAGAGAATATATGAGTATACTACACTGCTAAAGCATAACCATGTATCCAGCGTAGCCAGTAGCTATGTACAGTCCAAGTGCAGTGATCACAGAAGGGACCTACTCAAGTATCACAGTGGAAATTCCAGGGACGAAAAGCTGTATTTGGTATCATTATTAAATATATGTACTTTTTGAACAAGATTGCTGCAGACTGCTGACTTTGTTTGCCAGGTCACTGCGTAGCAAAGATAATCCCCGTACAAAAGCTCCAAGGCCAGGTTGGATGGGGTTTGGAGCAGCCTGGGACAGTGGAAGGCTGAGATCTTTTTCTGATGCTCGCCATGGGCTTGGCACCAAACCTGCCATGAATCTGTTTGACAGAGCTCAAAATACACCTTACACTCCAGGTTGGGTGTTGCTAAAAGAGCAGTTCTGAGCTTTGGTGCAAGTTGGAAACACCTCTGTGGGGCCTTTCCGAGCTGCTGATCACATGCAGAACCCCGTGGAGTCAGTGGAGCAGCTGGGAAACACTCTCAGGAGGGCTGTGCAAACTGACTGATCACTGGGCAGCAGTTCAGGATCCAGAGTGGTAAAAGTGTTTTGGTTCAGGCTCTTCTGCCTGGAAAAACAGGTGTTGGATTTATTCAGCGAGAAAGAGCAGGAATCGGCAGCTGTTGCTGAAGGTGTTGGTCTTTGTACTTCCCTGTGAATGGGCTGCTAAATACTAAAAAACTTCACTGTAGCACCCCAAGCTCATACGGACCGTGCTTACCCAGAAGCGAGCAGAAATTTCAGGGGCACTACTGCTGTGTGCAGGAGTTTGGATTTTGCCTGCCTCTTCCCTGCTTTTTCAACCCTCTGTGGCCACAAATGGTCAGCTTTTCCCTCTTGTATCCTCCCTCCACGTGGCTTCCTTGGAGCATTACAGAACTCTTCAGTATTTGATCTCAAAGGAAGCCTGTAATAGGATGCTTTCTGTTAGGGAGGCACAGGCAGTCAGAAGAACAAAGGGCATCCGGATAGAGCCTAGAGTGGGGTCTGGAGTTTGCAGGAGCATCTCTGCTGTGTGCCTGCTGATGCCAGGGCACTCAGAGCCAAAGAGCAGAAATAAGATGTTTATTGAGTAAGGGTGAGGTGCTAAGCTTGTTCTAAAATCAAAAGAACTACGATATTTACTAATGATGGTATGAAGAGCACTCTTCTACCTATACAAGGGGAAAAAACCCAGTTCCTTGTATCTCTTACAAGCAGAAAGGGCAGAACCCAAAGCAAAGAAAGGTCACCAGAGGCTTTATTTCCACATGGCTGCTAGATAAAATGAGGTTTTTCTCTCCCATCTCTGCCTGCTCCCAGACAATTTGCCCGTATGTGGACTTGGATCCACATTTCCTGTGCATCCCACTGAGATGATCGGAGTTTCCTCTACCTGGTCACCAATCCTCATAAAATCTGGAAAATGTCTGATTTCAGACTCCCTTTGGTAGAAGGCAGCCAGGAGGGCTCAGACATTTTTCAGGAAGCTGATGGATGCTGGAATGGGATCTGTGACAGGTGCTCCCAGGCAGGACCTTCTCTGACAGCTCATGAACAGAAATCCAAGGCCTTTTTTCTTTGTTCAAACACGAAGGGAAATTTCAGTTGTGAAAGAACTGATCTGCGCGTGCTGGCTTCGGGAACGGGCGTGCCTCAACCTTCACAGCAAAACCTACTCAACGTTTCACGTTCCCGGCCCCAGAGACAGGAGATTCCCTCAGTTTCTCCTGCGTGGGAGAAGGAGGACACAACAGCCTTGTGCAAAAGCATCGCTGCAGTTGCCAGGGACGGGGCCTCGCTCTGTCAGCGCGCGGTGACAGAACTGTCACGGGTCACCAACTCTCCTGGCCTGAGATGCTCCCGAGCAAATCTGAGAGGTTTGAATCTGCTGTTGAGATTTCTGGAGCCTCAGGACTCTGCTGGAAGTGATGCTGCAGCTGGGCTGGATGCCTGGGTGCAAAGACCTGGATGCTCGTGCAGGGAAAGTGCTTCAGAATACAAGGCTGGGGAAAACAAAGCGTCTGAGAACACAGATTTAGGTAAAATGGGAATGCATCTGGTGCTTCTCCCCAAACTGAAACTAGTTCCGTGCTAACCCTTCCCCTTCCTAAACAACTGGAATGATGCTTTTGAAAGCACGCCTGAGCCCTTGCAGCAGCTGTGTTTGGGGCTCCTGTGCTGAAGCAGCACTCCCAGCAGTACTTGCTGTGCAGCGTTCCCTTCGGCTGGAGCAGCTCCGCCGCAGTTTCAGGAGCCAGAGCAACATCTGAAGGACAGGCAGGGAGCTGACAGGGAGGCTCCCTGCCAGGCAGGGCTGTCAGGAGAGTGGCTCAGGCCCGGCCCAGGCAGAGCAGCTGCGGAGCTGCTTTACGGGTGCACAGGTGTTGTCCCTAAGGGCTTGGATGCCTCTCTGCAAGCAGGAGATGGTGGGCCCCGTAGCATTTCCTCTGGGAGGTGTTCAGTACAGCTCACAGCCAAAACTGCACTGCGGACAGGTGTTCCAGTGTGTCTGTTCTACCAAGAAATTACTGGGAAAGGGAAGGGGGCAGTGATGCCGGCTCTGTGTCAGCTGCCTTTACTGTACCTCTGCAGAAATGGCACTGGGGCGAAGCAGAACCCCAGAACAGAGCAGGTTGTCTTGTGCCTTACAAGGACAGTGTATCACCACACCCCAGGGGCCCCTCTTACAGCATTCCATTGCAACATTTCATCCACGGATGCGGCTGGCTGTGACCCCCCTGTCCTTTCCTGGTGCCTGGGTAGGGATGTGAGCCTTGAGCTGCGCTGGGACCTTCCCACGGAGCTGCACTGGTGGCTTTGCACCCGGGTGGGACACGCTTGCCTGGCTGTCCCGGGGTGCCTCTGGGTGCGCTTGTCCATTGCTGCTGTTCCTCGGGGTGCGTGGCAGGTTCAGCTCCTCCGAGGCTGCCGGATGCCCGGGGCGGCGTTGGACGCGTGAATCCCTGTGGTTGTCAGCCACGGTTGTCACTGCCCTTCTGCTCCATGCCCCGCGTCACACGGGCGTGCTGAGGGGCAGGGATGGGGCGGTGTGAGTTCAGCAGGGAGCTGCCAACGCTTCAGAGCAGTTGCTGTCTGACCCGGCAAACCCCATGGATGCCTCGAATTTTCTTTTTCTCAGACCTGTGCTCTCTTTTCCACACGGAAGAGACGACACATTTAGGTCTGCTCTCCAGAAGGAAGCTTTAAGCTGCCTGCAGCTGGGGGCAGTCCCCCTGTCAGTCTGCCTGTGCAGGGAAAGACCCGTGTCCAAGGTATGTGCCAGTCCCAGCTCCAAGACCTGTCTGTGGCACTCGATGTCCGGCTGTCCTGCCCATGGCCATGGGTACAGCCCTGAGAGACGCTTGTGCTCCAGCCTGAGTGAGGAGCTGGGCTGGCAGATGGCCTGGAGCTGGGACTGGAGCACGTAACACACTTACTGCGTCTCTCAGTGTCAGCAAAATGCTGCCTTCCCCACCCCCAGCCCAGGTTTTCCCTGGGTTGAGATCCCACGTTTCACTCCAGGGGAGGGGAGGACGTGCTGCTCCCCAGGGGAGCACACCCCGACATGCTGGGGTCGTAGTCTGGGCTATTGTGACTGTCTGGCCTCTCGTCCAGGCTGGAAGCCGTGGCACGGGGACCTGAGGACACATGAGCCCTGCATGGACACCCACAGACCTGCCAGGACCTGCAGACCTGTGGTTTCCACTGATTGCCCTGCCTTTGGTCGACCCCCTGAGCCAAGGCTTTGCACACAGGGCAGGATTTTCCATGAGGTTACAACCCTTCATCAGCATGAAGGATGGGAGACCCTTCAAAACTCCAAATCCGACCGCTCCTCTGACAAACAACCCTCGACTCCCACCACTTCCACCAGTGACAGGGTCCTGGTCCGTGTCATAGGGACCTTTCTGCCTTGGGAAGTTCCACCTGCACACCCACACTTAGCAGGGAGGGAAAAGCCTCGCTCTGCCTTCAGGCAGCATGGGAAAAAGCTGCTTCCAAAAAGCCGCCCAGCACCTGTTGCTAAGTGCTGAGCTGAGCCCCTGAGCCCAGCCGGGGGGGCTGCAGCAGTCTCCATAGTGATTAATTGCATCTCCGCAGACAGGCCAGCGTGACTTGGCACGGGGAATCGGGATGCAGGAGCGGGAACAAGCCGGGGAGAGACACGTTTGGCTGAGCGGACCTGCCCTGTGGTCCCGCAGCTGCTCCGCAGCCTCTCCTGGTCTGTGGAAGGGGTTCGGGTGCCAGCACGGGGCTGAGGCGGAGATGGAGGATTCCCCGTGTCACCCAAACAAGTGATTTCATGGAAGATGAGACTTGCCTGCCCACCACACCTGATCCAAATGCGTAAGTGATGAGGAGGCGCGGGCTGACAGCGCCGGAGGATGAAAAGCCTCGTGGTGTTCCCTGATGCCCGTGCCGAACAATCCCTCTAGGAAACAGGGATGTGGCATCCACCTGAGCCCTCTCACGGCCTGTGCTGTGGGACACGTGGGCCATCACCCTATGAGACTGATTTAGGGATGGTCAGACATCACAGGGAAGAAAGGATGTCAGGAAACAACTCCCTTCCACATTTCTGTCTTTGCTGGGAGAGCCTAACGCTGCGTGCTCAGGCAATTCCTTCTCTTCCCGGCCCACCCTTTTCTCGGAATATTTTCTACTGCTCGAATCGTGGTTGCCAAGAGAGCAGCTTGCGTGGACAGTGCCATCTTTATTCAGTCACCTGCAATCCCCCTTGAATGAAGACACCAAATCCCGAGGCACTGCCAGGCTGGGAACCCGATTATTTACCTGTGCCTCCCAGGCTGAGGATGGGATTACACGGCAATTAGGGAAGATCAGGCTCGCCTATTCAAAGGGATGCTGACATCTCAGGAACAATTCTTACAGGCATTTTACACTGACCATCCTCAAATCCTTTCAGGCATGTTAAATAAAACCCTAAAAGTCGATTTCTTAAATCCGTTGAGGTTTGTACTTTGTGCTGGGGTGACGAGGGACAAGAAAGGCAAACTGCTGGCAATTACCCGTGTCACAGTGTCACACTCTGCCTCGTGTCCCAGGCAGCACCATGGTGACAGCCCTGCTCAGGCCCAGGTACTGACCTGGAAATATGAGATGGCTGTGGGGGGGTTTTCATCTTTGGAAGAGAAAGTAATTGATGCCTTGGGGCGGCTGCTGTGCTTTCAGAATCTGAAACAGCTACTGACTGTACAGTATTTTTTAATAACTAGTCATGTAAACCCAGGGTTGCAGTCATGAATTCATGTATTTTAATAGACACGAATCTTATTGCTCCTTAATATCTAAAAATCCTTGTGCACGACTTCCCCATATTTCTTCCAGCAAGGGCCCTTCCCAAAGCAGCCGTGCTTGAGCAGAGGGCTTGGACAAAAAAAAAAGAATTAGGGATGGCTTTTCTCAGATAAGACAGGACAGTGCTTTTACTATCCTTATCTTTCCCTTTGATCCTCTCTCCGAGTGGTTGCTGATGCTGGTCTTAGTGGTTTAGGTTGGCCTGTGCACCACTTGAGGGTGGGAGGACTGCTCCTGTCACATGTCTAGAGGCATCACAGGACTCCTCATCTTCAGTGGTTGGTGGTATTTAGGTATGTGCAACTTCATCCTTAAAACTGGGGCCTGGAATGTCTGGGAAAATGGTGGCTTTTGCAAAATCTTATAAAGTTTCCCCATTACCGCTTTTCCCCCTGTAATTTGTACACATCTGATAAATAGTTACATTCCTAAGGCTGCGTGAAGTTTATATGTGTGCTTTAAAGTTCAAAACTTCTGCTGGGGTGCTTTAGCTAAGGGAAGCAAATTTTGTTTGCTGTGATGGTGAGAGGTGAAAGGGGGCAGTGAGAGGGGGCGGGAGGACTCGGGGCGGGGCAGATGTGCTTGTCCGTAGCAGCCAACACGAAGGGAAGAACAGTCACAGGTTGTAAAACCTCTTGCAGTGAAAAGCAGGTTGCTAGAGAGCCAAAATCCAAGAGAAAGCCGTGGACAAGCAGAGCAGGAGTTGCTGCTCTGTTGCTAGGTGATGGATCTGTTATCATGCTAATGACAATGAAGGATGATACTGGTACCAATAAAACATCTTTCATCTGAGAATTACCAAGGGTTTTCCAGACAGCAAGGCTGTATTATTCCCATTTACTCGAGGCACAGACAGAGATGAATTGCATTGCCAAAGGTCACTGACGGATTTCAGAATAAGAAATTGCCCTATTTGAGTTTTATTAGGCTGGGGATTGCCATAAACCCTTTCTTTGCAATCAGTCCTTTCCCCTCCCCTCATCCATCACCCCCACATCCCTCTCTCTTGAGGGGACATGCTCCTGTCTTGTTTGTCATTCTCGTCCTGTTTGGATCACAGGATCCCCTGGCCCCAGAGCGTGGCTGAGCAGGGGTTGTGGAGGGCAGAGCACTTGCATGGACCAAGCTCAGATGTTTTGGGGCTGCATGAACAAGAAGAAAGCACTCGTTTCTCCCAGGTGCTTTGACCAGGGAAAATCCAAGGGGCTCCTCAGGGACAGCAGTGCTTTGAGGTGAAGGGCTTTGAGGTTTCCCCCCTCAGACACTCACCCCCAGCACAGCCCACGAGAGGCCAAGAGGCTGCGTGAGGAGAAATGCAAGCCTTCCTAAACCCCCCAAAAACATCTCTCCCTGACTGTCTGCACGGCTCTTCCCAGTGCTGGGAGTCCTCAGGTGTGAACCAGCGCAGACACGAGCCAGGCATCACTTTTTGTTAGAGATCGTGAGGGAAACACCGGCGGGCCTGAATTCTGGCACTTGTAGGGAAAGAACCGATTGGTTTCCGCTGGAAGAACGGCGTTGCCGTGATGATGAGGAGCACCCTGCGGTTCCTGGATTAGCTGGTGTAGTCTGGTGAGGGGAGCAGGCTGGGAACACGGGGAATGCCTACAGGAGAGGTTTTACAGAGTCATCCTTCCCCGGGGGCAGAGCTGGATGTGTATCCCACCGGGTGCTGGGTGTGTATCCCACCAGGAGCTTCCTACGATGCTTCCAAAGACACAAACCCAGCAGCCTCCCCTATCTCTGAGAGGAACACTGGGACTCGGCATGAAAACAGGGCTTTTACAACCTTGATTTCCTTTCCTTGATGTGCAAAATGGGGAAGCATCTCATTTCTATCTGACTGTCACGGTGAGAAATTACCTAGTCTTTCTACAATGCAAATTGCATTCACGGGAGGTGTTAAGCATTTGAATTACTCTCCTCCTGCTTTTCCTGCTTCCCAGAGTTGGCAGGTTTCCTCAGCCTCACGTACTTCAGGGCAGGAGGACACAGCCCCAGAACAACTGGAGCACAGGAGCCAAGCAGCAGCTTTGTGGGGTTTGCTCAATTTGTGTAAAAGACCAAGACAATTCAAAACCTCAGGGCATGTCTGTCAAATAGATCCTACTGGGCTGCTGCATCCTCCTAATTGATGGAGGCCTGCCACTGACTAGCTCTGAAAAAATCTGTGTTAGCTCCAGTCCTGAAAAACGTGTGTTGTAGGCATGAATTTCATGTTAGCAAGTGCTCTGCTGGATTGGGATTGGTTTCCTTCACCACGGGAAAAACAAAATAAAGCGAAAAGAAAAACCCAAGTCAAAGCCCGAAACCCCGAAATGCGAACTGACACTTTTTTAGGTAAATGCACACTCGGGGCAAGCAGGGATACTGGGAGCAGTGGGGCAGGGTAAAGTGAACTAAGGAAAATCCCTCATGGCCCTCACAGTCTTAGACTTCAGGTTGTGCTTGAGCCTGGCTTGCAGGAAAGCCTGGAAGCTCTGCACTTGATTAACTCCTTCCAAAAAGTCCCTTCAAAGCAGGGACACGGAACAGCAGGAGGGAGGCAGAATGAGCTGATCTCAGAATTGTTTAAAACTTGGCAGCTGGGCCAGCCTTTGATAATAAAACTCCCACAACTTCACTCTCAAATCGTGACTGAGAGGAACAATGCTTATCTTCAAACCTGCCCTGCCATCCTGATAAGGGCCTCGTGCAGCACGCTTTGGGACACTAGGAGGAGGTTAAACAGAAAAAATAACCTTAAACCACCATTTTCTGTTATTCTCCTCAAATGGACCAAAAAATAGGCACAAACCGGTTCAGATCTGCTCCACGTTTGCACCGGTTGCTCGACGTGGGGTCTGGACTGCGCCGAAGGAGCACCTGAAGGGGAGGGCCTGAGCTATTTGCCTTTGACTCGCAGCCTAGGCTTTCCTGAGGTGGCCCCTTCCCGAAAGCAGCACGAGGCTTTCTGTCTCTGGTGGAGGGCAGACGGCTGGAGGAGATCCCGTGGATGTATCCCAGATCAATCTGTTCCACAGTCAAGCTCTCTCCACAGCCCGCCCTTCTCTCTGGCAGTCCCTCCCGAGCCCGTCTCCAACAGCCCTGGGCTCTCTCTGAACCCTAAACCTAATCCTAACCTCCCCTCAGCAGCAGTGGGGGGCTGACCTTTGGATGCTACCCAGGGTTTGGGAATCCTGCCGCTGTTCTTTGCGAAGATCCCACAAGGTGTGGGAAAGAGTTAGAGAGCCTGGAATCAAAATATTGTTTGCATGGGGAAGTATTTGGAAGGAAACAAAGAGAGCAGGATTTTAGAGGAATGGGCAACGCACGCCTGTCCCAGCTAAGCCCCGTGAGGGAGCAACTTGTTGCTCTTATCTAGTAGCCGGAATGCCTGGAAGGCTTCCTCAAGGATCAGCAAGGAATTTATGCCAGGTGCCGCTGTGATGAAGATGGATCCTGCACCCTGCACCAAACAAACGGAGAAGAGCAGGATAACAGGGGGTTAATTCTGGTTAGGGTGATAGTCCTCCAGAAGTGATGTCTGTTTTCTGCAGGCCCTTGCAAAAAGGAGCATTTACGTGCAGGTTAGGAGGAAAAGTCTAAATTAGTTTTACAGCTGTTCAGAGGGCATTTCCCCTCAGATTCCATGGGGAGATGAGGAAGGGGGCCTGTTTGTTGATGCAGTGCATGTGGCTCTCCTGGTGGCCCCTCTGAGGTGGGAGATGACTCCTGAGCACCCCACGTGTGACAGGATGAGGACAGGCAGCCAGAGGGTGGGCTGGATCCTCGTTCCTCTCCCTCAGATCCCCACAGGGCCCACGGCACAGATCAGTCTGTTTCGCATCCAGCAGCTGTCTGACAACAGCCCTCCTGAAAGCAAGGCGGAAAAAAGGAGAGAGTCCTTCAAATTCAGGCACCAGCTCTTGCTTTTGTCACTCTCTCTTGTCAAAGCCCATTTGTCAGAGGCTCTGCAGGCTGAGCACCCACAGCTCCTCCACAGGAACCTTCCCAGCACGTGAAAGGCTGAGCCCATCCTTCCTCCCCATCTCCTCGCGTCTTTTCCTTGTCAACCAGCTTTCATTTATTGGGCAGGAACTCATATGCTAAAAACACCCCTGGTCAGGCCAAGATCCACCCGAGCAGGAAAGAGCTCGCAGCAATAACACGGCCACAAAAGATTACGCTAGAAAAATCATTTCAGCAATCATATGGATTATAAACCGTAACACTTGTCTCGGTATCCCGAAGCCTTGCACAGCCACACACACGACAGGCTGCCCCCAAAGAGAGTGGTTACGGTCTCAGCCTTCCCAGCAAGTGATGGCCCCTGGCAAATGCTTCTGAATCCAAATATCTTCTGTCACCGAAGCCTGAAAACTCCCTCCGTGGTACATCATGTCTCTGTGTGCCTCTGGCTTACTTTCCCGACCAGCTTGTGATTTCTGCTTCAGATCCTCATCTTTTCCTGGATTTGATAGGTATAATACAGGCATAATGATACCTTTTGCTGATTCTGCACTTGACAGCAGCATGCAGGATTGCTCTGTGTGGGTTGGGTTTTTTTTGTTATTTACAGTGGTAAGTTTTGCCTTGGAAGAGGAAGAGTGACAATGCCAACATCTTGTTATAATTGTTTGGGTTCTTTTAATCATAGATGAAGGTGGGGGGTTCTGATACTTTCAGATGGCCCCAGAGCAGATGACCGAGGCCTGGCTGGAGGCAGCCCAATCGTTAATGCTGGCAAAGGTTTCATTCCCAAAACCTCCACGTGGAAGGGTTTCTGTGTTGTGCAAGGTGTCACCTTCAAGGCAAGGAGATGTTAAACTGCTACATGTGAAATATTATTTTGGACAGCATGGTGTGGCAGGAAAAAGGTCAGAAGCCTCTTTAAGAGCTGATTTAATGGTGTTCCCCCTCTGAGCATCAAGTGTGGAAAAAGTCACTTGCTTCATGCTCAGCACAGGGTTTTTCCTATGAAATGGATGCTCCACTATATATAGGTATGTCATGATGCTTGTAGGACATGTTGGCATTACACATCCCACTTGACATGCCCTATCAACGTGGGCTGAGTAATTGCAGGTTGTATTTAAATAAAAGTGACTATCTTTTTCCTGCAAGCACAAGCCAGTTAAAAATATCCTGTGGTTACTGCTTTGAAAATGCCTTAAAACCAACTTACTCCTGTCATGAAGTCAGGGCGACGTGACAGTCGCATCCCAACACTCGGCTGCAGAGCCAGCTTGTCAATGGGAGCAGACCTTGCCATAAGGAAAGGTGGGATGCCTTTCCCTGGCCACCACAGCCACCACACCAACCCCGCGAGCTGCCCCTGCTCCTTCCTGGGCTGCTGGCAAGACACGCACAATGTTACCAGAGACTACACACAGGACAGATTCTGCCTTTGGACTTTATATATTTATATCTTTATAAAGTCTTACTCTTGCAGACAATGAATGTACAGCCCATAAATTGTATTTCCTGTCACGGAACCGCTTCACAACACACAGAGGCACGATAAGCCAGGAGAAGTGGAACATGTTCCTGTTACGCTCACGATCCCAGCCGCAGAATGGGGCCTGGCTCCTCCTAAGTGTGTTATAAATACAGTCAGCTGCAAGATCCAGATCCAGACCTGCTCTGTGGATCCCCTTGAGCTCAGAGCAGGAAAGAGGGGCCAGCAGTAAGTCTGAGCCCTGCTTTTCCCTGGAGGCTGAGTGCTTTTGTGTCCACAGATGCAACTGTGCTCCCACCTGCACGTAAACAAGAGCCTGACACCTCTTGGGTATGGATTCGAGCTCTCCTCAGACACTCCTGCTCAGGCTGAGGGTGTGCGTCCAGCTCCACAAAAAAGAGACCTCAAACTGCCAAAAGCAAGTGCCAGGGGGCTGCAAGCTGCTTTTGTGGGGAGGCGCTGGATGAAGTACCGAGGCCAAGGGGCGAGGGACGATGCAGTGCTGAGGCCCCTGGCGTTTGGCTGCATCCCCTGGCGGGCTGATGTCCCTTGCAGAGATCAAGGAGAGGGATAAATGCCCCATCCATGCAGAGGGATGTGAGGGTAGAGGAGGGAGAGAAGGATTCTCGTGCTCTGAGGATCAGAGATGACCCATAGATGGGTGTGCCAGGGCAGACCTGCGCCCTGCTTTGCCTCACAGAGAGAAAACGGAACAAACAGCAAAGCAGCAGCTACATGAACACCATACCCGAGCTTTTCCATCCATCAGGGAGCTCAGGCAAAGTGGGGGCCTCAGCTGGACAGAATTCTCTTCGAACTGATCCCGTTAGGAAACGCAGATCGTTCATTTTGCCCCTCTGCACCGGGGCAAGGAGCGCAGGGCTCAGGGCACGTCCTGCCAGCGCTGAGCCGGAGATCACATCAGCATCCTGCCAGGCTCTGAAACCTCGCCACGGCTCCATGCAAGCAGGCGTTTCGCAGTGCAATTCGCTTTGACATGCATTTATTTATTTGGTACAGATGTATGCACACATACATGGGTGTCTGTGTACACACAGGCACAGTATTAAGGGGAAATGAAAATATGCCGTGTCAGCTCCTCGCACAGAGACGTGTTAATTCACACGTGAAAATCTCCTGGCTGTTCAAGCAGAGCCAGGGTGATAACTGAACAGCCCACCCCAAACAAAGGACGTCTAGCAGCTCTTTAAAAAATCACAGGAGTGGTCAAAGCACCTCACGTCCTTTTATTTCCACGCACACATTCGCAATTTCCACTGGACCGGTTGCTTTTGGCTGATTGATTTCACTGCTTTGAGACACCACACATATGGAATTATTCAGGAGGTTGCTGTGTGTAATACTATGCTGGAATAATTGTTCCATTTAGCTTTATTCCCCACGCTTACGAAATCTTAGAGGAACTTAAAATACTCTTAACATTTGTATGTGCACGCTGGCATGTTTGTGCATCTGAATGACAGAGCAAAAATTGAATGTAATGCTATGCCAAGGACTGATTCTACACGCAGAAGTCAGGAGAATTCAGATTTAATACTCTTGCAGCATTGTTCATATTCTAAAGGTACAGGTCTGCTTAGGATCCACATTTGATATCCTCATTTGGATTCAGCACCATTTTGCTTGCAGAGTCAGGGACTTGCTGTAAGTAACAGTACCCTGGGCTACATCCTGTCCAGTTTGTCTGTCAAAGAGTTAAGGAAAAAACCAGTGCTGGTTTAACAGACAGTGATGCAAAACTCAGCTTATTTATAGAAGAACAGGAAGAGGAAAATACACACAGACCATCTCTCCTGTGGCGAGTTAGGATTAGGTTCTGCACAGAACCAGGAGGAAGGAAAAGGGTGTTTGCTCTTGCTATAGATTTTGTGTGGTGAATGAGGATGATGTCAGGCTATTTGTTTGGCACGTGCGTCGAGGGAAGACAGATCTCTCATACCTTGCTTGGGATTGTTTGGGTTCCCCGGTCTGTTTGCTCTTTCTGAGTGGCTCTTTGGGGCACAGGGAAATGTGTCTGACCCCCAGCCTTCATTATGGAGGGGGAAAAACTGTAACTAGTTGGACACCTCAAAAAACAGTGTCCTGAATTTGTCAGAAAGGCCAGCAGGCAAGAGGAGAGGAAAGGCTGTCCGTGACAAATTCACTGGCATGTTCAGCACCCAGCACTGATTGTCACTGCTGCATTTGACTCCGAAAGGCCTGCCCACCATCCCACCTCCAAAAACAGCCCAAGCCAAAGTGCTGGGGTATTTTTAGCTGCACAATAAAGAAGGAATGTCTGTGAAGTCTCATAGGGGATGTGAGTTGTTACAGTTCCTTCAGCAGCCATGCCCAGTGAGGATATTGCCAAAATGTTCGAGTTTTAACTGTCCATCACCACTTGCATTCTGGATTCTTTTGCTCACCCAGAATTCGCCCCGTTGTTCTGAAAGGTGACACGTGCCTGTGGTAGAAAGGAATTCATGAAGGGCCAAGGAAGGTCCCTTTTGCCACCAGCACATCGGCCCTTCGCGCCAGTTCAGCTGCATCTGTGTTGGGAACCAGAGGAAAACCATTATTGGGTAAAAAGTGCATTCCTCATCAAAACCTCATTACCAGAACAGAAGCCAAGCACTCCACAGCCATCAGCCTCCTCACAGCTGATGGGCTCTCCCACCGCCATCAGATGAAGTACAGGAAAAGGAATTATCCCTTTTCTCCCTGCTTCTATTTCGAAAGGATTTGATTAACATTTAAATAGCAAGTTTAGCAATTGCCCTGTGCTGTGTATCATGCACATCTGCAACCACCTCCTATGCAAGCCTGTGGACTGTTCAACCTTTTGCCTTTCTTTTTATGGATCTCTTGGTAGCTTCCTTACCTCATTAGGCTTTTGAATTCTGAAATAAAAACTTGATGCCTGACTTCTCTGTCCCGTGTTTGTTTTTAAAGCCCCTTTTGAGGACATTAAATCAAGATCAGAGCCAGTAACATTCTGGTTTAGGAGCACAGAGTGACTATTTAAGGTGTTTGGGACCTCCATATGATCGTTTATCACAACATTATCCCAGTTCAAATGTTTAATTATGGCATATTTTCAAATCCCTTTCCAGAAGCTCTATAAATACCTCAGCAACATCTAAAGACCAATTTAGCTGCCAACACCTAAAACTATCTTTTCTCACACAGCCTGGCCTGTGCTTTCTCTGCTGCTGAAGGAGATTCTGTTTACATCTGTGTTCTGGGAGCCCGTAAACCTTGTGTCCTTTCTCTGGCTCACGTCTGCTGGCTGCTGGGGGTCGAACACCTCGTTTTGCAGACGTGGCTGCGCGGCTTTGCTCTTCCAAAGGGGCAAACAAAGGTCCTCCGAGGCAGATGAAGGTGTCGATCGAAGGCTTCCCACATCCAAACTGTGATCCCCACGTATGCTTGGACTTACTTGTTTTCAGTGTTCAGAGCGTGGGAAAGCAGCTTAAAAATAGACATTTAACACACTGGCTGAGTGATGTGCAGAAGATTCTGTGCTAGACGGGGGCAGAGCCATGTATATGTATTTGAAAATAGTAAATTCATTGAAAAATGTGGCCTCAGTCTTTCTGGAATCATCAGTGGCTTGAGAACTGTCTGTGCTGGTACATTTATTTGGGGAAAATACATTTATTTGGGAACAAGATTCCTAAAATTGCCTTATGGTTGGGAGAGGGGGAGTCAACTGCTCAAGCAGAAAAAGAACTAAATTTACCCACATCCCAAAGAGTCCTCGCAGCCCTGAAATGGTTCAAAAAGGGGGACATTTCTTATTGCAGATTTTAATGCCCTAGTTTTCCTTATTGTTTGTTTTTCTTTCACAAGGCCAGAAATCAGCATTTTGTTCAAGCTGGAGGCCTTATTTTGTGCAGAAAATAATGCCTTTTTCAGGGGGTTGAGGTTTTTTTTCCCCTCATGGAAGAAATGAGTTTGAAATCTTTGATAACTTAGTTATCCCACTTCAGAGGGATTTTGAGCCGCTCTGCTTTGTTTGGCCGATGTACTGAAGGATCACTTTTATTTTCTCAGCCCTAAGCAGCATCCAGTCAGCTCTTCTGAAACGCTCTTTATCTAATCTTGTTATTTGTGGTAAAATCCCAGAAGGGTTTGGGTGGGAAGGGACCTTAAAGCCCCATCCAGTGCCACCCCTGCCATGGGCAGCGACACCTCCCACTGTCCCAGGCTGCTCCAAGCCCCAGCCAGCCTGGCCTTGGGCACTGCCAGGGATCCAGGGGCAGCCACAGCTGCTCTGGGCACCCTGTGCCAGGGCCTGCCCACCCTCACAGGGAACAATTCCTTCCCAATATCCCATCCATCCCTGCCCTCTGGCAGTGGGAAGCCATTCCCTCTTGTCCTGTCACTGTAATTTGAAATCTTTAAAATGTTTTGGCGACCCCAGGGTAAAACAGAGTTTTACCTGGAACTCCACAGCCTGGGAAGGGCCCTGCAGTACCCAAGGGTGATACAGGGCACAGCTCAGCTCAGCTGGAATCAGATTTTGGCAAGAGTCCCAAAGTGCTGCAAAACCTATAGGTGCTTGCCCAACCCCTATTGGGAAAAAAAAAAAAAAAAAAGGAAAAAGAAAAATACATTTTTAAAAAAAATAATTTAAAAAAAATCCCTCCTACTTCTAGGCAAATGTCAAGCTGCTCTGCTTAAAACTTTAGTTTTCTGCTTAAAACTAAGGGGATGATACCAAAGCCTTACACCCACACTACACCGAAACACTTCAAGGTAGATTTCAGAGCTCAGTGTGTGGGCAGGTCCCACAGACAGCACGTTGCCTTATTTTGTGATTTCCAGGACTCTCTCACGCACCTTTCCGAGAGCCCAAAGCCAAGTTTCCTCCTGGCTGGGCGACTTGGCAGGTGTGACACCTCCTCTTGGGCCTGCTCCCGGTCTGCTGCTTCCTTCTAGGAACTTGCTGTGACTTTCCTGGCCGAGCACGTTGCACCTGGCAGGTGGAACACGGCAGCCCACGGATTCTGGAGAACGAGGGAGATGTTTGTGTTGAACTGCGGAATAAAGAGAAAAAATAACCCTTGCTAGAAAGCCAAAATATGAATGTGTTGGAGTCAAGGATGACACCATCTCCTGGCCCTATTTCCACTGGCTCTGTTCCAAGACCACCCACTTTCAGTTCTTGGGCTACATGACTGGCCAGCACCCAGCAGAATTGCTTTCAATCTCTGGCCCCTTTTCCACCCCCCCAACCTCCACCTGACAAATAGTTCTTAAATTCCCATCCATAACTCTGCAGTTAACCATAACAGTGAAGGCAGGTTCCCTTCTCCCCTCCCCAGGCATTTGTGGACCTGGAAAGAGCCCAGGTAATAATTCAAGCATTGTCCATTCCGGTGGTCCCGGGCAGCCTGGAAATGAGGCTCCCAGTTTTGCTGCTTCCCCCAGATTCCACCTGATAAGGAGCAATTTTCCAAAAGACTCCACCTTGATATGTGTGTTGCAAAACCTGTTTGGGGGATAAAATCCTAAAAGAGACTGCAGCAAAGGGATATATTAGCATCTCATTAGCATATTGCGGTGACTTTGGTATGTACAGCTGCCTGATTGCAATTAAAAGTCATTTCTATTTCTGCTTAAGCACATTCAGTGGATGATCAGATAGATACAATCAAGATTCCAAACCCTGTGGTGACTTTGAAACAACTCGAAGTTATTTCCAGAGTTGTTCCAGAGTTCCAGAGTTCACAAGACTTGAGACCTGTAAAGATGACCTGACTGCTCGGACTGCAAACACACTCCTAAAACACTGCCCAGGGGTCTGACTGCTGGTTTGGCATTATTTAGTATAACTCTGCATTCACAACACACATGACCTCGTAGGATTAAACCTCCTGAATGCTGAAGGGGGCATTTCTCATCCTGTTCCTGTTGGTTATTTGATGAGGGCTCTCCTTCAGCTTTGCAATATTTGAACCAAAACTTCCTTGGAGTGTTTCCTGTGGGCAGGCAGAGCCGAGCACAAAAAGGTTCTTTGGGAAAAAGTGATGAGCAATACTAACTCTTCTGGCATTAAGAGGTCTCCTAGTCTTAAAAAAAGAACAAAACCAGACGGGTTCTGAGGTGCCTTTTGGAAAAACAGTGCCCTTCTACACACTTGTCTAGAGTTGGAACAGAAAAAATTTCCTGGTGCTTGTATTTTACCTGAAGTCGAGTTTCTGCAGAGAAAAGAACAATGTGAATGATAGACAGACAGACAGATAGATAAACAGCTGGCATATGGACCTTCAAGTGCAGGAAATTAATGCCAACTCAGAACCCTGTTCCTCTCCAATTTCCTCTGTTAATGCACACGAACTGGTTCGAGTGCACAATTAGGAGGAGGCTGCCTGTTTTCAATTAGGTCAGAGGAGAGGACCTGCCTCTTTCCTAAATGAATTGCAGATAAAGCTTCCCAGGAGTGGGCCTCCTTCTCCCCGGGCTGGCATAAATCAGGGAACGCAGCAGCAGCCTGCAGCATTACCGCAGGGAAGGCAGGGTCCAGCCTGCCCACGGGGCTCCTGCTGCCCTGGAAAGGCGTCGTGCCTCGGGCAGGACAGTTTTGTCCTCCTTTCCCCCACCGTTTCCCACCATTCCTTGTGTGCAAAGATGAACACATCTGGGTTTCATTGTCTGCCTTCAGCCTGAGAGGGGCTGGGGGGAGGTGGTCTCTCTTTCAAAGTCCTTGTCAGAAAGATGGAGGTGCTGGAGCAATCTGAAGGGGAAGGGTGAGTTATTTTTGTTGACAGGATTTCAACAAGTAACAGTTCTAGCTAATTACACTGTAATTGATTTGGCATGTTAATACAGACTTCCAGGAAATCTCCTTACTTTCTTATCCATTACAAAGGGGTTTCGAACTCTGGGCTGGTTTGCTTTAAAAACAGAAACACAGCAAATAAAATAGAGCAATTGAAGTAATTTGCTGAAGTCCCTCAGGCCCAGGGAATAGCAGTTACTGCTGGAAAACCAGATACTTCCATAGGAGGAGCACTCAGGGCAGCTTTGGGAAAGCAGATGACCAGGGGAACTGGGCACTCAGCATTAGCTGAGCCCTACCAGTCACCAGAGAGATTTTTTTTGTCGTTTTAATGTTCTAAAACCTTTGGTTCAAAACGATTTCTTCCCTGACGATGTTTAATAGGAGAGAAAATAACTCTGCATTTGTATGGGAAACAAAACCCACCATTTCAAATCCACATTAAGGGGAATTAATGTGCAGCCCCGCCCCTTCTCTTCCCCCACATGCTTCAGAACCAGGGCCAACTGGTGCTTCAAACCAATGCGGGGAAAAAGATTTCCTTCTATCCAAAATGCTCTAAAATTGTCCAGTCCTCGTTCTGCAGCATCTGGCATCGGTCGCTCCTTGGAGTCAGGCTACAAAGGATGACTCGGAATCTAAAGGAATGGGATCAAAAGCTCTGCCTGTATGAGGACACATTAACATTTTTTCCTACAAACCGTGATCTTTACAGTGCAGTAAAAGTCCCATCTGAGGGCCTCTAGGTGTTCAGCCTGACCTGCAGGGACGGGAACACCGGGAATGCACCACGATCCATCCAGTCACAAAACAGCTAAGTCACCTCGAATACCTAAGGCCAGGATTGTGCTTTCCTCTGATGATTAATGTATTCTGTGAGATTTAAAAATAGGACGTCCAAAAGCTGATTTACAGCATGCCTTACAGAGAACTATGATTTTAATGTGACACCACTACATGAGACACAACGTGCTGATTTACCTTTTTCCTTAACTGCCTCCAGTGGCACCATCTCCCCAACACTCCCACTTCATTTGTGGGAAATCTGTGCCCGTGCTCACCCCAAAGTGCACAAGAAGCTGCAGCTCAGAGCCCTTCGGAGACCATTTACGACTGCAAGGCCACGACTTATTGAGCTGAGCTGACCCAGCGCTGTGACAAGAGGATGGATCACGCTCCATGGGCCGCTCCACCTTTCAGTACTGAGCAGTCGGTGTGAAATCTCACACAAACGGGCTCTCTGGAAATGGTGGATGTAAGGGAAAGAACGGGTGTTTGGGAGGTTTATGTGATTTCACGGCCACACAGGGCTCGTGCCTGAGCTCGTGCTCGTGGGCTGAGCAGCACCGAGACTCCGAAAAAGCATTCAAAGCGCGGCTGAAGGGCCTCAAAGGCACACGAGCCCTGAGGATCCTCTGCACGGGGCTGGATTCACCATCTCTGGTTTTTCCCTGGAAAAAGCAGGGACCAGACACGTCCCCCCAAGCACTGCAGCGGGGCGTGTGGTGCAGTTTGATGTATGCATCCACTGATATCGATGGAAAAACCTCCGTTCAATGGAATGGGCTCGAAGCCAGGCCCACAGCAAGGCCTCGAAACCAGGCCCACAGCGAGGCCTCCTCTGGAGCTGTTACTGTGATGGTGGATTCTGTAACAACTGTATCATAAAACACTTTACAAAAGAGTCATGAACTCTGGAAAAGAGTAGGGCTTATATATTCTGTTTAAACAGAGGAAGTTGCTCAGTGACTTGGCAGCCAGGCACGACCCCCAGTTACGGGTAACTGAAGCCAACATCAGAGAAACTGTAAAAGCAGATAGTTAATATCAAGGCTCACATCTTTCCAGTCTGTTACTGATTCTTGTGAGTATTTCTGAGCTGGATCAGAGGAAAATGAAAGTGCTGTGCGGTGAGGGTGACGGCCCCCTGCACAGGTTTGTGCAGGCTGCCAGGTCGCCGCTTGAAGCTGCTTTTTCAGGGAAATCGATACCCGAGTTCCTCTTGACGTCAGTGGGGCCAGAGTTTCCCATTTTTGTCTAACAAAATGTCAGAGGGTGAAGCGAAGTAGCTATCACAGAAAGAAAGAATGCAAATATAAATAGAATGGGGAAAAATTAGTAGCTGACAAATATTCCTTCCTCGTCGCATGGAAGATCTGGAAATTTAAAAAAAAAACAAACCCACATTTCTTTACGTTCTGTAAAGAATAAATTAATCCCCAGGTCTCTGGTTTTGGATGATAAATAAACGTCTGAATAAAAGGAGAGAGAGGAAATGAGAGGCAGGAACACATAACTTTTCACTCAGAAGGGTCTGAATCTTGGCTAGGACAAGGCAACAGCGTAAAATCATTTTCTTGTATTCTTGAGCCAAGGTCTGGTGGAATGGAGGCTTTAGTGACAGCACTGCCTTAAATAAATGCCTCTCCTGGCCTCTAATTCCCACTCCTGAGCAGCAGCACACTGCGTCTGTGCAGCCGTGCTGTAAACAGGCTCGGGGTCAGAATAAAAGCTCTGCAGGAGCGCTGGGAAGGCGTTGGGAAGACGGTGATGCCATCAGATTTGGCACGGGCGCGGACCCCGTGGCACCAGGATGCTTGACCTGTCTTTGCACGTTCCCTGGATGCGCCAGGAGAGGCAGCCCTCCTTCTCCCCATCCTCCTGAGCACGGAGGCGGGCTGGGCTCCTGTGGTATGCTGAGGGCAGCAGGTTTGGGACATCGCGTTGCACGAGCTGTAATCAAGCTCGGGACTGCCTGGCATGCAGCTCTTTATCCTCCTTTCCCCCCACCTATTAATCCTTCCTTTTCCTGTGCCGCGCTTTCTTCCTCCCCCATTTCTCCACCCACCCCTAATTACTTTTTTCTCCACATGGCCCAGCTTTGCCAGCTCTGCACCAAGTCTGGTGTTTCTGACCCCGGTCCCGGGGTAATATCGTCCTTACCTGGTGTTCCTGGATGTGGTAACCTCTGCATCCTTGCACTTGCAGGGTCCTACTCCTCCAGGGTTTGTCTCCAGTTATCTGTGACTTCTGGCCACTGCTCTCTTAACACCTCCTTAACCACCTGCAGAATCCAGCCCTTATCTGTAAGGTCCCTCACCTTATCTGTCCTTATCTCTCAGGGCCAGCAGTTTCCCACGTCCTGTTCAGCCACCTTAACTCCAGGCCAGGGCCCAGCCAGTGGCCTTGTCAGCTGCCCACAGCTCCGAAAATAGAGGAAGGAAGAGGAAGATGGTGAGATAACACTTCTCAGTCATTCGCTGTCAGCCTGGGAGACTGCCCTGAGCTGTCCCCACAAACACCGGGCAGAACAGCCACCTGCAGAGTGGTTTTGCAGGAAAAGTTTGGGTGGTTTAGTGACTGCAGGATGAACTTGGATCAGTAATGACCAACTGCTGAGAAGGAAGCACCCACTGGTGAGAGGTGCAGGCAGGAACACCGTGAGTTAAGACCAACCAAAAGAATCATTTCATGCTGCTGGGTCAAGTTGTGACGATGTTGGCTGGTCTGCTCTGTCTAGGTTTAGGGACTGTTCTCCGAGAAGGATGTGAGGTGGAGACTGTTTCAAAGACATCTAGATCTAAAAAACAAGACCTCTGGGGAAACAGTGAAGGGAATGGAAGCGTTCAGGCTAAAGAAAGGAAAAATGAAGGAAAAGACGCCAGTAATCTTCAAATGCATAAAAGGTGGCTGCACAGAGGAAAGAGTAAACTGCTCTTTCATGAGCTGAGGGCACAGAGGAAGCATTAATGGCCTCAAAGGAAGGTCTAGGTTAATTGTGAGGGAAGTTTCCTAAGGAGCTTTGGACAAAGCTCTGGACCAGCTTGCCTTGAAAAACCGTGGAAGCTCCAGCAGGGAAAGGTTTTGAGAACAAGTTGGAGTAACACCTGTCAGGGGGGTGAAGCCCAACTGACCTTGCATTAAGCTGTGAGACTGATCTGCTGAGGACCATTCCAGCCCTGTCCTCAGTGAGCCCACGGAATTTCCCACAGCAAGAGGGGAATTGGCTCCATGTGTCCTTAGCCCTTCTGATCTGAGCCATCAGCAACAATCAGAGGAGGAGAAACTGATGGTGGAACTGGGGATCTGTGACAGAAACCTGTTTGTTTGCAAACAGCAGACAAAGCTCTGTGTCACTGAACCCAGCAGAAATCCTACAGCAGAAGCCAATTTCTTTGCTCACAGTGTTCAGGCCTCTTCCAGCCAGCTCTCAGATCAAAAATACCCCCACAGGAGATTCTGGTGTATCCCCAGTACTAACTCAAGCTGTATCTGGTGGGGTTTTTAGTGCCTTCCCTTTGAATTCTTTTCATCTTTCTGCTCTTCTCCTTTAGAGACACCAAGCCTTCCCCTTCCTTTCTTCCCTTTGCATCCCATAATCCATCCCTTTGTATCCATGTTTTCATTTTGGGAGGAGATGCCTGGCAACATGTAGGTGTTTCTTACAATAATTGGAAGCGAAAGGTTACTTGAACAGGCACATTCAGAAAGATTTGATTCAAATCAAACCAATATTGTGAATGACTTAAAACTCCCCACAAGCTGTAAAATATGCAACATATGCAGGCAACAAAAATGATTTAGCATTAGTCATGGTTGAGAATGATGCTTTAGGTGGGAAATTGTGAAGAGGAGCTTAAAATAAGTGAAATGAAGAATAGGTGGATGAAAAATAAGGTATTTATTCTTATACTGTCAGGTGCTTGAGTTTGCACAGAGTCCTGAAATTACGCAGATGAACTCTGCTTAGACTGGGAAAAAAACCCCCACAAAAATCAGCTACAAAGCAGTTAATGTTCATGGCAGATGCTCTGTTTGTTTAACAAGTACTTTCAGCCTTTTTTTGCCTGGAGAGCACTGTCTCTTTTTTCATGTTAATGGGGATGGTTCTTTTAAAAACACCAAGTTAAGCAGCAAAGAATAAAACATATTTATTCTAAATGGAAAGGCAATTACCTCAGTGATGTTCCCCTGGGCATAAAAATCTACATGCACTGCTCAGTGGAGCTCCAGTAACCACTTTTGAGAGTTGTCTGCACGTAGAATTGAGTTGGTTTTAATTGCTTGTTGAATTACCTGGGTTCCAGCCCTCAGCCCTTCCAGCTGTAAATTGGTTACAAGCTGAAGTGGGAAATGCTGAGAAGCTGTGGGTTTCAAAATAAGCCTATAAAGGGCTTTCCCCTACGTATAAGGAACTTCCAGTTTGAATCGGCGTTCTCCCATCAGAAAAAAAAAGACACTGCTGGGGATGCACCGTTCAGACATCCAGATTTTTCATTCAGGTTCTTCAGGACAGAGGGAGAAGAGCTTTTGGGTAGTTTTGACTTAATTTCCACCTATCAGAGACAATAGATTGCCTCGGTGGTGTCTCCAGCTAATAGGAAGGAACAGATTCACACCCACAATAACTACTTTTGTTTGGAAACTCCTGGCACATGAGAATATGAGATAAAGTGGGATTTTTAAATGGGTGGATTTTCTTGAGTCGACTGAGGAGCTTGGTTTGGATGCTAAGAGTTCCGCTCTGATCCCTGCTGTGACTTCTGGGGAAAATAACATTTCCAGCAGCACCAGTAATGCAATCCTGGGGGCTGGTCTGGAGGAGAGATGGTGTCACCACTAAATGTCAGTGAGTTGAAAGCCAGCTACTTGAGGCTGAGCCGAACTTTACTGGTTTGTACAGCTCAGTGCCTGAAACTCCCACCGGAGTCCCGGGCAAACCAGGCTTCACTCAGCAGCTCCTGGCCAGAGCCCCGTGAGGGAAATCTCCTTTGCTGCACCTCACACTTTCCTTCTTGCTTTGGGGCCTCCAGGCCCCCTGCCCTGCTCTGGAGCTGGGCATGCTGCTGTAGAAACAAGGAAACGCATTCCCCTTGCTCTTCTGGGAACAGAAATGACAGGGACAGGATTTTTTGCCTCAGTGTCCAGCTCTCCACATGCTCTTTTTTTTTATGCAACAGTGCCCGAATCACAAAGTGTTCAAACATCTCCACCTTTGATGCCCCTGAAACCTGCCTCCTTTCAGCAGTCCCCTGCCCGCAGTGCTGTCCCCTGTCCCCAGCACTGACGCTGTGTTGGGCTGGCAGTGATCCTGCACTTGTCCATCTCCACAGGCATGGAATGATAGGCCTTGTGGAGCCTTGATGTGGAAATTTACCCCCTGCTCAGCCAGATGTGAGCAAGAAAAAAGGGGAAAAAAGGAATGCTTCATGGACTGGAGGAAGTGACTGGAAGATTTTTAACATTTTGAATCTCAGAGAAGCTGGACCTTCAAGAACCCACACCCATGCTTTGTAAAACAAAGCTGTGACGCCAAGGAAAGGCAGAGCCAAGTCCTGCAATGAAGATGCCACTTAATACTTTGCAAGTGTGCATGTTCTGACCTATCCTATTTGTTTGCTAAATTCCAGCCCGATGCAATCTGAAGGAGCAGGGATCTTCAAGTCCCGTGGTAATCCTGGCCTGCCTAAAGTCGGCGCTTTCAGCACTGTGGTGTCCCTGGTCACCACAGGACTTCACCTGCCAGCAAGGGCTGTGTGGCTGCCACCAGAGCCTTCAACACCTCTGGGTCTCTGCAGTGGCCACAGACCTGCACCTTGGACCTTTCTTTACCATGGCGGAGACAAGGAGCTCCATGCTGCCTTTATCTTTGAGCCTTGGGAGCTGTTCGCAGTGGATTCTTCCAGAGGGCTTTGTACCCAGCGTGGGCGAATAAATCCCATCCTGCGGAAGGTGATATCAGCTGTGACCACAGCTGAGGGCACACTGTGTATCTGGCTTCATCCCAGAGCTGCTGGGATTCTGCTGCCCAGCAGGACATCACCCATTTAAAGCGGCCAAGAAAGCTGAGGTCCCACCCTGTTTGTTGTTCACGAGCAGTGAGGCTCGGAAAGGGAGCCAGGGCGAGCCCAGCTCCCTGCTGGAGGAGCGCAGATCCTACACAGAGAGCCTACACACCGAGGCCCAAACCGGGCTGTGATGGGGAGCACCGCGGGGCAATGACACACTAAATCTGGAACAGCCACTGCCAGGTGCTGAGCTCCAGTCACTGGAGGGGCAGCCAAGGGAATCGGAGTCTCCGTGTGCTGCTGGCGTTGCCAAGCCAGCTCCTGCAGCACGTGCAGCACACAGACACCCCTGGCCTCGCTGCGCGTGCTGACACCCGCGATGAGAACTCAGGGAGGAACGGTCCACTCAGCACGTGCATTACATCACGCTTTGATTTTCCTTTTCCCCGGCAAATTTTAACTGGTTTCTATTTTTTTTCCTGGCGTGATTCAAATACCGGGCCGAGGAGGTCATTCAGAGGAAGGACTTGCTCTGTGCTTGGCTGGCTGGAACCCAGTGCCAAGCTGCAGGCAGGACTGTGCTTTAGGACCCGGCCGACGCACAGAACACGGTGTGTAGACGTCCTGCACAAAGCTGAGGCCTCCTCTGTCCCTGTTCTGCAGTGAGTTTCCCACTGAAGGAAGGACACGGGCTGTGTTTTTCTGTGAGGACACAGCAGCGCTGCAGCACCCTCGGGCCACGAGTTCTGCTGTTCACCCTGGGGCTGATTACAACCTCGCAGACGCTGCTGGAAAGTCCCCCCCTGACGCCGACGGCCCCTGGAGCAGCCTTGCACACAGCACAAGCGCCCGGCGGAAGGATGCAGCTGCACATCAGACGGCGTTCGGAGCAGGGATGGAACCCAGGCTCACGCCCCCGGCTCAGTGGGTCGCTGTCAGACGTTCTCCCAGGAGAGGAAGGGTGTGCAAAGGGGGATTTAGTGCACAGAAGGGTCTGAGTGCCCCACGCCGCGTCTGCTACCGCGCGTGTGCTCTGCACTGCGTGGTGTGCTAGAGGACACGGAACTCCCAGCTGCCTCCCGCTCTCCATCCACACCCCTGCTCTGCATCCAGCTCTGTGTGCCCGCAGAAAGGTCCCTGTGGAAGTGCTTTCAAGCCCCTGACAGCTGTGACATTGCAGAGCCCAGCTCAGCTGCAGGGCTGCTTTTAATGCAGAAAGGGGCACCGAAAAATTCCTCTCTCCTTTCCAGTTATGTCTTCCTTACAGGAAGTTTTTGATATGGCTTTGGTCCAGCTGGCTCTCTGAGGAAAGGAGAGTCTTTCCACACATAAACCTGCCGTGAACTTTATGATTTAAAAAAAAAAAAAAACAAAACATTGACAAAGTTAAACATGTCAGTTGTCAGTTGGTTTAATGAGAGCGGGGAGGGGAAAGAGGTCGTTTCAGGCATGTGAGACCTCTTGTTCTTAAAAACAAAATGGAAACTTAAAACCAAACAGGCTGCATATGGGCCCAAATGATCTCTGCAGGCGAAGGGACTACAAATAAAGAGGGTTATTTTAAGGACTCAATAAGTATTGAAGTTCCCCCTTTAGGCTGGGCTGATCAGAAGCAAATGAATAGTGACTCCAATTTCAGAGCACACAGCCCGGGGAAGCTGCAGCCGTGCCTGGCTGGCCTTTAAAGTACTTGAGGCCTCTCTGTGAGAGTTAATTTGAGGACAAAGAGAATAAAATAGGAAGCACATCGCTTTGTGGATGTGTGTCCTTCTGTTAGAGAAATCATTCTCCCACAGGGAGGAAAAAGGACTCATCTTCGCTGGCACAGCAAGGCCTCTCTGCCACCACTCTCCCAAAGGGGCTGAAGTAGATAAAAACCTTCTCCAAAATCCATCCAGATCATCCCTGCCTTGTAAAGCTTTATGAGGAATGAAGACTAGAGAGAGCTCTTTGGGAGGAGCCACATAAAGGAGCATGTAGTGCCACTGCCTACAAAAAAAAAAACCCTCCTGAGGCTGCTTTTGGTCTTGGAAATACTCATTTCGGTCCTGTGCAACAGGTACAGATGGACTGGCAGCAAAAGGAACCTGGCTGTGACTGCAGTGCACCTATCTGGATTGGCAGCCAGGGATTCTGAGTGGCAGAACAAGGGATTTATTGGCATGTGGGCATCTGAAATAGGAAAGGGCAGGGCTCCCCGGAAGGAAGTGATGCCTTTCTGCAGCGTACACTCGGGGAAGCTGGGCACATCAAAGGGAACCAGAGACCCTGGGGAGCTTGGAGAGCTTTCCTCCCCCACGGCAGTGGAGCCAGTGCATTCCTGAGCTCCACACAACAGAGACCTGACCTTACTTTAGCCTCTCCTCCCAGACAAACCGGCTAATTCAATCTGCAAGTCCAACTCGAGGCAGAGACTTTTGTACCCAGATTGCGCAATGATTCAATTGAATTTCTGCTGAAGATTATTCCTCGAGTAAATACAATTATCTAGGCATGTAACAGGAATTCAGGATGAGCACGATGGAGAAAAAGGTTGAGTGATATTCCTGGACGTTTGTTAGCTGTACACACATGGCAAAGATGTCTGATCTAGTGACTGAGGACTTACATCAGTGTCTTCCCAAAGTGAGGGCTACACTGGGGATTTTCAAGCCACAGAAAACAGGGGGAAATGGACAAAAATACACAACAAGCAGACTGACAGGAATTTGTGGTAAAGCCAAATTACTAGGAGTTCTATTTTATTTTTGTCCTGCTGCCCCACAAGTCGGATAAATGAGCTGATAGGCACAGGAAAGCCATTTTTGCTGGTCTGTGTGCATGTATAGATATTGCTGTGCACGTACTAACGTGCAAAACTTACCCAGAACCTGTTTCTTCTCTGAATCAGCAACCCACAAGGCTCAGGGCTAAGTGCAATTTCTATTGAAGAAAAGGATAATTACAGTTCATTAGCAGATTAGGCACTCAGTTCTCTTTAGAGAACACACTTCAGAGCACTGCCTTCGCTCGCTGTTGAAGCGAGGCAAAATCAGGTTCTAAAAACAAATAATCAAAAAGTGCTGTATAACTCTAAATGCCAGTAAGGAGAAGAAAAACACTTTAAAGCCCAGAGAAATCCTCTTGCTCCTGATACTTTGTGGGTAAAATCTTGGACTTGCAGAAGCCAAAGGCAAGACTCCCACTCCTTTTAGCGGGGCCAACATTTCAACATGCCTTGTGAATTCTCAGCGTGTATAACCTGATCCCTTCTGAAGAGATTTATAGCAAGCAGGAGAAGCTACAACTCCATGAAAAGGGGTGGTGTGTACACATGAAGTGAATTAGTAGACACAGAAGATTTTGACACTTAAAGTCGGGTTTGCAAGTGGAGCCCTTTATCAGCTTGAGCAAATGCAGTGTAGTAAATCCAGATAATTCCTGGAGAGTTTCTGAGCCTGTGGTTTCTGTGTTACACCCTCTGCCTGCCAAGAGCCTGACTCTGCAGCCAGCACCAGTTCTCTCCCAGTAAGGCCTTAAGCCCACATCCCTCTAATGCATCCCAGGATATTCCGTTCCTGCTGCGTTACCTCCGCAGACAGCAAGGGTAGATGTTAGACCTGGAAACTTTCTGTAGGGAACTCAGTTGGTTTTCCATACAGAAAAACACCCCCTATACATTGAAATGCACGAGAATCACACACCTGGGTGCGAGACAGAGTTTTAAAATATCCTGCCATGAATTTTACATGAAGAGGAAATAGGATTGAAGAAGTCTGAAAAGTCAAACTGTGGCTTTTTAAACAAACAGCCCAGCTTTAAATTAATGTATCTGAGGTTCCTCTGGTAATAAAAGATAGAGATCACGTTGACTGTGCTACACAGATGGACTCAAAATTAATCTTGAAAAAGATCTTTAAGCAACCTAAATTCCCTCCTTCCCCACTGTGGGCTCGGAGCTGGCTGGGGCAGCAGTGGGGCCATGGGCAGGTTAAATATCCCAGCTGATAATAAAGGTATTAATCTGAAGTGCTGCCTGTGCATTTACCTCAATGCTCGTAAACTGTCAGGCTGCACAAGCAAAATGTTTTATTTAATTCCAAAGCAGGCTTGCATAACCCTAACTCTCCACCGTGGTGAAAGGAAAACAGGGTGTGTTTAAACCAGGCTGTGTGAGATCCAAAGGCAGAACACTCCCAGCCTCGGGGTTTGCCACAACTCCCGTGCTTGGGGCTGCCATTAAACTTTTCAACTTCAAAAAAGGAATATTTTTAAAAATGAGAATAATCTTCCAAATGATACTTTGCATATTTCTGGAATATTTCTGGACTTTTTAAAACAGGATTCAACGTTGTGTGAGAAATTTACCACCTCCAGCATTCAGGCCAAAGCAGCGTGGGGAGTGTCCCGGTGACAAGCATAGGGACACCATGGAATTAGTCAGGGGAAAGATTTATTTCCTTCTGCCCGTAGCAAATGGATTTTCTAAGATCTCGGAGCTATTGGAACAGAATTCCTAACACTTTAACGAGCTAGGTCATGCATTATGTACACCATACTCCCTTGCATGTTTTACAAAGGATTAAAATGAGTAGTAGATGTTTTAAGTTGCTGACAGGAACAGGATGTGCTGCAGATGGCTAAAAGGCACCAGCAGGAGCTTGGTTCCGATTGACCAGTGGGGTCTATCTTCCCTTTTTTCTGAGCACAGTGAAATACTTTGAGAGTTGAGGAAAGCTTTCAGTCTAATCAACACTTAGGCCTTGACTAATCAATCATTAAATGAACGAAACTACGAGGGCAAGAGGAAAAACTTTTAGCATTTGAAAGCAGTGTGGAGGGAAGGACTGCCCCAGCAGCCAGCACAGGGATGTTTCTGGACGAGGCAGCAGCTGTACATCCACACGCAGAGGCTCTCCACGAGCTCGCCTTGCCTGTCCATAGGTGTGTGGGGAAGGCACGAGCAGAACAGGGCTGGGGAAACGTGCTCCTGCCCCAGAAACCATCTCTGCTTCCGGGGATCAGAGGGTTAGAGAGTATAGGGCACCCTTTAAACCACAAAGCACGGATTTCTTTTGAAGTTTGCTCTAACTGCTTGCTTCCCCGATAAATCCTTCCATATTTTTATTCCCAGGATACTTCACTAATTTTCACTTGTTGAACTATTTCAGTTCAGTCTGAGTTTAGAGCAACAACTTCTTTTTTGCACTCCACTCCCAGTTCTCGCCCTGCCCCTGTGACCAGAAGCAAACCGCGATATTGAGTACCCAGGGTGCTCTTTTGGATGGTTTTTATTCCTTGTTCACACAAAAACGAAGGACAAACTTGCCCTCTGAGGGAGCCTGACCTGCCTTGGGTTGTGTGTTCACCTTGGTGCAAGCAGGACGTTCGCCCTCGTGTGAGTGGCCAGTTCATACACCAAGAAAAGCCGGTTGCAAAACCAGCTTAAACTATTTGGCCTTTCCGAAGTAACGTTTCTCCCCGCTCCTGCCAGGCAGGAGCAGAATTATGTTCCCCCTTTATATGACAATTTTAAAAGAAGCTGGTTCAGAGCAAACAGTAAAATGAGCTTGGGGGCCTTCCTGACTCTGTCACAGAGTGCTGTGTGTAGCCAGCTGAAAGAGCTGCAGTTTGTAAGAATCAACAAGTGGCCTAAAGAGTGAAACCCTCCACCTGATAAATCATTTCAGGTTTCCTTGGGCTCCCTCTGCCCTTGTCACATGCTCATCTCACAAATTCTCTGGAGGAAGAAGCATTTTTTTACCCCATTTGCAGCATCCCCAGCACAAATAGGTTCCAGCTAGGGCTGGTGGGTGTTGTCATCATGGAAATAATTGCAAGTATCAGATTTACAGTGGAGCCTCCATAGCTCTTCTTGAGGTTACACGGCAATGTTTTCCTTAGCTCTGCAGCCTGATGTTCAAACCACACTTATTCTGGGGAGTTTCTGACAGAAACTTGGCTTTTAGCAAGCACTTAGGCCCATGAGTTGTTGCTGTTACAGTGGATTGAAATGCTTTCTTGAGCAGGGGGGGACTGAGGTCCACACGTGCGTGTTTTGCTGTAGGTGTTTTTTAAAGCCCCCTTCCCTGGGGGATGTGTTGCTTGTCTCACCCCTCTCCAGACCCAAATTTCATCTGTTTATGAGCCAGATTGTTCCCCCCAGGTGACACAGTTCCTCTGGAGCCTGCAGTGGGCTCCCAGCCACACCGTCAGCGCCCGTGGAGAGGAAGTGTGACCCCATGCAGAACGAAGCAAACTTCCTACCCTGGGCCTTGAATTACTGGAACTGCAAACAATTTGCATTCAAAAGGCAAACAGGCCTTTCCTCAAGATCCCTTCTGCCAGCAGCAGTGGTGAAGCATCAACTGCACGGGCCACACTCCTTGCTGGGATTGTTATTAATATGCATCACAATGAGAAAACTGCTCCCTCTTCCTCATGAACAGAGAGAATTTAAACATCTCCCTTCTAGAGAAAACAGGTGATTCATCTCTCTTGCTGGGAGGAAAGACTGACATATGTTGAACATATTGTACCCTCGCCTGTGAAGTTATAAAGCTTCCTCTGTAGGCAAGGATCGCTCAGAGGAAAACGCCTTCCTTTGCTCTCCCTTCCCTCCAGTGGAGACCATTTGATCCTTCCCAGGCTGCAAACAAAGCTGCCTGTGTGCAATTGGGAAGGGCTGCTCCGAGATGGGACATGTGCAGCTGAAACCGACCACAGAGAGAATGGCTGGGGCTTGGCTAAATTTGATTAAAGTCATCCCCTCACTTAGGCTGGGAACCCAGACGGTCTAAAAATACTTTGGTCCTTCCTTCTGACTCTGATTTTAGGCCTGTGCTCTGCGTTTCTTTCTGTTTGGTGACAGAAAATGTTATCTAAGAGGTCGTTGGGTTTTTTTAAAGGTATGTTCTAATCTCTAACCATTTGTCTGTTGAAAAACTGCAGGTGCCTGCTTTCTGGTGGGATTTTTTCAGCCTGCAGGCTAGCTGAAGGAAAAATCCTTACCCTGCTTTTTTCCAGCATGTGACACAAGTCTGATGCCATCAGCTCAGCTTCTGCAAAAAGGTCCCAAAAGTGCGAGCACCCAAATTTTGTCTCTGAGCAGAAGGACCGGATTAACAAAAAGAGCTCTGCCTTCCACCACACCGACGCCTGTGCATGCACAGCGCCGCCGTCTCCGAGGGCTGCTCCGCTCCGGTCTTCCTGGCTCATTTTGAATCAAGGTAAGAGGAATTCTCCAACTCACCGAGACTCTTAAAAGCCCCTCCACAGCTCGGTCCTACATCCCTGCGAGTTCTGCCCGATTCCCTGTGCCCCTGGGTGTGAGGAGATCATGAAATGCAGGGATACACCTTGACTTGTCCGGTGCTGCACGTTAGGGTCACAATTACAGCTCGGAGACAGCCCCAGGCTCTGCACGAACTGAAATCAATCACTGCCAGTGACAGCTTGACAAAAGGGTCAGGGGAAAGATTTCCAGTTCTTTTCCACAGTAGTGACTGCTCAAGTACTGAAATCTGGCTGAGATCCTGACTAGTTAATCACTGCCAGGGAAGCTCTAACCTTTAGGCATCAGAAGTGGCCACCCATAACTGAAATAAGGCTGGAATTTATGGTCATATTACAAGGGAGAGCTTGTGGCACTTCTCCCCCCGCCTCATTTTTATGTGCTACTGCCCCGTTGAAATCACGCTACATAAAAACTGTCAAAATGCTTGCAGAAAATGGGCAGGAAAAGGAAAAACAATTGTATTTTAGAAATATAAATACCTTGAGAAAAGAAAGCAGAAGATTCCAATAACGGCTGAAACTTTCAGTCAAAAGAACTTTATAACATAAACACCTCCTCCTCAAAAGCCGGAACACTTAAAGCAGGTGACTATTTTTTCCCAAGCAATAAAATCGCAGAAAAATGTAGTTCTAGGTTAACCAAAGCTAGTCACAGCTTCAGGTCAAAATATCATACTTTGCTTCAGTGAAAAAAAAAAAAAAAAAGGGAAAAAGCATTCAGAGAATTTGAAATGTTTCAGCTTCTATTTTCACACTGGCATTTTCCGTTCCTCATTTCACAATGACATTTTCATTTCAAATTGACCTTAAAACAGGTTTTCAAAAAATGAGAATGAAATATTTGGATCATCCTCAGGCAGTTCCCTCCTTTTTCCTTCCTTTCTTTCCTTCTAAGGATCCAAATCAAACCCCCAAACCATGATTCCCTTTTAAAGGAGAAAGAAACCTGAGAATTGGAAATATTTTGCGTACCAGGCACCTCATATTTTTCTCCTGAGTTACAGAAGTGACTGGTTCAGCCACAGATCCCTTCAGACTGTGGACAGGTCCAAAAAATGCCAAACTCGTCTACTCCAGAATCCTTGCAGCAAATGCCAAGCATGCCCTTGTTAATATTCTGTGAAGGTTTGGGCATCAACAGCAGCATGCATAATAGCATTTAATGACAGCAGGGCTTATTATCAGAATGATTTGGCCTCATCTGGCCCCTATTGGCAAAATAATGTGCATAATAAGGGATGTTAATGCCGGGCTCTTTGGCAGGTCTTGGAAGATGAGACGGTACAGCTGGCAGGATGAAACGGGAGCAGCTGGAAGGGGAAGATTTGGGTCCTACGTATTGAAACATTTGACATTTGGTGTCTGAGGGGAGCAGTGTTTAGAGCTAATAAATAAGTCACCAACGATGACAACCTGCAACGACAGCTTTTATTACGGTCTGGTTAATCCTCAGGTTCAGCTCTGCCCCATCAGGCCATCTGCCGCCCGTTTATTGCTCGGCGGTTCCGCTCCTGCTTTGGTGAGCGCTGGGAGGCTGCGGCCACACGAACGTGGGGCGTGAGCCTGGGAGTGATGCCCGGCTCTGGGAGGGGAGGGAGCAGCAGGGGTCGGGAGGGAGAGGCAGGAATGAGCGCAGGGAGGAAGGGGGGCTTTGCCGTGGGTCCCCAGGGCTGCCCCGCAGCCCGGCTCGCGTGCGGGTCCGGCTGAGCGCGCTTTCCTCCGAGCGCCCGCGCTCCCGGCGATGGGCAAAGGCCGCTCTTCTTCCTGCTCGGTGAACGTGGCTTGTTTCTGCCAGAGAAATTCCAAACCTCTCTCTCTCTCTCCGAATGTCAGCACCAACCGTTCCGTCACAGCCTGCGGGGATAACCAGGCAAGGCCACGGAAATCCCCTGAGGACGCAGCCGCTCCTCGGGGACGTGGCATCCCTGTGTCCTCATGGTGCCTGATGTCACTCATTTTTGGTTCGCTGTCAGCTCTGATAACTCTGCCTGAAGGACAGCAGTTTTCCCAGACAGCCTGCTGAGGTGCCAAATGCCTGGGGAACCTGGACTGAGCTCCACGGTTTCTGTCTGAACCGAGTGCAAGGTGTGCACGGCGTCCCGTGCGTGCCTTGGAAGTGACAAACTGCCTGCAAACGTGCCACGGGGCCGGCTTCCAGGGCACCTCCAGGTGCACCGAGCACACCAGCCAGGAGTGACTGCAGCTCTCAGGGCAGGGCGTGTGCTGAAGGAAAGAAGCGGCAATAAAAGTATGATGGAAAGAGGGAAGTGGTCTGGAAGGACAGCACCTAGAGCACCTCAGGAGGTGTTTGTCACCTTCTTTGTAGTTAGGAAATAGCCTCAGAAACTTAACTTGCCAGGCTAGCACGGAGGGAAAGCAGTGGAGAGGAGTTTGGAAAGAAAGCCAGTTGTGGACAGGTCTGGAAGCTGCTTTCCTCATAAACAGCCCAATTCATAGAACAAGTGCAAACACAGGGGCCAAAAAAGGAAAACAATGGAGAAAGGCTTTAGGTCCCCCTTGAAAACAACAGTTTGCAGAAAAGATTGTCCATCTCACTGGAAAGGGCCACGCCACAGATGCCCTCCCGGAGCCCCTGGTGCAGGCCATCCTGGGAAATCAGCATCTAACAAATAAGATGTACTACAAAAACAAACGCTTGAGACCAAAAAAGGAGGATTTATAACACTGTAGACACTTTAAAAATATTCTTTAGCTTCCCTTAGGGAAGAAATTAAAAACTTCCAAATGAATGGTTCAGCCTTCGTCTGTGTGGGTTCCCTTTTGTTGTCTCATGAGTAAGATCCCAAGGAAGAAGTGGGTGCCCTTTTCAGAGAGTTTTTCATGCACCAGCCTGTTTTTCCACCTGCTAATTGATTTCCATCCCATCACTCACACAGTGATGTTCCAGCACCATCACAGCAGCCTTTCTGAATGTTAAATGCAATTCATGAAAGCAGCTCTGTCTCCTGATCGTGCACTTAATCATAGTTAATAACACTTAAATATAACAGAGCAGGCAGGGCAGCAAACAAATGATTCCTGTGCTCTCCCACTCCACTTGGAGCACGCCGATGGCTCTCCTGGGGAGCCTGGCTCGCAGGCAGTCTGGATCTCCTTCGGCATGCAAGGAAAAGGCACGTGGAAACAGTCTGGTTGCCCCTCTTTCGCTTTGTCCTGTCTCCAGCCCAGCTCTTCAGGGCTTCCCCAGCCAGAGGGAACCGGGAGAGCTCCCAGACTGAGCATGGAGTGGGGGACAAGGTGTCAGGAGCGTGGAGATAACCTGTTAGGCAGAAAAGACCCCAAGCATGCCCTCCAGCAGCTTTATTCCAGCCTCTAGGACCCGTCGGTAATTCCTTGGAACTGAGGAAAATCTCCTTTTCCACGTGCAACAGGAGCCCACTGTCTCCCATCTCTGACCTGCCTCAGGGAGCTCCCAGCAGCAAGAAGGCCACTGTGGTGCCCACTTAGGGACACCCCGAGGGACGGGGGGGCAACTCCCCAAACACTTTTTCCTTCGAGTCCCTCTTTGCAAAGCAGGCATGAGGTTTCCTTGTTCCCAAAGGTGGTTTAAATTCAGTAGAACTTGCAGCAGAGCTGGAGTTGCTGAGAGAACCCCTTAAAAAAGCATCAGCCCAGAGATCAAACACATTGCTGCCTCTTTATAAAGTACTGATAAATCATGTGACAAACACGAAAAGAAATCCAGGACACTGAAGGTTTTTCCACACTGCTCATGGCATGATCATTACAGAAGCATAAGCAGAATAAAGCTTCATACCAGATAGTCTTGGCTTTTTTTGCATGAGATGAGCCACAGATGTCCTTTACAGAGTAAGTTATAAAATACATGTAAACATTTGTCACTGTGTGGGGTTTTTTTAATGTCTCACTCCTGTCTTTCAGAGGGACTTTGATTGGACTCCTTAGGAAAAGCAATGAGAAAACCTTAATTAAAATTTTGCTGCTCCCTGGACATCTGTTCTAGAGTGTTATGTAAAATATTACACATGGTTATAAATATACATTCATCTTTTATTTTAAACACATTAGCAATTGGGTTTTATAGGGCCACGGGGATTTATTAGGCACAGGATTGCAGCCCTGGAGGCACGCACGCATGCACAGGGATGGAGACGTGGATGTGTGCATGGATGGGATCCTGGGATGCCCACGGAGCCCTGGGAAAGCTTTCTGCCAGCTCCCACCAGAGCAGTGTGTGCTTTGCTCCTGGGGTTCCAGTCACACTCACCGCTGCCCTGCCACTGCAAAGATGACTCAGATGTCCTGGGAGTGAAGGGTGTTTGGGGACAGCAATAACCCACAGCGGTTTTGGTCTGTTCTGGAGCTCTATAAATGGCTGTCTGCTCCAAGGCAGGCCATTCCATGGAAAGCAGCTCCTCAGGATGTGTTTGTTACCTCAGCCAGTCAAAACCGGCAACGGAGAACTTTGCAGCCAGTGCTCCCACACTTAGTGCAAAGAAGGCTGTGAAGGCTCATCATCCCTTTATTCACCTGCTCTGGATGATCCAACAGATGGGATTGCCTCTTTTCCAGAAAATTTTGGAAGAAATTTAGAGATACATAACAAAACCTTCCCTAATAACGTGGTTGCCAATACAGCCCCGAACCATTCCTGGACTAAGTCTCAGACTTTCTGAAGCTTCTCCATGATCTCTGCACACCACGTGATGAACGCGTTGCTAATTAACAGCAGCTCATCCTCGCAGAGCGCTCCCAGAGTGTTTCATTAATTACCAGCTCGGAAGTGCAGCAGCACAGGCCCCTGAGCAGCTGCCTCGGGAACGCTGCTCCCTCTCCAGGTCCTGCTCCGGAGGGCAGCAAAGGCGACAGCGTGAGGACAGCTCCTCTTTCCGCAAGCCTGAGCACCCCAGCCCCGAAGCTGAAGGTGAAGAATAGAGCAGAACAGTGCAGGCAGAAAGGAAATCTCAGTTTTCCTTCCAATGTCACATCAGAGTACGCAGGACAAGGGGAGCAAGTCAACCGCTACATGGATTTGTCAGATTGGTTGCTTGTTCGGTTTGGGACTTTCCCTGAACTCCCTTTCCTCTTCATTTTCGTTCTTTTTCCCTTCTGCACCATCTTCAGAGCTGTCTGTCACTTTGGCCTCTCCCAGCCTGCATGGATGAGCTTTCCAGCTCCACATGGAAGCAGCCTGATGTTGCCAACGCACTGGATAAGGAACGCCTTGTCTGGAACAAGCAGCTTCAGTGAGCTTATTATCCACTCCAGTGCACAGGACACAGGGAAGAACCTGGGTCAGACTCCCAGCATTTCCCTGGAGCTGGTGTCCCTGTGGGCTTGTCCCCTCCCCACAAATGCACTTCAGGAAATTCGGGGTGGTTTGTGAAGTTTCCCAGCCGTGCAAGAGAGATTTCCAGTAACTCCTTATAGTTAAATCATAGAATCCCAGAAGGGTTTGGGTTGGAAAGGACCTTAAAGTTCATCTCATCCCACCCCCAGCCATGGGCAGGGACACCTTCCACTGTCCCAGGCTGCTCCAAGCCCCGTCCAGCCTGGCCTTGGGCACTGCCAGGGATCCAGGGGCAGCCACAGCTGCTCTGGGCACCCTGTGCCAGGGCCAGCCCACCCTCCCAGGGAACAATTCCTTCCTAATGTCCAGTCTAAACCTACTCTCTGTCAGTTTGAAGCCATTCCCCCTTATCCTGCCAGTCCTTCCCAAGTCTCCCAGCCTTAATGTCTTACCCAGGTTTTGCAGCTGCTCGACATGACATCTGTACTTGACGGAATTCCAAAGGCTCCAACTGATTAATGCGGCTTTTAGGAGGACGTGGTGCTCAAAGCTGACCTCAGGGCACCCCTGATCACCTCATATCCAGTGAGGAAAATCCATCCCAGTAACGCCCTGCCTTGGGAAACAGGAGTCTGGACATGACATCACTCACAAGGGAGTTATTACAGTTTGCATCACTCCGTGACAAGGGATTAAAGTGGGAGTGAGCCTCCCCTTTTCCCCAGCCAGGGAAATTCCTCCTGGAAGAAGAGAAACGTGCTGGCTGGTTTGCTGCACACAGCTGCGGGGTGGAACAGCACCCTGTCCAAGAGGGTGTGGTCACTCCCGACGGACCCACCCAAACCTGCGGAACTAACAGAGGATCTCCTGAGCTCCCGGCACAGCTCCCTGTCCTTCTCCAAGGCTCGCCAGGATCCCAAGCCCGTGGTGGCACCGATAGGCAGCGCACGCATCCCGCACGTGAGGCTGTCGTGTCCTGCTCCTTCCTTGTGTGCTGCCCCCGCCCCTGAGCCCGCTCCCACCGAGCCTTCCCGAACCACAGCTGCCTCCCTGGCGTGCTTGGGCTGGCCTGCCCTCGGCCTTTTCCTCTCCAGCTTCCCGTCTTCCCTTGCTACGAGCAGTGAGGCTGAGGAGGAGCCCTCAGCCCCTTCCCTCCTGCTGCCAGGAACCACTTCAGACCATCTGGTGGAAGATTTTAACCTGCACTCAAACCTTTGGGAGGACGGCTTGCCGTGGCCCTTCGCCTTTCCCACGGTGTTTGTGCCCAGTGCCCAGCTGGGATCACTGGAGCCGCTGCCACGGTGTCACCTGGACCCTCTTCGGTACCACCCGGCTCGGGTTTGGAGATGGATGGCCACCGTCCCGGGGCTGATGCCACCAAAACCCAGCCAGGGCACCACAGGGATGTGACTTCCCACCGGTTTCTCACCCTCGGGGAGCCACCCCTGAGCCCTAAAGCAGAGGGAAGCAGCCACCGGCCAACGGGAATTGTCACAGCGGGAGAGGTGGAGAGGATTCTTCCCCCGTGGGGGAGAACACGCCTTGTTTCATGCAGAAGTGGACTTGGCAAGCCTGACCTACATTTTGGATGGCTCTGGTGCAGCAGACTGGAAAGTCGGTGGCAGCTCCAGATTAAAAAAAAAAAGAAAAAAAAAGTGGGGCAGGCTTTTGTTGGATTACGGAAACTATTAGCATGAAACACGGTTCTTTGTCTTATTTAATTGCATTAATTGAATGTCCCCCCCTCATGTTTTGTATTCAGCATGCTGCTGGATATTGTAGGGAAAACAGCCAGATGGAGTTGAAAGTTTAGCCTAGCAGGGAGAGAAAGGTTGAGATTTATTTTTACTCTGAAAGCATAAGAATCTATCTGGAATGAGCCCGTGATTGGATGCTCCCACCAAATAGTGAAATTTAGTCCAGCTAAATAGTGAAAAGTGCCAATATTTCTGTTTTCATTGTTAGGTTCCAAAGCTAATGCCACAGACACTGAAGTGCAAGAATAAGGCAAATTGCTCCTGGTTTGGACACAGCCAGCTCGTCCCAGTGCCGCCGTGGTTTGCAAGGCCTAGGGCTTTAAATAAGGGGGGGAAGGATGGACACGGGCATCAAGGAGCATCTTGGAAAGGGAAAAAAGCAGGAGAGCTTCAAGTGTTGGGCAGCCTGAAGTCTGCGATCTCCAGAAGCAGCCGTCTGTTCTCGGGGGAAGTTGTCTCTTTTGAAAACCAGGGGTGTTTTCTGCTCCTTCCTCCCCCCAGTTCCTCCCCGAGAGATGCGGTGCTGAGTGGAGGTGGGGACGACTCGCTCCAGCACAAAGATTTCAAAAGGACGGGATGCTGACATCCTGAAGGGAAAAACAAAACCCGTGGGGCGTTTCCTCCTCACCACTGGAAAGGTGTTTGGGACTCAGAGAGTCTCTTGTCTCTCCCCTTTGTGTGCGGCTGGACAGGGGCCGGGGCTCAGCCCTGAGCTGCTCTGCTGGGGAAGGCACTAATTGCTTTTCCAGCTGGATTGCCCGGCAGCATCCCCTGCTCCTCCCAGGCACCCTGAGAACGAGGAGACTTCATGGGGCCCTTCACGGCTCCTTCGTTACACGCCCTGGGCACAGAGGCGCTCGGAGAAGGGCCAGGACATCGACACAGCCACAGAAACCTGGGGAGAACTCCAGGTGCCCTTGCAGGGCCGGTGTCACTGCCCTTCTTCAGACTCTTCTGTGGGTGCTCCAACACTTGGCTTCCATTTCTGGACAGGGCTCGCCTCCCCATCCTTAGGGACGGGGCATGGATCTGGGGAGGAAACACAGCGTTTGACTTGAGGAAGAGCTTTAATGTTCAAATGAATGATGAGACAGAGGGACAGGAGGAAGGCGAGGTGTGGTAGGGCAGAAGGGGAGGAAGGTTCTCACCAAGGGTTTCCTCTGCTGCCGGGGCTGGCAGGGAGGACACACACGGAGGTTTCCCCCATTTTCACTCCATAAATGAGGTTCTGCTGCGGGGGCTGTTGAGGATTGTCTCCGAAGAGAAATGGAATATTTTCCTTACGGCGAACCACAAGAGAATGTTGCTACATCCTGCTTCTTATGGCTTATGAATAGAAGGAGGGAAGGAATGACTGGTTAACTGTTTGACCTCGGTTTGGGAGGAAAAAGCCTCCCAAGAAACCTCAGGAACTCACCCCATTAAGCATACAGCAAAATGGCACCGATCTGGCACCCTAATTATATGCTAATGACATCCGACCAGGAAGAAAAGCTTCAGATGTCTGAAGGAAAAATACCTGACTGAAGGGGGTTGTGTGTGCTCACAGACACTTTCTATTCCCTCTTCCTTTTTGTCTTCTTTTTTTTTAGCATTTAAGAAACAAAACAAAACTGAAAAAGCAGACTGAAGAACCAGGTGAACCTTTGACATTTGTGTTTGATTTTCAGCCCCTGAGCACGAACTGAAAACAAAACAAATCCTGCTGCAGAGAGGTTTGTCAAATGTACAGACTCTCAATGACCCTTCTGTCCGTAATGTTTTTCTGATTCACTTCTAGCTAAGATTGCAAACGGTCTTCACCCATCACCTTCTGGTGAACTCGTCTGCAAAAATACTTATTATTTTCCTATAAATTTATTTGCTCCACCTGGATAAAAAAAAAAATCAGCTAATATAAATAGCAAGTTTAATGAAAGTATCCCCAGATACGCAATCCAATTGTGATTATGACGATTATGAGGTTTTATTATTCTATGCTTATATATTTTATACTGTTATATTATTATGATTTTTTTTTACTTGCTGGTTTGTTTGAATTATTATTTCCCAAGGACTTTGCATTACACTTGGATGCTTCCAGAACCCTCTGCTCATAGCAGAAGCTGATGATGGCAGTTTTTCTAACTCATATTTACATCAATTCTCATGTGGTGCATTTTTTGGGACTGAAATTATACCCAAAAAAAGCCAACCAAAACCAGCTCACTATTGAATGGTTATTTTTGCCTTTCATTAGAGGGGGTCTATAATTCTCAGCAAAGGCTGTGTAACAATCCCTTTAGGTTTCACCTAAGATTTGGGAAATATCCCTGATACTTGTACAATCAACAGAGGTTTGTTCTCTCCTGGAGGGCATAAATTGCGTTAACTAGATTTAATTTCTTAATTGAATTTTAAAATGTCATAAATTATAAATGATACTAAAAATATCAGCCTCGTGTATGTCACTGGGAGTAGCAGTCATGGGACACATGAAGCAGGATTTTGAAGAGACACAGAGAGGAGTTTGCTTTGTTTAGTCTGATGTAACCAGCCCTGTGGGCAGAAGCCAAGCCCCATCGAAGTTAGCTGAGGTGCATCAGCTTTACTTTGAGATAGAGCAGCCAAATCCTTCTGTTACTTGGGTCCACCTGAACAGGTTGGTTCGAGGATAAAACAGGACTGGGTTCCTCTTTGATACCTGCCAGGGCTGTCAGCTTTTGTCTGGCAAAAAAAGGTTCCCCTTTTGTACCTTCTCGTATTTGAGTGGTGGGACCGTGCCAGGCTGGGAGGGTTTTGTGAGGTGCTTTGCTAAACAAAAGGCGGCTCTCAGAGGTGCCACCCTCTGCTCTGCCTCGCTTCTGGCTACCCCTGCCCCAGCTCCGCTCCTTGTCCTGGGGCTGGGACACAAATGCCTTCTGCAGTGTGTGCAGAGCCAGGCACTTCCCTCTCTAGAGGGGGATTCTTCTGACTTTGAGCCAAGCAGCTCAAGGACAGGTAAAAGGGATAGAGAGGTGTTTTGGGGGTGAGGACACACAGCGCCAGCAGCCCTGCTGGCTCAGCCAGGCATGCCAAGGGTTAGGATGGCAATGAGACATTTGCTCTGTGAAATTCACCATCAGTCAGGCACCATCAGCCTTTTGTAAAAGAAAAACTTCCACGCTTTTTTAACCCCTCCCAGACCTCACAGCCAATTCCTCTGCCTGGGCAAGCGTTTGAGGGCAGGTTCTTCCCGCTCCCTCCGTCCCAGAGGAGGCTCTCACTCCTTGCAGGCATTATTTGATGTTCCTTCTGCCAGTTACTGGGGAAGCTCTGTGCACACAGAGCCATCCCACCCACAGGGTGGCTGTCTCCAGCTGAGGAGTCCCTGACTGCTGGGCATGTGCTCGTGGGACCTACAGGAATGCTAGGAGGGAAAACATGCCTGGAGGCGTGTGTGAGCACGCGTGGGAGCGTGTGGCCGTGCGTGAAAATGTGGCTGCACACACGTGTCCACAGGCTTGGTCAGAGACAGAGAGCAAACTGGTTTTGGGGCAGCTGGAGACCCTGGGAGTGGGAGGGAACAGCGGGAGCTCCCATTCCATGGAGACAGGCAAAAGGGGTCAGGGAAGCTCTCCCCAAGTGGCTGCTGAGCCCTTCAGCTCACAGAGCAGCACTGAGCGCTCCGCTCCTCGCTCACCCCTGCCCCGTGGAGCTGCTAACTCTTTCCAGACAAAGGGTGTTTATTTAGCTTATTGGTTAAAGCAGCTGCTGCCGCTGACAGGAACCTCACATTTTCCAGAGAGACAGATAGGAGATGTGAGAACTGGCGATGGTTCCCCTGTGCCCCCCTTTCCAGAGGGAATGACTGCTCTTTGTGACCTGGCTTGTGTTACACCAGGCTCTGCAGCTCCAGGACCGTGAGCCTGGAGAGGAAATGAAAGCGAGTTCTGCTTGAGGGAAACCCCTAGAACTTGGGTGGCTGTTTCTTTTTTGTTATTTTTTTAACGTGAAATTACTAATTTCCTTTAGTATGGAAACTGAGATGGCATCAGAAAATACAGCCCCTGAATCAGCTTGACTTATGAAAATCTTTAATTACCCTTGCCACATCGAAGCGATGTGATGCACTAAACAAAAGGCTTTGGGCTTGAATAGAAGAGAGCATGGGCCACAAACCCAAACACACAGTATAAAACCTGCAGGATTTCTCATGGAGCAAAGCTCCTGATCCCCACTCCCTCTGCTGATGCTGCAGCAGCTCCAGCTGCTCCATATCCCACATCACACCCGCAGCAGATGAAATCTGTCATGTGCTGCAGCTCCTCTGTGGTCGTATGGGTCCAGAATGTATAATAATTTAATTCTGCCCACTTTCCCCTCAGTAGGACACTATATAATTTCTTCACTGCACTGCTGAGTTTCACAAAGCCCTCAGTTACCTCGGAGACTCCTGAAACCTGGCTGAAATTCCCATCAAAAGTTCCTGCAGGGAGAAACAAATCAACAGGCAGACAGGCAAGCCCACCTCCATGAGTAAAGCAAAATAAATCCCACTGCAGGACTGGCACAGAGCACACGAAACAGCTCCAAAACCAGCCTGGAGGACACCCAAAGCCATGCGACAAGGCAGGGCCGCCACTTTGCTGTGAAACGACCACCCCTACGCTTCCAGAGGGAGGCCCTGGGGTTGCTGCGGACAAAAGTCGAGCAGCCTGGAAGGAAACTGCCTCCTTGTTCCCTCTTGAGAGGGAGTTCACCTCGGGGAGCGTCCGGCATTCGGAACGCGCTCCGTTCTGCTAAGCAAACATCCAGGGGAGGACATCTTTCCTGCAGCTCGGAGCAGTTCCAGCGGCCCCACGGAACACGATGGCCGCGGCACACGGAAGATCCCAGAGGAAAAGACAGCTCGTGCTGCTGTCCCTGCTGAGTGGCACGTGGCACGGAGCGCTGCACGTCTCCTCGGGCTCCTGCGCAGCGCACCGAGCGGGGAGACGGCAAACAATCGCTTTGCTGCGCGGCGCCGGCGTATCTGTAACGCGTCTCCTTCTCCCAGTGTCCTCACTTCTTTTTCCCCAGGAAGGAAGGGAGGGAATAGGGCCGTGCTAGAAACCAGAGTGCGTGAAGTGACCGAGTTAGTGAGCGGTTTGGAAGTTCACTTCAGCAGAAGACGCGCGGTGCTTGATCTTCCTTCCTCTGCCACCACTGGCAATATCCCCACCAGATTTGGTGCAAGCAGGAGCAGAGCTTCAGAGCCGACACCTCAAAAACCTCTAAGTTACCATGAGAAAACAGGGACAAGCCTATGGAAAGCCAGACTTAATCCATGTTAAACTGAGCAAAAGACATGGATGAACCAAAACACAGCAAAGCAGAGAGAAGTAAATGAAGGCACTGCACCGTTCAGTGCTGATGAAAATAAGGTAAGTTTTAGACAAGTTTCACACAGGATATTCGAAAGCTTTGGCACTCTGTCTCTTGTCCTTCTGTGTGTTTTGATCAGCACCAATGTGACCTCTGGTAAAGCAGCCTCAGGATGTCCCAGTCAGGCTCAGGGATCCATTCTCAAGAATTTCAGTTCTCCTCCCTGCAGACGCAGCAGCCGGCTGTGGGCTCCCAGATGATGTGAGGCTGTTCGCTGACAGCCCTACCGTGGCACTGTCTGTTCTCAAAGATAGCATCCATTTCTTCCAAGCAGAGCAGGAAAACAAAACAGAGCAGCCTTCAAGGAGAAGGATGTGAGCATCCTCCCAAAAAACTGCCACATGTCACCAGGACAGACAGATAATTCTCTTAAGGGAAAACGGCAGCACTTTCAGAGTTACTACAGCTCCTGGGGCAAATATCCTGGAGTATACTCGAGAATCAGAAGAGGAAGCAGAGACTAGGAGGTGACTTTTGGATTAGCATTTTGGATTTGAAAAAATCCTCACCAGCAGATTCAGTATCTCCTGCCCTGTGTGGTGGCAGCCACTTCCTTAGCTGGCTGTCCAAGGTGTAAAAAAAATTCGGGGAAACAGTGTGATTTTCCTGGCATTTAAACTATTTGGGGTTTCTGTTTTCTGAGCTATCTGGGTTAGATAACAACCCTATCTCAGACTTGTCACTGCTGCTCTCTCTGCTTTGGACAGCTCTGCTCTGTGTCCTGGCAGGGTGATGTGTTTCTGTGTTTCCTGACCAAATTTACGTGTACCACGCTGTTTCATAAACATTTCAAACTCTATTTCCTCCTGCCAGTGTTGAAATGGATCTGCCTCTTCTGAATGACAGACCTACGCAGCCTTGAATTATCTGGGGCCTTGAGGACCCGTTCCTTGCTGATCCAAAGGCTTTTCCTCTCAGCTTGATGGAACCTTTTGTTGTTAGAAGCAACCCGACCGGCCAGAGCTTTGTCACGGAGAAGCGCCCCGAAGGGAACACGGTCCCACCACCTTTTGGTGGGTTATTTCTAAATAAAACCTTTGGGGCTCGCAGGCACCGCACTCAAAACTCCAGAGCAGGAAAAGGGATGTGCCAGGGGTGCCTCCGGTTGCCCAGGGGCCGGGTTTGTACCCAGCAAGGGGGGTTAGGGAATGGACAGCCTGGAATTTCACAGCAGCCTGTGAAGGGGGACGCGCACAGCTGAGCCAAGCCCTCCGCGTCCCTGGGGCTGGCGGGGAGATGCTCTAAGAACAGGCTTCTGAAAGCAGCAGCCAGCAAGAGTCCGTGGGTTTGCAAATTGCCTCCAAGCCTTGTTAATCCCTGCTCAAATACGGAGCTTTGTAAATTGATCCCTCCTTTCTCACCAGCTGGTGTGGTGCAAAGCAGAGCTCTTAGGCAGGGCTTAAAGAGCAGCCAGCAAACCCCGGCGGGTCTTTCAGAGCAACACCGGCTTTCAGGGGTTCCCCCTAAATCCAGCATTCCCCTCCGGATGTGTGCTGCTCCCAGCTCGAGAAATTGGTGATTCGAAACAGAATGGCAGAAAACAACTGAGATGTGAACAATGCAGAGCCTGTTGCTGCTCACCCAGGAATCACTGCGTGAAGTCGCTCTGTCCCAGGGTGTTTTTAAATAGCTCTTCAGTGGGTTGGTGTTTTGGTTCTCCCGGGGGCTGTCTGAGGTTCACCGGCGCTGTTAATTAGCTGCCGCTGAAGGGTGCGCAGTTTGCCATTCACCATTTAGGCTGTGGGCTCCATTTCTCGAGCACCACGGTGCCAGTGAAAACTCAATTAGGGGCTATTTATAAAGTCTTTAAATAGGCGAGTTTTCGTGGTTCCGACCTCACTCTGTAAAGATAAGCTAAACGGTTTGAGTTTCTCAAAAATCATGAAAATTTGCTTCTCAGTATGGCTCAAATGAATGCTTGCTACATTTTATTACTCCTATAACATGTATCAGAAACAGGAGACAGATGTGAGCCCCCGCGTACTCTCCAGATCAGAAAAATCTGTCTTTTTCAGGGTTTGGGGTTTTTCATAGAAGGCATCCCAGTAATAATAGCACATCATCCCCCAGGAACCTCGGGGAAGGAACAGCTCAGGGTCCTGCAGGCTCCCTTGTGGCTCCATCTTAACAATTTCGACTCCAAACAGATTTTGTTCCACGAGCCTCCTGCTTCCAAGCGGCAAAGCGGAGCTGTGGCAGCCTCCGGCCAGCCTGGAAATTCATCCTGAGGAGCGAAGAGGGAGGAGAAAGCAAAGCAAAAAGCCGCAGCATTACGTGGTGAAACCCCAAAGTCCCGAGCGAGCAGAGCGAGCTGGAAAACCCTCCCCGGCACTGCCGAGCAGCAGTGCAATCCCTGATGGAGATGTGCCCTCTCCCGGCCTCCCCGGGAACGCCCGCAGGGCCACAGGTGCAACAAAGCGGCACAGAAAATTATTTGGGGATGTTGCAGGTGAAGCAGCCCGACCAGCAGAGCAGACCCGTGTGATGGTGCCCAGGAACCTGACGGCACTTTGAAACTCCGGCGCAGCTAAAGAGCGAGTTAGAAAAGCAAGACGCATTTCTGGGGTTTAAATTCCTCGTTTGAGCCTTCTGTTTGCCACACGGAGAGGTTTGGGAAGTTTTTGGAGCGGTAAGACAGCTCATTGCACTGACAATACACTGCAACTCTTTCCTCCCTTTAAGAGGAACCACGTGTTCATTCCCAGTGTAAAATTATCGGTTCTTGCAGATCATACGGACATGGAGCCAAAAAAAAAAATCTTCAATACTTAGCTCCTTTTGCTATTTCCATCCTGTGATTTTTTTTCACTGAGAATTCTGACCGCTTTTCAGCAACTTTCTCTTTTAAATTATGGAATTTTTTTTTTTTTTTTT
>VXAZ01003348.1:975842-993907 GCA_013399875.1 Gymnorhina tibicen | reverse complement strand
TTTTTTTTTTTTTTGCAAAGTGTAAGAGACAAGGAACATTTTGGAGGAGAAAAATCTGAGGTAATCTATAGGGGACAAAATGAATACTTTGGGCATAAAATCTGAGCTAATCTGTAGGGAAGTGAATGAACATTTGGTGGTAAAAATGAGGTACTCAGTGGTGGACATGGAGGGAAACTTTTGAGAGTAAATTTCAGATGGTTCAGAGGCTAGAGAATTAATATTTTTAGGTAAGAATGAGGTAATCAGAAAGGGACAGATAAGGGAAGTTTTAGGGGTATAAATGTGAGCTAATATCCACGGTAGAGAACAAATATTTTGAGGTAAACTGAGGTGATCAGTAGCGGAGAGAAAGGGAAAATTTTGGGGTAAAACTTGAGTAGCTCTGTAAAGCTACAGTGAATATTTTGGAGTGAAAATCTTATGTAATCTGGGGGGGAGAAAATGAATATTTTGCGGATAAGATAATTAATTATGGGCTCTCTTGGTCATAAAATGTACATCAAGGAAAGTGATTTGAGCTGGGGGGAATGGGGAGCCCTTGGGGCTTGCCTGCCGATGGTTTTGGGCTGCTCTCTGATGTTTTGGAAGAGGTTCTGTGGCACAACTGCGATGAGAAGCAACACGCAGGGCTGCATTGTCTATTTTGTTTTTTAACCTTTCCCATCAGCTGTGAAAGCTTCTTGCTTTGGGATTCATTTCTCCTCCCAGCACGAGCAGGAGCAAACCCTTGCATTGATTTGCCCTGCAGCAGAGAGAGGCCGTGGGAATTTTGAAGCAATTTCTCACTGACCAGACTGGCAGAGCAAAAGCCAAAAGTGTTCTTCTCTAAATGAGTGTTTTTCACCATGAGCTGGGCCTCACTGCCCTCTCATGGCTGGATTATCCATGTACAGCCCACTCCAGTGAGTGTCCCATCTTCCTCAGGTTCTTGCATGAAATTCCCAGTCAGAATGTTCTGGCCAGCGTCTTTGAACTCCGGTCAGCCTGGAATGCTCGGTTAACTTTCCTTTCTTAGCTCCAGTCGTTTGCACGAACCCAGAGGAGCTACTTGGCCTGAACATCTGCCCAGTGGAGCACAAGCCAGGCTGGAAAATGTCCCTGAGGTCTCTGTTGGAGAGTGGGAGAAATGTCCCTCCTGGCTGGGATGTCCTTGGTGGGCAGAGAAATCCGATATTGGCAATATCCGATGTTGGCAATGGGGGTTTGTGCTCACACAGGGACTCCCCAGGAGGAAGGGGAGCCTTGGCCTCACCTGCACAGCTCATAGGACACAGATGTGACAGAACTGGGATGGTCTGACAAGGCATGAACAGACTTCTGTGTTCTGGAGTGCCTTAAAACCTTTCTCTGTCACGTTTTAATGGGTTTCTCCTCAAGATTTCCTGCGGTCCAGCGTCCCTGGTGTCCCTTATTTTGTCCAAGTACAATGTTAAAGGATTGAATAACTGACAAGTGGGGTCTGGGATGAAAGTGGTTCTGATAAAATTAGGCAAAAAATACAGTAAGAAAAAAGAGCATCCTTTTAATGCCTGAAATAGGTAGGTATGAAAATGCTGGAGAAGGGCACTTTTATATTTGAACTGGTGTCACCTGTCACGGACAAAAGCCCGCAGCGAGCAACGGGAGCAGAGGTGTGGGAGCCGGGAGCCTTCGAGTTCCTCGTTCGATTTCCCTGTCCCGGAACGAACGCGGGACCCCGGCCGGGCCCGGGCGCTGCCGGCGCCGCCTCGGTGCTGCCGCCCTGTGGAGAGCGCGGGCGCTGCAGGCCCGCGGGGAGCGGCGCCCGGGATCCGCCTCGGGTCCGAGCCCTCGGGAGCGCGGCCTTGCGGTGCTCAGCGGTGCGGGAGCTGCTGCCCTTCGGAGCCCTTGGAGAGGTACGATTGTAGAACAATTTTGGAGGCTGTTTCCGGAATTCCGTTTGTAGCTGGATCTCACTCCCAGCGCAGCAGCCGGGTGAGGGTTCTGACCTGTCCGGCCCGGTGCCTGCCTCTCAGCCGGGCTGAGCTGTTGCCGGCTCAGGTTTTCCAGGGGACTGCGGATCACCGAGGACCGGCGCTCCGGGAAGCGGGGGCCGGTTTTTGCAAAGCGGAGGTGAACTTTGTGAGAGAGCGGGAATGGATTTGGGCCGGGGCCGGGCCTGGAGCGGGGCTGTGCGCGCCCGGCGCTGCCGCCCTGTGGAGAACGCGGGGCACTGCAGGCCCCGGCGCCGGGAGGGACCCTCGAGAGCCCGCGGCAAAGAACGCGTCCCGAAGCCTCCCAGCCGCATGGACAGCGTGCGTGTGGGGTCAGTCACAGGGACACGGGGTTCCTCTTTTCCTCCCCGCTGGGATTAACTCCCTGGGAATGACATTTCTGACCGCCTGGGCCTACCTGCGTCTGCTGGCGAAGGGTACAGGTGAAGGGGTGAATGCCAGGGTTCCTTTGGGGTGATGGAGTTGTGGTGTTTGGGGATCTGAGCTCTCAGCCGGGATCAGGACAACGACAGGTTTATATCCCATAAAACTGGCTATTTATAACCCTCAGCCCCACAGCCCCACTGATGCCCCTGTGGGAGACTTGAGAGAGTTCCCTGGAATTCAGCTGATTTTACCACCCTGAGGTCGGGCTCCAGCTGATACTTTAAAGCAGGAGAAGGCAGTGGCCGGACGTGTTCCTGGCTCGTGGTGAAGCAGCCCCTGTACCCAGGTGCCTTTAATCCCTCATCCAGGATGGCCTCACTGGTCTCTCCAAAGGGTGAGTGGGGGATGGCCCACTGAGCACCCACAACCTCACTGTGCTGACTAAACCCCAAATATCCCAGCCCATGTTGGCTTTGGGATAGGGATATCCCCAGCACGTTCCCTGCAGCACTGCTTTTCCCAGCACAGCTTCATCCCACCCTTCCTGGGGCTGGGCTCCTGGAATGTGGTGTGTTTGTGCTGTACAAGCACCTGCAGCACTGCAGGCCCTCCAGCCCCTCTCACCAGCCCAGCCAGGCTCAGCATCTTAATTGGCTTAATTATCTTAATTACCCAAGTGCTGGGAAGCAGCAATGCCACGTCCAGAGAGAGTGAAGGAGAAACGACACAGTTTGAGGAGAAACATGAGAGAACGGAGGTTTCCAGAGAGGAGTTTTTAGGGAGGAAGAAAGAAGTGTTTCTAGGTGTTCTGGCTGGGAAGAGCAGCACTTTCTGGGAGCAGTGGTGTGGGCAGGCAGGACCAAGCCAGCAGATGCAGCGATTCCCGTTATTCCTTACTGGCACTTCCAATAAACCACCCCTGTGGGGTCTGATCACAGTGGGGTCAGGGTTCCCTCCCCTTTTTAGGGCATTCTCCCAGCCCCAGAGTGCCATTGGCAAGGGCAACACAAGTATTACCTGACCTCTTCCCTGTGCTCTCAGGGCTCAGCTCTAGCAGGGACAGATTCTGGGAGTAGGAAAATAAAGCACCGAGGCCGGTGGGTGGGGTCCTGGCCATGGGTGCCTCCCTCCATCCCCCCCAAATCCTCCCTCGGCCTCCCCATGGCTGCAGAGCTGCTGCTGCAGGGTGGGAGCTGGAGAGCGGAGACCACAAAGCCAGCTGGAGCCGGGCCAGGCCTCGGGGCTGTTGTTTTAGGGTGATCCTGTGCTTTAGGGTTCCCAGCGCTTGGAAGAACTTCTGCCCAGTCCCAGTACTCGCTCCAAAGCTTTATTGGGGGGGATAAGGGAGGGGGGAGAGGGGGAAGGTCACCGTCCCTAGGGCAGGAGGATGGTTTTCAGGAGTGTTTTCGCCTCAGGGCTGAGCCTCTTGGGGAAGTAGATGTCAAAGTAGATGTAGAGGTCCCCCTTGCGCTGGGGGTCCTGGAGCAGTGGCATTCCCTCCCCTGGCACCATTTTATAGTACTTGGGGCTGCCAAGCAAAGGAAGGGGCTGAGAGGAGCCGTGGGATGATCCCAACATGGGAGCCGTGATCCCCAGCCCCACCTGCAGAGCCCCATGTGGGTTTCTCAGGTTATTTGCTCCTCCAGCTTCAACCAGGGGCCAGTCCTCCTCTCCCAGGCTCCAGCATCACCCTCATCCACCCACACCCAGCCCTCTCCTTGCCTCTGCTCCCAGCAACATGGCCCCAGACCAGAAGAGTCGCCCACTGTGGGCATCCTCCTCCTCCTGGAAAAGCAGGTTGGAGCACCCCCGTGCTGAGGAGGTTCCTCCCAAGTGCCTGCTCTCCTCTGAGCCCCGTTTTCCCCCGGCACTTACTGCACGATGTCGTTGATGGGGATGTTCAGCAGCCTCCCATCCAGTGTCCACACATCCAGGGTGCACCCAGTCAGTGCCTGCCGGGCATGGAGTGGCACCAGGAGCTGCTGCTGCAGCCCCAGAGCCCTCAGGTGAAGCTCTGTCCCCTCACTTGGCTCTTTACCTTTCCCAGGGGGATTGGGGCAACATAAAGGAGGTTGTTGTCGATTCTTTTAAACTTTGGGTGAAGCTTCTCTTGGACAACAAAGGTGATGTCAGCTGGAATAATGTTTGGGCCCTAAGATTGAGGGGAAAAAGATCATAGAATCATGAAATCCCAGGATGGTTTGGGTTGGAAGGGACATTGAAAGTCATTCAGTTCCACCCCCTGCCATGGGGCAGGGACACCTTCCACTAGACCAGGTTGCCCCAAGCCCCATCCAACCTGTTCTTGGAAGCCTAGACATTATTTTATACAGGGAAAGCTGGCACAAATTCCTGCTCTTTTGTTGCTGCCTAGAGAGAAGGGAAAGGTATTTTCTTCCCTTAAGAGAAAAAAAGGAGTTTTTTCTCCAAGACTCCTGCTCAGCCAAGGGCAAATCCAAAACCGTGTTTCTGCCAGGAAGAAAACCACCCCTTTCAATTATATTTTCTTTAACGTGTCCTAAGGAAAGTCCAGGCAGGAATGGCTCCTCAGAGTGCTTCCAAGCACAAGTAATGCTGAGTCTCTGTTGGTCCTGCTGCCAAGTGCCCTCAGCAGTGGGAAACCAGAGCGTCATACCATGGAAGAACTTTTTTCCATGGAGGGGGCAGAGCACTGGAACAGCTGCCCAGGGAGGGCATGGAATCTCCCTCTCTGGAGACATCCCAAACCCACCTGGATGAGTTCCTGCTGCAGGTGACCCTGCCTGGGCAGGGAGTTGGATTAGGTGATCTCCAGAGGTCCCTTCCAAAGCTGACTGTTCTGTGATGCTGTGCTTACCTGGTCTCCTTCCTTCTCGAAGGTGATCCTGGTGCCCCGCTTCCATCCTGGCTGCACGTCAATCGTTAGGATCTTATCCCTGATGGTGCTTGTCTGCCCATCCTCGTTCATCACCTGGGAGTGCACAGCGAGGGGCCCAGAGAGGGAGGGTCAGGAGTGCTCTGCTCACCAGAGGAAAGGGCAAGGCTGGGTTGTACTCCACACCAAAGTGGCTGTGGGTACACATAGGATCAGATCATAGAATCATGGGACCATTTAGGTTGGAAAAGACCTCCAAGATCAGAGTCCAGCTGTTCCCCCAGCACTGCCAAGGCCACCACTAAATGACATCCAAGTGCCACATCCACACAGCTTTAAATCCCTCCAGGATTGGTGACCACTACTGCCCTGGGCAGCCTATCCCAATGCCTGATCGCCCTTTCAGTGAAGAAATTTTCCTAATGCCCAACCTAAACCTCCCCTGGCACAACTTGAGGGTGTTTCCTCCTGTCCTAGAGCAGGAGAAATGCAGGGCTGGATCCAGGAGACTGGGACAACAAGGGCACAAAAAGGAACACAGTGCAGTGTGAAAATGGAATGATGGGAGCCCAGAACACACTGAGCTCCTTCTCCACCCATCTCTGAGATCAGCCCTGGCTTCCTATCAGCTCCCACATTGCCTCCAGCGCTGAATTCCCTTTGCCAAGACGGGGGGCAGGACACTGGTTCAGGTCCTTCTGGGTTTGGTGCTAATCCCTCCCTGCAACAAGCTCCTGGGGCGGGGCCGTCCCCAAATCCTCAGTGTCCCACACCGAGGGCAGAGCCCACCCCACAATCCACCCCCTTCGCCCCCACAGCCCCTACCCTGCGGGAGATCTTAATCTTCTTGGTGCAGCCATGGAACAGGTCCTCGAGGGACACGTAGAGATCCCGCACGATGGGGGGGTCCCGCCGCAGCGCCCCCCGGCCTCGGGGCCCTCCGAAGGGCAGCAGCACCTCCGAGCCATCCTCGGCAAAGAACTCTGTGTGGGGAGCAGAGGGACGGCCCCTCGCTCGTGTCAGAGCTGGGGGGGTCCTCTGGGGTCTTTACCTCCCATCTTCTCCCACCCGGAATCACCTGAAGTGTTTTTTTTTCCGAGTGTTTATGGCAGCCTCGCCTTCCCAATCCCTCTTTTTGATGGGAATCATCCCCGAAAGGGTCACAGGAGCAGCTGGGGAAAGCTGACAGCCTGAACATGGACCTCCAGGCCTCTCCCCCACCCAGGACTAGGGGAAGTGAGGTTCTATCCTCCAAGCACCAGAGGGATGTGGGAGCAGCTGGGCAGGGAAACATTCCTGGAAAGCTTAATGCTCTGAGCTGGCAGCTGCCATGGAATCATGGCAGCCACAGACAGACCCCAGCCACCCCCAAGTCTCCCAACCTACCTGCAAAGGGGTTGTCCCCTCCAAAGAACTCCCTGAAGACTTTTTCAGGGTTGTTGTGGAACACGTATCCGACGCTCCAAGGGTTGTCGCTCGCAAACTCCAAGGGGATGCCACCTTTGAGCCCCTCTTCCCCAAATTTGTCGTAGATGCCTTTCTTCATGGCTTAGGGAACAAGGAAGGGTTGGGAATTGAGGGAGAGCCCCAGGCTGAGATCCAGATTTTGCCTGGGTGGAGGCTGGAGAAGAGGGTTCCCAGGAACAGCGGGGATGGACATGGGAGTGTGTGCCAGTTCCCAGCTTGGGCTGTGGGTCACAGAGCTGGTTCTGCCAGGCACCGGGAATTCACACCCCCTTCCAGCCCCTCCTGCCGCTCCAATCAGCGGAAGGGGGCACTCCCCACTTACGGTCGCTGAGCACATCGTAGGCCTCCGCCAGCTGCTGGAACCTCTTCAGCCCTGAGGGTTCCTTGCATTTTAATGGATGGTACTTCAGAGCCAACTTCCGATAACTACGGATCACAGGATAGTTTGGGTTGGGAGGGACTTTAAAGCCCCTCTCATTCCCATGCCCTGCCATGGGCAGGGACACCTTCCACTATCCCAGGGTGGACAGAGCTTGGAGTAACTTCCAGGGGCAGCCACAGTTCCTCTGGCCAGCCTGTGCCGGGGCCTCATTACCCTCACAGCCAAGAATTCCTCCCCAATATCCCATCCCTCCCTGCCCTCTGGCAGTGGGAAGCCGTTCTCCCTTGTCCTGTCCCTCCATCCCTTGTCCCCAGTCCCTCTCCAGCTCTCCTGGAGCCCCTTTAGGCCCTGCCAGGGGCTCTGAGCTCTCCCTGGAGCCTTCTCCTCTCCAGGTGAGCACCCCCAGCTCTCCCAGCCTGGCTCCAGAGCAGAGGGGCTCCAGCCCTCAGGGTATCTCTGTGGCCCCTCCAGACCCACTGAAGGGGACAGGAGACACCCCATTCCCACATCCGGCCCGGGCTGCCCCACACAGCCGCCCAGACCCTTTTCACCCCTCCCAGTCCCCACTGTGGGGCACAGAAGGAGGCGAAGGACGGCCACTGACAGGGCCGCCCCACTCCCACCACCACCCCCCGGGTCCCCATGTTTCCTCCTGGCCCCGGGGGAATCTCGGATGCCGGGGGTCCCTCACGCCTTCTTGATGTCGTCGGCGGTGGCCCCGCGGTCCAGCTCCAGCACAGCGTAGTAGTCCAGGCCCATGGCGTCCCGTTGCTATAGCGACAGAAGGACTTCCGGTCTGCACCGCGCGGGGCATCACGGGAAGCGTAGTTCTAGTTCTCTTCCGCACCCTGCCGGGCCCCCTCAATCCTGTCCCCTCATCTCCTTTTTCTTAAAAATCCCCAAGTTTTCGTGGAAACACATGTGTTAACATAGGTGTTATCAAAGCACCGGCTTTATTTCACTCCATACTGTGACAGTCACTTTCACTGAACCCCCTCTCCCCCTTTATTAATTTCCCCTTGCTACAAACAGCACTTTTTCAGCACTGGAAATAAAACCACAACATCATTGCAACACAAGATCCTCTCTAAATTAAAAATTGATCCCAGTTGTGTAGTAGGAAAAAATATGACAGGTTACCAAAATACTGTGTATGGAGCCTGGTCATCACAACAGCCTCAAACTTGTACACACACATCCCAGGAAAATCAGCTTAGAAGAGCCTTTCCGACTTGTTTCTCCATTATTTGGCCCCTTCAAACACTTAAAGGTCAGCAAGCTGGTATCTCCTCACTATCCCATCCCTGCAGCATGTGTAAATTTCCTTCTCCCAAGAAGCCACCTGAAGAAGGAAAAAAAAGCAGTATTTCCACAAAGTGTTTCCCAAGTGGGAGTTCCCAGTGAAATCCTCAGAGATGAGCTTTCCTTTTGGACTTTTGCAAAGGGAAGAGGAAGGGAATGGCTCCCGGAACAGCATTAGCAGGTTTTAAAGGACAGTTCCAGGTTTCACCAGAGCTTAGGGAGCAGGTGTGTCCTCACACAAGGGTTCTTCCATCAGATCCAAAGGGAAAATTAAGTGTTGGGTAGGAGATGGACAACTGGACTGTGGAGCAGAGTCAGGTTAAAAACAGGGGCCCATTTCCAGGTTGATAGTCCTGGCCACGCTCCCTGATCCGAGCAAGCACGGTGGGATGTCTGGAACACGTGGCAAGACCCAATTCCTGGCCCCAAATCCCCAGGGAACGAGAGGGGTCAGGCAGCACCGTTGCTTTTACCCTCAGGGTTGTCCCAGCACCGTTAATCCACACTTTTTATAGGAACACAGCTCTGCCAGAGCTGCTCCAACTCCACCATTCCACTCAGCTCCTGCACGATGGAGATTAAGCCAGGGAACTCCACAGAGGATTGGTTTATGCAAAATATTAGGATTTTTCAGGTAGAAAAAACAAAGATAAGCTCAATAATCAACTGTGTGAAGGAGCCTGCTGAGGTGAAAAACCTGAGGTAAAGGCAGCTGCCTCCTGCCTGGCATCAGCTTTCCCTGCCCACTTTCTCCTCAGGGATGTCCTGTGTTCCTTACCTTGTACACGGGGTCGCAGTCGGCCTCGGTGAGATCCAGGACATAATCCAGGTCTTGCTGAACAATGAAGCAGGTGCCATCCCCTGCAAGGAAGGGACAATTAGTGAAACAAGCCACACTCTTAATTACAAACAGAAATTCTGCTGGGAAAAGGCTCCAGTGGGTGAGATGCGCCTTGGAGGCCCCGTTTTGGAGGGATATGAGAGATGTGGAGGGTGGAAATCCCAAAGCAAAGGGGCAAGAGGACAATGCCCAAAGAGCACAAAGCTCCTTGACTTGATTATAGGATTTCTATGGGCACAAAACAGCCCTGGAATTACCTTGGCTGGCACTAAATCCATCTCGGTAGGGTAGCAGGGAAAGCACTGGTGCTCCTGATCTGTGGATCACCTGGATTGGAGAACTAGGAAAAGGAGCAGAAACAAGGGATGAGGGTTGTTGTCCAGAGATGCTGTGGCTGCCCCATCCCTGGCAGTTGGCCATTCCAAGGCCAGGCTGGACGGGGCTTGGAGCAACCTGGGATAGTGGAAGGTGTCCCTGCCCATGGCAGGGGTGGAACTGGATGATCTCTTAAGGTCCTTTCCAACCCAAATCATTCCATGATTCTTTCCTATGATTTCCCTGAGTTAGCAGGGAACACCAGTAAAACGCCACAGCTCAGTTCCAGTCCTATGCTGGCATGAGGATCAGGGTAAATGTCAGGATCCTACAAAGACACTCAGGTGAAGGAAAGAAGTGGGCTGTGTGGGAGGGGGAATACTGATGTTGAGAAGTCTTCTGCCAAATTTATCTACACGTATGTGTACATAGATGATATAAATATAAAATTATACAAATATTTCTATAACATAATACACACAGCACATCAACATAATGCAAGAGGCTCGGGAGCTCACAGTGCAATGAGAAGTGGCACTGCCTGCCAGCACCCTCTGCCTGACTCTCTTTTCCAACCAAAACACCGGTTGTTTGCCCCAGGCACTCACTCACTTTGTGTTTCTCACATCCAGCTGGTAGATGTTCCCATCCTGAGTCCCTGCCAGAATGTAGGTGCTTGACAGGAATGTGCAGCAGTTGAAGGCGTCGGATCCAACAAAGAGGAACACCTGAGAATTTGGGAACAAGTGTCAGACGTATGGGACACCCAGGAGAGGGAAGCAGTAATTTATTTAGAAGACAGTACAGCTGCCACTGTTTAATTTTAAATACTGTCTTCCCTGTTCCCAAGTTAAATCCTGAGCAATTCTTACTCCTCATGTAAAAATCTGTCCAGGAGGAAGGAGAGAGAGAGCATCCCTTTACTGCACCAGGCTTTGGCCTCTCTCCAGTTTAGGTTTAACCTGGTTCGATTCCCCATCCCAGTGCTCTGACAGTCCCAGATCCTTACTGGCTGCCTGCTCTGCAGTCCCACTCCTTGAAGCTTCTTGTCCTCTCGAGCCAGCAGCAGGATCTTCCCTTCTGTCCCGACCTCACGTTCACCTGACAAAAGGACAACAGGTAATGCCAGCAGTGGCTACGCAACAAATCTTGATGGGATCCAAACCCAACGGTTTGGATCACCCCTGCTGAATTGTGGCAACATTCCTCCAGATCCCAAGACACCAGGAAGGCCAGTAATTAAGCAGAGCTCAGTCTTCATCACTCAAACTGCTTGATAGGGCTCAATTCCACCCAGGACCGGAGCGCTCTGTTCCCTTCCCAAGGTGGCACAAGGGCATGGAGCAGCATTCCAGACACTTGGGGTTACTGGTGACAAACCTAAGCAGTTTGGGACAGAGAAATGAAGGGGAATTTTAAGGGGAAGCCCCTTACTGGGAGGTTTCTCGGGTGTGCCCAGGTTCAGGGAGTTGTCAGCAGTGCCCACGGCGATGCCGTTGATGGGAGAGCCACAGTCAGCGATGACGCCCAGGCAGGCAGATTTCCCACAGTCCCAGAGACGGGCAGTGCCATCCCTGGAGCAGGACAGGACATTTCTTCCCCGATCCACAATGGCAGTGTCCAAAATACCTGCGTGAAACCAAAGGCTGCGTTCATACAGGCACAAAAACCACCTAATTTCCCAAGCTGAACTCGACCCCTGGCTCCAGGCCACTGTCCCTGGTGACACCAGTCACACGCAGACAAGTTGTGCTTCGTGAAGAAGGTGCCTGTGGAAGGCAGCAACTCCCAGAAAACCTCACAGAGCGGAACCACCACCTGGCACAAAGGGAAGATGTTACCCATCAGATGATCAGCAACACCTCACCTCAGCGCAAGCTGATGCCGCACAAAATTAACCTCTAATTTGGGCAGAAAAGAGCCTGGCACTTTTAAATGTTCCCATGTCCACCCCTGGATAATCCCAAAAGCAGCATCCCTGTTACCCAGCTACAGCAACATCCAAAAAGTAGTGTCTGCTGGCACTGAGATACCTTAGCTACGTTGGGCTGTGGGCTGTCAAATTTGGATCTGAAAAATGACAGTGTTTTTTTTAGCAGAGAACAGTCAGGTGGTCAGAAGATTTAATTGGCACTTTCCCTACAGAAACTCAAATGACAGGATAAGCCAAGCAAACAGACTGCAGCAGCTTGGGCTGGAGGAATAAGCAGCGACTAAAGTCACCTTGAGAGTGACTGGCAGCATCACTCTGACCAAGGTTCTGTCACACCACCTGGTTTGGCTAGGGGACATCTGTGCCGAAGCATTTTCAGTCCACACAAACAGACTATAGAATGGCTTGGGTTGGAAGGGACCTTGAAGATCAAGTTCCAACCCCCAAATCAGGTAAGAACAACGGCAGGTTTAGCACAAGATGGGTTTTTGAGTTAATCAAGTTTAGGGCAGCCAGCCATGGTATTAACCTCTCAATCAAGCCCAGCACCTTGTGGTGAAAGCCAGAGCCTGGACACAGCAGTTGGTGACTCAGGGAAGACATAATTTGGGGCAGCATTTGGGGCATCTGATGCCACATTCCGGACATCAAACACAGAGAGCAGCAGGCTGGTGACTGAACATCAGCCCCGGAGTGCAAGGCAAGTACACACACAGCAAATAAAGCATTTAAAGAGCTCTGTACCTCCTTTGTGACCTTTAAATGTTACTACACAGCTGGCATCTTCTGCTGACCAGATCTTTAGCTGGGCATCCATTCCCCCACTCAGAACCACGAGGCCCGATGGGAAAAACCTGCAACAATTCACATCATACACATGGCCTTCCAAAAGTCTCTGGAAAAACAAAGAACTACGTGCTAGTTCCATTGTCATCATCCTCGTGCCGAGCAGTTGTTGAGTTATGACACTGGAAAACTTGGCATTCTCACATGGGCAAAGGATTAAGCTCAAATCCTCTGGGTTTGCATTGCTGCAATGGACTGGTGTGAATTTGGGGCAGTCAAAGAGGTGACTTTGGGCCTCCCTCTCCCATTTGAGCAGCTAATTACATAGCAAAAGATACTACCTTTGCTTCTAATTACAGGTGAAATGTCTTTATCCTCTGCCAAACAAGGAGCTGACAGGTCAAGCTCCACAAGAAACACATTCATTGGGAAGGCCACAAGCCAGGATGGAGCTAATCCAGCACCGAAATCTCTTTTCATCCCCTCTGCTCTCCTTCATAAGAAGTTCAGTGCTTTTACCACGCAGGACAGGGGCTGTCAGTGACCTGTTATTCCTAAGTACCTCTCTGAGCAACATCCCCCTTGGGAGAAGCCACCTCTTCCAATAGATTTGACTTAAAGCCTCCAAGATGGCCAATTTCAATTAGCTTCTCATTAAAAAGCCAGATTCTTCCCAGGGTGTGGACAGCTTGACCGAAGTCATGGCCACAGGGCTTCAGCAATGTCACAGACAACACAAAACATCCAGGCCACATGCTCTTACTCTTATTTCTCCATTTGCAGCCTGCCAGATTTTCATGGTCCCATCCGTGCTGGTAGACACACCGAGTCCTCCACCACTGGAAATATCGAGGCAGGTAATCTGCAGGAAGGTAAAAGCACCAAGAACTAGCCTTATATAATTCTGTATATAAATATTTCTGCTCAAGAGCCTAATTCTGTACAGGGGGAGACTTGCTAAGTACACTCTCTGCCTGTGACTCTGCGAGGCAAGGAGAAAAAGGAATGCTGAGGCAGAAGCCTGCACAAGCAGCAGTTGTATTCCAGGTTTATCCCAGGTGGAAGAGAAATCTGGACTTTTCTAGCAGGTCCTGTGAACAGATGAGAAATAAGAAAAGAGCTCATGACAACTGGCCCAAATCACAAGCCCACAAGCCACCATTTGAGATATTTATGAGGCCAAATTCACAGCCTAAATTTGCTGAAACACTGAACCAAAACTAGTTCTTTATATAAACTTGGGGCTCCTCAGAAGAAGGACACTGAGGGGCTGGAGCGTGTCCAGGGAAGGGAATGGAGTTGGGGAAGGGGCTGGAGCCCCAGGAGTGGCTGAGGGAGCTGGGAAAGGGGCTCAGCCTGGAGAAAAGGAGGCTCAGGGGGGCCCTTGTGGCTCTGCACAAGTCCCTGACAGGAGGGGGCAGCCGGGGGGGTCGGGCTCTGCTCCCAGGGAACAGGGACAGGAGGAGAGGGAACGGCCTCAGGCTGGGCCAGGGTGGACATCAGGAGGAATTTCCTCATGGAAAGGGGGGTTTAAACACTGGAAGAGGCTGCCCAGGGAGGTTTGGAGTCCCCATCCCCAGAGGTATCCAAGGAAGGCCTGGATGTGGCACTCAGTGGTCTGGGCTGGTGACAAAGTGGGGATCGGGCACAGCTCGGACTCGATGGTCTCAGAGGTCTTTTCCAACATTAGGAATTCTGTGATTCTATCAGTTGCATTTGCATTGCTTTTTTTGAATTGCATTTGCAGGCTGCGGATGGGGAAAAAAACCCGCTACAGTGCTAAAATCCCTGGGCAGGAATAAGAAATGCAGATGCACCGTGAGCAAGAAGAACCTGTCCCGGCTCCAGCCAGGACACGGTTAAGTTTTCCAGCAGCAGGAGGAGCAGGAGCCGGATGTTCCCCGATCCCACCTCTCCGTGCGCCGGCGGGAAAAGTCCCTTCTTTCCGGCTTCCCTCCTATGCTGGCGGGTCCCGTGGTCGCTGCCTGTCCCCCTGCTGTTCCCAGCGAGTTGTTGTCGCCTCGACCCCCGATCGCTGCCTCTGGCGCCTCCGGTTCCCCTGTCCGGCCGCCCGCGGGGCAGCGCAGGGGGCGAGCGGCGCGGGGCGTGCCCGTGGGAACGCGACATTCGGGAATACCGTTCCCAGAAAACCGCCGCAGCCGAATCGTGCGGCACCAAGGGTTGGGGATCAGAACAGCTCTGCCCACAGCGGCTTGGAAGCAAGTTTGAGCTGAGTGTTTGGTGTGTGAGGTACAGTCGCTGGTCACGATGTGGCTGAGTCTGCCCTTAGTGGAGTGGTACCTGTACAGGTTTATAATTCCCTATGCGGTCCTGGTAACGCACTTCCACAGTTTAGGGAGATGGTTCAAGATTTTTATGTACGTGGGTTATGTGGTATCAACTTGTGATGTGATATATTACCTCCAGGAGACCATTAATAATAGTTCCCAGTCCGTGGGGGGAACAGGGGACGATTATTTTCACAATCCTTTCACCTCCTTTTACTCCTTCAAGTCTCTTATAGCAGCTTTCGAGGATTCTGGACTCCCTCTGAATACTAAGGAAAGCATATTCCTGTTGCCATGTCTGCTATATCTCCTCAGTCTGGTCTACATCATCTTTAGAGTTACAAACGAGGTTATTAGGAAATTCTTTCAGAGATCGGATAATGATGAGTGGCACGGAAGGTGGGAGAAAATCGGCCAGGTTTTGAAGGAGTATTCGTCTCCAGTGGTTTGGAAGTTCACCCCTGAACAAATACAGGACCCTGTTAAAGTGGCAGAATACCTGAAAGAGAAACGCTGTGGTGGTTCCAGGGAGGAGCAACTTACTGCACTGTGCTGGGCCCTGGCTACTCTTTATCGGACACTGCTGGACACCAGCCAGTCCCCTCAGGAAGAAGAGGAGGAGGAGGAGGAGGAAGAGCAGGAGGAGGAGGAGGAAAACAGACCAACAGGTACCGTGGCCACTCAAACTGCAGCTGCACCAGAGGAACAACCCATGCCGGGAGCAGTCGCTCCTAGAGAGAACACACTCACATCCAGGACCAAAGTAGTTTGCTTAGTGAGGGATGAAGAGGAAACAGAGTCCTCAGAAGAGGAGGAAGAAGCAGAGCTGCAGATACTCAGCGAATCCCAACGTAAGCTGCAAGATATCCGACAACGTTTCACCCGCCTTCCGGATCAGTCCTTGCTGCTCTGGCTCTACGAGTGCTGGTTTGCCGGGGCCAATGTGGAAGTGTTCCTAAACGGTTACGAAGCCAGNAAGAGCAGGAGGAGGAGGAGGAAAACAGACCAACAGGTACCGTGGCCACTCAAACTGCAGCTGCACCAGAGGAACAACCCATGCCGGGAGCAGTCGCTCCTAGAGAGAACACACTCACATCCAGGACCAAAGTAGTTTGCTTAGTGAGGGATGAAGAGGAAACAGAGTCCTCAGAAGAGGAGGAAGAAGCAGAGCTGCAGATACTCAGCGAATCCCAACGTAAGCTGCAAGATATCCGACAACGTTTCACCCGCCTTCCGGATCAGTCCTTGCTGCTCTGGCTCTACGAGTGCTGGTTTGCCGGGGCCAATGTGGAAGTGTTCCTAAACGGTTACGAAGCCAGGCAGCTGGGATCCCTGTCCCGGGATGTGGCCATTGACAGGGGGATCGGGAGAAGGATGGGAACTCTCAGCCTCTGGAGGCGACTCGTGGGAAGCGTGAGGGAAGCGCGCACCGCGGATGAGATGATCGTGTACCGGGACAGGTGGAACACCAAGCTGGAAGGCGTTCATTACCTGACAGAATTAGCTATGGTGGACATACTCTATTGGAACACGCGGAACGCCCGGTACATCGACGATCCAGACGAGGCCTACTGCACCTGGCGCGTGTGGGAGGCGTTTAGAAAGAGCGCGCCGCCGTTCTACGCCAAGGCACTGTCATCAATTACATGGCACAGGGACCTAAAGGTTGAAAAATTAAAGGCCTACGTGTGGGACTATATACCGAAACCCTCCTCCCTGCCACAGGACAGCTATGTGGGAATACAGCCCAAGGAATATGCAGCCTCCAGTGACGATCCCTGCACAATATGCCACGAGGAGCTAAGCAGAAACACGTGTGAACTGGAGTGTGGGCATGAATTCCACAGGGAGTGCATCAGGACGTGGCTCCAGGAGCATTCCAGCACCTGCCCCATCTGCCGTGACTATGCTGTCTTACCTACGGATGTCCCTGAGCATCCTGCGTGGAACAACTCAAAACGTTACAAAGCCAAGGCTTGGAAAAGATCAGTGTTTTAGAAGAGCTCCCAAAGAATAGTGTTGAAGAGACTGAGGTCTTAAGGAACGGACTGGATTGATTTCATAAGGCTCAGAAGCACAAGTGAAAAAATGGCAGCAGGAGGAACAAAAAAATCAGAAGAATTTAGAAGTCCAAAAGAACACAGCTAAAAAGCCCCTGGATACCAATGAGAGGGATTGGAAGACCACTGATGACAAGGAAAAACAGTATAATGGATATAAATATATATCTCGAGACATTTAGGAAGCACAGCCTTTGATTAAGGGAATGACTCCTGTGCTTTTGTGTGTATAGACGTAGTTGGGTGGTGTGGGATCTGGGCATGAGTAGATGGGATAAAATGAGGGGTGGGGAATGTCCTGGCTCTGGCCAGGACAGGGTTAATTTTTACAGGAGCAGGGAGGGGCACGGGATATTTGGGATATTCTGTGGCAGGGGTTCTGGGGGTTCTGGGTGCCTTGGGGTGAGCAATCCCTGTACGTTTTGTTAATTAATATTGTTCTTACTGTTTCTTTTCTTATTCCATTGCTGTTCTCAGTAAATTGTTCTTATCTCAACCCCTGATCTTTGTCTTCTGTGCCTCCAATCCCCCTTTCCATCCCACTGGAGGGCGATGGGAAGGAGTGAGTGGCACGTGGTCCAGGGTGTTTCAGTGGGAACACCATTCCTGAACCACAAGATCACAGTCCCGTCTCCATTCCAACCCCTCACACACGAATCCACGCTCCGGGCCACCCCTCCCTGCGAGGACACCACAGACAGGGATGTGAGAGTTGCCAATCATACCCAGAGATTCCCACCTCACAAGGCTACTCACACTTTTCTGATGAATCCTACAAAAACTCGTGTATGGAGCCAGGAACTTTGTGGACACATTTTCGTGAGGACAAGAAATGAGGATGCTTTTCTAGGGGAAGAAACAGAGGAGAAAAAAGGAATTAGAAGCGCTGTTAGTCCCGAAACAGAGGTTGCCGAGGTAGAACTGTGACCTGGACCCAGCTGTGGGATCCTGGAGCCTGAAAATTGATGGATGGGTCAGCGTGGGGCTCATCTCCTCAGGATGCAGGTGGGAAGGGATGGCTGCTCCAGCCTGGCCAGCTGCAGCCCTGTGGGACGGTGGGGACCAGCTCCAGGGCTCTGTGCAGCAGGAGGTTCAGGGTGGCTGGACAGGACTGAGCAGGTACCGGGTGACAGCTTGGGCTGTCAGAGTGGCTCCCCTTTATGCACGGGGGTGGTCACCAACCCCTCTCCCCCCAGCCCCGGCACCTTGGTGACTTCCCCGACCACGAATCCCTCGGAGGCCACGATGTCTGGGACGCCCTCGGAGCTGAGCCCACGCCGGGTGACACTGCCGTACAGGGTGGGCTTCCCTGGGGGACAGCAGCCGTCAGCCCCAGCGCCCACACAGCCCAGAGCCCCTCAGTCCCCCTGCCCCCATACCCACAGGGACCCCAAACGTCCCCACCCCCTCCCAACTCTGAGACACCCCAAGCCACCCTCACCTCCTCCTTACCCACAAGGAACTCGAACACCCCCATCGCCTCCTAACCCACAGG
>VXAZ01003348.1:965053-975786 GCA_013399875.1 Gymnorhina tibicen | reverse complement strand
AGGGCCCCCAAATGACCCCACCCCCCAAAGGGACCCCCAAACCACCCCAATCCCTTTTAGACCAAGGGACGCCCAACCACCCGCACCCCCGTTTAAACTACAGGGCACCCCCCCACCAGCCCTTGTCCCACAGGGTCCCGCAACAACCCCCACCCGCTTCTGCACCACAGGCTCCTTAAACACCCTTCACCTCCAGAACCCTCTCGATCCTCCCCGATCCCCTCTAATCCCCACGGCTCCCCGCGAGGCCTCTTCAGGCCACTCACCGGGGCTGCGGCAGCTCAGCCAGGCCTCGCCCTCGTCTCTGCTGCAGGGAGAAGAAGCGGCGGTGAGCGGAGCAGGGACAGGGATAAGGACAGAGACAAAGAAAGGGACCGTTCCCACCTCAACGCCCGGCTCCAGTCGCTCTGGATCCGCAGCGTCGCCGCCATCTTTACCGCGGTAACTGCACTCACTTCCGCCTCCTTACTTCCCGTCGACCCCCGCGCGAACGGAACGGGGACAAACCCGCCAATCAACGAGCGCCGCTGCGCTACGACACATCCCGGAAGTTCCGTGCCGTGTTCCCGCCTTAAAGGAGCCGCGCTGCGCTGGTACGGGGGCTGTCTATTGGGGAGGGGGAGGCATCCATGGGTGGGGATTGTGGAGGGTGCTGGACATCCATGGGGGAATGGAGACCCTTGGGAGGTGAAGGGTGGAGGTTGAGGAGGGTGCTGGGCACCCATGGCTGGGCTAAGGTGTATGGGGAGGGTGCTGAGCCCCTCCCGGGGGTGCAGAGGGCTCAGGGTGCCCCCCCCAGAGGACACCGCCACCTCCCTCGTTCCCAGCTCTCCATGGCGAAGCCCGGGCACGCGTGGAGCCGCGCGGCGGCGGCGGAGCAGGGCGCGGCTGAGGAGGGCGAGGATCCCCTGGATGCCATGATCGCGCGGACCGGCTGCCTGGAGCAGCACCGACAGCTGCAGGAGTGCATGGCGGAGCGGCAGGACTGGCGGCACTGCCAGGCACAGGTCCGGGCCTTCGGCGCCTGCATGGCCCGGCGGCAGCAGCGGGAGCGCGGAGCGAGCCCGGCCCAGCCCACGGACTGACACCGCCCGGACAGCCCCGCTGTCGGAATCGGGGGAGGTGCGCCATTCGCCCCCCTTTTGGTGCTGGGAGAGTCATGTGGAATTGTTGGTAAATTAAATCTGGGATTTGTCATCCCTCGGCCTCATCTGTGCCAGTGGGATAACTGGAAGTTCAAGGGGGTGGCTGGTTTGGAGGATACAGCATCAAGCTGTGCCACGGTAGGTTCAGGTTGGACATCAGGAGGAATTTCTTCATGGAACGGGGTGTTAAACATTGGAAGGGGCTGCCCAGGGAGGTTTGGAGTCCCCATCCCTGGAGGTGCCCAAGAACGACTGGATGTGGCACTCAGTGCTCTGGGCTGGGGACAGGGTAGGGATTGGGCACAGCTTGGACTCACTGATTCCAGAGGTCTGCTCCAAGCAAAATGATTCAGTGGTTGTGGATTTCCAGCCCAAAAGGTTCCAACCCAGGAGCATTCACAGCACTCAGGCTGGGTCTTGGCTCCAGAACAGCCCTGCTATGGATTTTTACTTCGTGTCCTCTGCGCCATCCTAAGGCTTTTCCCAGTAGTGATAACCTCATGTCCCACAGGATGGGATTTTTGGGGAGGGGATTTATCTCCTGGGAAGTCACAGAAAAATTAGGAATGGGAGAAAACAGGATTCTGGCAAATAACCCAAGAGAAAGGGCACCCATGGCTTTTTCCAGAAGGAAGGTGCTAGGCAATTTCCCAGGGCTGTGGGTGCTGGGAATGCTGAGGGCCTGGGTTCCAGCACTGCTGGCCAAAAATCCCACCGGGCATGGAAGCACAAGCAACACCTGGACAGCCCCAGTTTGGGGGAGGGTGTAAATGAGTGAGTTATTTTCCCTCTTTTTCACAAGCTGCTCCTTAGAAAGGGGGAGAAAAAGCCTCCAAACAAACCAGTTTCCAGAACAGTTTCTCTTGGCATCCATCACATTTGGTTATAACAATTCCTGGGATTGTTGCAGCACAGCATTATTCACTCGCAGAGATTTCTGCAGAAATCCCCACCTATGAAAAACAAAAGAGGCAGGAATTGAAAACAAAAAAAAAAGAACTGAAGGAAAGCAAACCCACATTCCACTGTGGCACCTTTGCTCCCAGTACAAACCAGTCAGATACAAACGTATTATTTATTTTTATTGAGACAAGCTGGTTGCCAACAGTGGGAATTCCTTCCAGTTCACCGCGTTACCAGTACAGTGCTCATGGAAGCACCCTCTGGAGGCTGGAACAGCCCATGGATGGCACCTTGGTCCTCACCTCAGGACATCTGTGCCAGCAGCTCTTCCAGCTCTGGTCGAGACTTCAATCGGCTCTTGAAATCGGCTTCCGTGTGCTATGGAGGGAGAGAAAACCACCACAAATCAGGATCACACAAACCCTTTCCCAAAGAGAAACGCTTGAGAGTGGAAAAACTAAAGGCTTAAATGCCCACTGCACCCAGGGAGTAGGGAAAGCCCCAGTGGGAAGTCACTCAGTGCTGGAAAACCATTGGGCTTCCAACAGAAAACAAGCTGAATGCTCCTTCTGGAGCAAATTCCATCAAAACAGGGCACAGCATTTGGGATTCCAGTCCCAGCTTTGCCATCAACTGCTCCATGATGTTCCTGGTGATTCCCAGAGAAGAGGTGGAGAAGCACTGCTGAAGTGAAACGTTCCCTTACAGCTCACAGGGAATCTCTGGCAGCAAAGGAAAGGAACCTGCAACCTGCCCTTTCCTACAGATCTATAGGAGGGGCTGCACTTCCTGTGGCACTAATTAGAAGAAAATGAAACACTTATTGAGAATTAGAAGCAATGGATTTTCAGGGATCAGGGGGGGCCTGACTCTTGGGGATCCTGAGTATCCCAAGTCTAGGGCAGACAGTAGGCTCAGGGGCAGGTCTGTGCTCGCAAAGCAAATTCACAGCGTGGATCATCTCTGCTTCCTAAAGGGAAAGGCACTGGGAAATGTAACCATACCTGTTTCACTAACAGATGGACCCCCTCAGGCTGGTTGCTCTGAATGATTTCCAGCAGTATGGGAGCAAACGTCGAACTCAAACCGCGGATCTGAGAGCAGAAAGGACAGTGCCATAGGAGAACAATCCCAGGATAGTCTGGGTTGGAAGAGACCTTAAAGATCATCCAGTCCCAACCCTTGCCATGGGCAAGGACCCCTTCCACTATCCCAGGTTGCTCCAAGCCCCAGCCACCCTGGCCTTCGACACCCCTAGGGATCCAGGGGCAGCCACAGCTTCTCTGGGCACCCTGTGCCAGGGCCTCCCCACCCTCACAGGGAAGAATTTCTTCCCAATATCCCATCTAACCCTGCTAGTTTCTGCAATCACTCATCCCTAACCATGACTTTTCTACCCCTTACATCAATTATTCTGCAGAAAACAGATACTAAATCTTCTTCCTGAAACACAGAGCCAGGAAACCCTCCTGGGCTTCTAGTTTAGGAGCAACACTCAGCAGAAAACATAATTAGACTTTTTGCTTCCATTTATGCCCAAATGTTGCCTTTCATCTGTTAAATGTTTGAGGGGTTTGGGGAGCCTGTGATGGGAAGTGCTGCAGGAGAAGCCCAGCGCTGTCAGCAAATCCCAGCTCCTACCTGGATAACCCTCTGGTGGGTGGTAAGGACTGCATCCAGCTGCATTTTGGATCCCCTCTCTTCCAGGAACAGCACCTCGTTGGTTTTGGTGGGCATGGCATAGCTGCAGAACCAGAGGGCAGTGCTTAGGACAGGCAGGATATTTGCACTACTTTACAGGGATGGGCAGCGAATGGGAAAGGAGATTAACTTTTCATGGGAAATTAATTATGCAAAGGATGTATCTTGCAAATCAGGCGCTGGCAGAGGCCGGGTGTTTTGCTGGAAGGAGATAAGGGGGAAGCTCTGCAGCACTGCTGCCAGCAAAAACCTGGATTAGCTCCAAATACCAGCCTGAGAACTTTTAACTTCTTCATAGTTCAAGGAAAGCAACAGTTCTGACTTACTTTGTCTTTTGGGACAGAGCTAAAAACTGCTGCTGCAATGCACCACTCAAAATCCATTGTTTACACCTCCGATTTAATGGGAATGTGACTGGGAGTGGATGGGACTCTGCTCAATACTCAAGAGACCTCAGCCTCCTCATCCCCATTCCCATAGCTACATCCAAGCTCCATCCTACTGCCCACCTTTTCCCCTCAATTTCCAGTCTGAAGGGCAAATCCTTTCTTTCTCTACACACTGAACCACGTCCAGCCTCAAGAGGGTACAAGTGAAAAACCACAGAGTCACCACTGGTTTTATTCCCTGGTGGCAGCTCCATGCTTTTCCCAGTGCCTGCAGCTCCCTGGGAGCACTTCAGCCACCAAGATGCGGCCTCACATTCCTCAGGCATTAAAACCAGTGGAGTGGCTGTTGGGATACGCCCATTTTGGAGATCTAGGATGCTCCTGAAGCGTCCTCTCCTCCTAAACTGAAGTAGCAGGAAGCTCACCCAGCACCTTTAGGGCTTTCCCAAGCTCATTCCAGTTTGGATAACCAGGGTGCAGAGCATGGATCACAGGCCACGAAGGAAAACCAGAAGCAAATGTCAGCCATTCCCAGGCTCTGCACCCACAGAGGAAGGAGATGTAACAGCTCTTTTTTCCTTGGAATCTGCTCAAGTCAGTGCCTGAAGAACTCAATTTCAGCCTTCCTGATGTGAGTAAAGCATCCAAAATTGTACAGATACGCAAAAAGAGAACACAGGGAAGGCGAGAGATTTGGATTTCCATCCAAATGAGAATCTCTCAGGGAGATTGGAGTGTGGCCTGATCTGCAGGGGGTCATAATCCAGAGGGACAGATTTCCTCATACCTCTCATTGACCCGGATGGAGAGCCGGTTGCAGAGCCTATGGACGTACTGAGCGAAATGCTCCACCAGGCACAGATCATAGGAAGTCATCTGGATGTTGACATCTCCATACTGGTACTCGGTGCCAGCACTGATCTCCTTCATCTGCACTTTTTCCTTTCTCTTCTTTGGAACCTGTTTTCCAAAAGAAAATACAATAAAATAAAGCAGAAAGTATCTGGTTTGAACAATGCTGGGAGTAAAAGTTCAGCTCTTGGATGGCGTCCCCTAGAAAACACACTCATGCTGTGATTAATTTCTTCCAGAGGAAGAAAGAAAGGAGCAAAACCAGTAGAAATAAACCTGCTGTTTATTTCAGTCCCTGCCTGAAAGGCAGCTGACTTGTTGTTGTTTCCTCCTTCCACGCAAATGGGTGTCTTTCCAAGTCTCAGGGAGCGTGAAAAGGTTACATGCAAGTAAGACCTGCTCACAATATTCTGGAATAGTCCAGGTGTTAAATTCAGCATCAGGAAGAGGTTCCTCCCTTCCAAAGCCACTTATTAACTTCCAAAAGAATGTACTGGACAAAATGAAGCATTTCTGCAGTGTGGTGAGTGGGTACTTCATGGAATCATGGAATACGCAAGGAACCTTAAATTTCATCCCATGCCAACCCCCTGCCATGGGCAGGGACACCTTCCACTATCCCAGGTTTCTCCAAACCCCATCCAGCCTGGCCTTCCATATGTGTCAGGATTACCTTGGGAAAGCAAGCACAGAGGGAAGTCCTTCTGCCTACCTCCTTTGGGAGCAGGTATTTAAACTTCCCAATTCCATGTGTAGGTCGGGATCTGTAGGATCTGTAGCAACCCAGGAGTGCATCACCTTAAAGTGAAAGCAGAGAAAACATGTTTCCAGCTGCAAACAAACATCTACAGGTGCTTTGAGAGCCCCAAACCCACATTGATGTCACCTAACACCATGGCTGCTGCCACTTGCTTCGCCAAGAACAGGGCAAAAAGTAAGAAAATGTTAGAAAAAAACATATGGAAATGGAAGAGCGCCTGCTCAGGTTATTTAACCAGTCCAAAATTGGCTAAAAAAATCCAAACAAAACACAAATACGCCAATGTTTAATATTTTAATATCTGAGGGAAGTGAATTTCTGCCTCAAAACTGGATTGACAACAGACCTTACCTGCAGCACACAGATGGTTTTCTCTGGGTGTTGCTGCTCTGTAGGAAACAACATAATGATTAAAAATCTGTAGGAAACAAGATAATCATTAACAACTCTGCTTTCCCTCGCCTATGGAAAAATATGTGGCCAATGTCCTTCTGCAAATGCTCTTGCAGAGGCACAGTCTGATCCCATAAGCACAAAGACTTCCCCTTCTTCCCATCCCACAGCCCTTTCAGCTCCCAGCTCAAAGTCTTACCTCCACTATTAGAAGATTTGGCCAAAAAAAAAAACCAAAACAAAAAGCAATTTTTTTGTCATGTATGTTTTCTCACCTGCTGAGGGCAAACACCTGCCTGAGCAACACTCCCTTCTCCGAGCACAGCACCTGCAGTGGTTAAAATACATCAGGGTGGCAGATCCTCTGGGAATTTTCACCAACACCTCCAGGTTACTAGACCTTTAGGATAGGACCCAGAGGAGAGAACAGCTGGACCTGCGTAAGGGCAGCTTTAGGTTGGATTTAGGAAAAGGTTCTTTCCCCAGTTGGTGGTGGGGCACTGCCCAGGCTCCCCAGGGAATGGGCACGGCCCCAAGGCTGCCAGAGCTCCAGGAGCGTTTGGACAACGCTCTCAGGGACGTGGTTGGATAGTCTATGAACAACCCTCGTGCTTGTCCCACCTCCACACGGATGGAGGGGAAACAGCTCATCCATCCGGCAAAGAGCTTTGCTGTCGCCAAACCAGGGTGGGGGGTAAATACCGATGTCCCAAACGTTCCAGTGCAGAGGGACAGGGATCTGCCAGGGACCAGGGAGACGAGGGTTGTAACAGAGCTAGGGTGACCCCTAGGTGTGTGACGATGGGGAGCAGGGGTGTGTGGGTGTCTCTGCTCCTGGCCCAGGAGCACTAAGACAGATCTAGGGCACGATCTCAAGGTCTGGATTCCTTCAGGATCACCCCCACACTTCCTTCCGAAACCAAACCAGGGCCGGATGAGGGCCACCAGCAGCAGGGCTGGGGCTGCCTCAGCTGTCCCAAGGACCAAGGCTATTCCTCCCTTCCTGTTCCTCCCCTCCCCTGTGTCCCCCCGTCCTTCCCCGTTCCCACTCCCCTTCCCGGTGGCCATGCCCGGTACCTTCGGCACCGCCGCCATCATTCGGCGCCGCGGTCCGTCGCTCAAACCGTTCCCCCACAGTGCCTCGGTACGCCCCCAAGCGGCTTCCCCCGTCCCGCGGCTCCCTCCCCGCGTTCCGCCCACCGATGCCTCCCGGGAGCTCTAATTTTCGGACAGCCCCCTGCTCCGCCCACCGAGAGCTCCCGTAGGCAACAACATTCGAGCAACCCGCGGTACTGGCGGGGCCCTAGTATCCTGAAGGAGGCGGCGGGGAGGGCGCGGGGATGCGGGCGGTAATGGCGGACACCTCGCTCCCGCCACCCCACACGCAGCGGGCAGCGCCGCCACACGGCAACGGCTGCACAGCGCACGCCGCCTTGCGCCTATCACCGCGCGCCCCGCCAGCCACGGCCCGCCCTCCGCCCGTTCTCGCACGCTGATTGGTCTCAAACCACGTCCATCACGGCGCGGCGGCCATGTTGAGTGTGGCATGGCCACGTGGCAGGGCTGCGGGATCTGCCCAGCCCCGTCCCAGCGTGGTGCAGCGACCACCTTGAGTGTGGCGTCGCGGCGGCCATTTACTTAGGCCTTTAGTATCACTTTTAAAAATAATTTATTTACAATCACTAAATCCTAAGCGTAGGAAGGGTGGGCTGGCGGGGACCTCCTCCCTGATTTCCCAGTGGGAGAGGAGGTGGGCAGGGGGTCTGCCTGGGAAGAGATGGGCCTGTGGTCCTGTTCCCCCCAGGCCTGACACTCTGGCTGAGGAAAACCCATCCCGTGTCAAACTGCCTCTTCCACACAAACCTCAATTTCCCACAGGCTCTTTTCCCTCCTCCTAGCTCCCTCCTCTCCAGTCTGGCTTCAGGTTCCCCATTCTTCCATGGCAGATGCTCACTCTGGAGCCCACATCCCTGAGCCCCTTCTTGGAGCTGTTCCCTGCCCGGGAGCTGGATTTTGGGTCAGGATTTCCCGCTCTGCTGACTGATGGCTGCTCCAATGACTCATGCTGGAGCTGTCTGAGCTCCTGATGAACTTTCTCCCTCCAGTTCATCCACTCGGCAAGTTCATTTCCTGCTCTGTGATCCAGCCCTGTCCTGCATTTCTGAGTGCCTGGAGGTCCGGGGACACATCCGACACCCTTGATGTTCATCCCCTCCGCGTTGGTGCACGGAGGGGGCAGAGGGAATGTGAAAGGACAAAGTTTGTGTCTCCACCTGCCCGGCACATGGAGAGAGCACAGGGGATCCACGGCACCTTTGCTCTCTGCTCCACAATGCAAGGACACGTGTTCCCAGCTCCAAGCTGTGTTTTGCTGGCGCTCCCGGGACGTGGCAGAACTGCCCACGTGGATGTTATCCTGCCCTTTGATCCCACCTGGCGAGCCCCAGGCAGGGCCAGCCTGGGAATGACGCTTGACTAAGGAGCACTGCGGGAGTCTGAGCTGGGTTAAGGCCGGCACTCCCACTCCAGGAAACCTGGACCTCTCCCCCCACGATCTTTGAAGCCCTAGATAAAATTGAGGAGGGGCTGCTGTGAATGGAGGGGACTGGCTGGTCCCGTATTTGTAGGGGAAGCTGTGATAAGCACCACGATTAAGAGCAGGTCCAGGATGACTCCTTATTCCATGCCCTTATTCCACTGCTGTGTGCCCATGGAATGGGACTGCACCCTTTAATTCCCTCTGCCCCTTGTGGGGACTCACCTTTCTTCCACCCACAAAACGTGGCTGAGGGAGGGCGCGTTGCCCCAGGCTAAGTTTGGGGTTCAGCAGTAACAGATTGCAGGGATCCCCCTCCCAATGCCTTCTTGTCCTCTGTGTCTCCATGAGAAACGAGTCCATCTCTCCACTGAGGAATGTCTCTGACATCTATCATTGATGGATACATTTTAAGGCCAAAAGGAATTGGTAAATCACGGAATTCAGTCTCCTGCATGTTGCAGTCAATAGGTTTCCAGTGACTTATGGCTTTATGGAAGCAGATCACTCCTCTCTCTGTGAAAGCATCTTTCTCACAAAGGCTCCTGCTCTCGATTTTCCCTGGGTACAAAGATAGCGGTGGTCTTGGCAGCTTGTTCTGGTGGCTGAGCACGCTCTCTGTTAGGACACGGCCCTCATTTCCAACTGGAATGTGCCTTTCTTTGCCTTTTGCGTAGTTTCACAGCCAGGGAGCTGAATCCCTGTTGCAGGAGCACAACTTCCAAACCTTTCTGCGACATTTAGACGGAGAAGCTGAGGTGACTCGATGACTTCCTTTTTCTGTACCACACTAAAAAAACTCCAGGAAGCTTTTCCTCCTTTTTAAGCCTTCCCCAGCCTTGCCTCCACTTCTTTCCAGACTCATCCAATGATGAAAACAATCAAGAAGTGTTCAAATAGACCTTAAAAGAAAACCTCTGTTTCACGGTCTCCTCCTCTGCCTTCAGCTGTTGTTCTCCCTGGGACTCACAGGAAAGATCCTGGAATGCGCTCTGACACAAAAACAAGGGCAATATCTGTATTTAATATTTGAAATCGTGTCAGGCCAGTCTCTGCCAGTCTGGATTCCCTTTCTCCATGGTGCAAGAGAACAGCCACACAACCGGTGTGGAAGCGCTCCCAGATGCCAGGTGCGGAGCTGGATGGGAGATTCTGCTCATATCTATTAAAACTTGTTTAAATTTAATCACCTGATTAAGGACACGTTTTCCTCTTTTAGTTCACTGGCACTTCAAGGCCTGGGTAAAAAAAAAAAACCAAAAACCTACCCGTGGAGAAGCAGTTAATCACATCGAGGGAGTATAAATGAAACGATCAAAAATAGAAAGGCTTTCAAAACGGGGGACTAAACATGCAGCAGATGCCATTTCCCTGACTATCAGAGCAGAGATGCTCTGGAACAATCTCCGAGCCAAGGTTTAAACAGGAGGGGCCAGGATGCACCTGGGAACCTCCTAAATCACTGAACTTTGAGGGCAGAATGGGGAAAAATGGGCAAAAAATAGTGGAAGGGGAAGCTGGCCCCTCCAGCAAAAGGTGGCAGGGCTCAGCCACTGCCCAAGGATGACAGTGGGGATCATTGGCCTTCCTGGGAAACATCTCCCTGCTGTGAGGGATCTGCTCCCCAGAGACGCTCCTCTGAAAGGAATATCTGTATCAGTTTGGGATTAAGCCTTTGGTTTTAAGGACTTTGCTGATTGCTCCCTCACGCCCCTGTGGGCCGGGTACATCTGGCAGCCCTTGCACTGATGCTGAGGACGTGAGGGTGAGGAGGCCCTGGCACAGGGCGCCCAGAGAAGCTGCGGCTGCCCCTGGATCCCTGGCAGTGTCCAAGGCCAGGCTGGACACTGGGGCTTGGAGCGCCCTGTTCTGGCGGAAGGTGTCCCTGCCCGTGGCAGGGGGTGGAACTGGATGATTCTCCTCGTCCCTCCCAACCCAAACCATTCCCGGTCCGTAGGAGAGGGAAGCGCTCACAGCGCGTGCGCAGGGCGGGCGGAGCGCCGGCTCCGGGAGCGCGGGGGGGGGGGCGAAGCGGCGGCACCGACACCGACACC
>VXAZ01003348.1:911710-964727 GCA_013399875.1 Gymnorhina tibicen | reverse complement strand
AATCCCCCCCCTCCGTAAAGCCCATTTCCACAAACAGTTGCTGATTCATTCGATCCCAGCTCCTCTGGTTTTTGGGGGGCAGGAGTCTCAATCCGCGGTGTCTTCTGTGTAAATACAGCGTTTTTCCATAATGGAGTTATGTCTTGGCAGGGCGACGCTCTGAATATTTAATTCAGTCAATGAGGTTTTCTTCCCTGTCTTTGGAATGAAAAAAAACCCCCAACCTAAACAATGTCTCCTCCTTCCTCAGCGGAAGGCCTCTATCTCCAATACTGCATTCAGAATCTTTCCCTTGGAAGAGTTTTCTGAAAAAAAAAAAAGGCAAAAAAAAAAAAAAAAGCTTCTTTACGAGATGCTTTGTGTAATCCTGGGTAGATACTGAGCGATCTTTGACATAATGAATAGGTGCAAAATATTTTCTGTCTCAGGGCGGGGTATTTGCTCCCTCAACCACCTTTGGTCCCTGTGGTAGGAGATGATGAAACACTAGTTGGTTTTTGGTTTTTTTTTTTTGGCCAAATTACTTGTATCTTGGTGTTTCCTCACTCAGGTGTGGATGAGCTTGGTGATAAGGCTACTGTTGAAATTATTTACCTGTACGTTGTCAATTTCCTTTAGTCTGTTCCTTGAATCATTCTCTTTTTATTTTGTGGTTTCGGGGTTGGAACAGCTCTTCTCATGTCAGGGATTTGGGGAGCACGAGTTCAACTTGATTATTTATTATTTTTGGGGTAAGTCACCTGATCTGCTTGGTAAGGTGCTATTTGGCCAGCCATTTTATGAGGAATTTGGATGAGGGTCATGTGTAGAAAATGCTGGGGGTTTTTTTCGGTTTCTTTTTTGGTTGTTTTTTTCCCAGGTATTTGATAACAGGAATCTTAAATATTAGCCGTGCATCTGCAAAATCCTTGTCTTGTTTACCTGCATTTCTGAGCTTCAATATCGTGAAGCTTTTCAAATACCTCCGTGGAAGGCTGTGGCACCTGGTGCAGATCTTAAATCTCAGCAGCTCTTCATTTACACGTGGATTTCTTGTCTCTTCTAGCAGACATAACGTCAGATATCTGCTTCCTCTAGGAATTTTTTTTCCTTCTCAGCTAATCATCTGTTTTTATACTGGAAGGTTTTAAATAATTCCCAGTCATAGCGTCAAACCTAGGGAGGTGAGAAGAGATTCTGTGGGTACAGCGCAGCGAAATCCTCCTGACTGAGTATTCCCAGCCCTGCAACTGCTGCCTCGGCTGGGGCTTAGGGCTGGGTGGGAGCTGATTTGAATCCAGGGCCGGGCTGGCAGCTGCAGGGTGGGCTCCAGCCCTGCCTTTGTCTGGGATGCTGGGCGATGACTCCGTGCCGGCTCCGTGTCCGCGCATCCCGCGGGTGCTGCAGCGTGGGCATGCTCCGACACGGCGCTCCATGAGTCTGCCTCTGATGGAGACACGTCCCTTCCTGGATTGAAGCTCTTCAGATGTCTCCGTCATGATGTCATTCCCTGTAATTTTTTATTTTTTTGCTGCCCAAAGGATGCAGAGCTCTCGTTCCAAGTGGCTCCTGGAGGAATAAATGCCCTCATAATATTTGGAGAAAACTGCGGAAGAATCTGGTGTTGCAAAAAAGGAGCTGGAGTGGGCTCTGCTCACACCTTGTTGTTCTTTGTCTGGAAGGTTAAGGGAGATGCAGAAATAAAAGTTTTTAGGGTAGCGGCTTTCATAACCCAGGAGGTCTTTGTACAACTGTTGCGCTGGATTGCTGCATTCGCTTCCTGTTCGGCTGAAAGGTTCTCTGCCCTGTTGGAAGGCCGTAATTAAAGATATCCTCTTGCTGCTGGTGGGGAGGCTGAGTGCTCTGGGTTCATTTACATCCAGGGACTTCAGGATGACAAATGAAATGGTACAAAGGGCTGCGATGGCCATTAGCTGCCTCAGCATCCAGAGCTGGCTGATGGCAGACCTGTGCTGACTGTACACAGCCTCGCCTATAAACGTGTGTCTTGTGGCTGAGGAAATCTAAATTGCAGTTCCTTACTGGGCAGGCTTTGCAGCCCTTCCGGGGGAGATCTGGAAGCATCCCTGGGTGTTTTATTTCCATTTGAAAGTGGGACTGCACAGCGGATGCAGCGTGTGGTTCTCCTCAGCCATATTGTGGGAGTTCAGTGCCGTATCCCTCAGCATTCTCATGGACTGCAGTGGCTCTGCCTCGTGCTGTTCATCACTAGCTGCAGATGCTTTTTCTCCTGCTAAGATGCTGATTTTCCTCGCTCCTCAATCCCCAAAAATCTCCTTGTCGCTGGGGTTTGTGTCCCCCACGCCCCTCCCAGGCCCAGCCTGGGGACTTGCTGCATGTGCTGTGGGTGCATCATGAGCCTGCAACATCATCTGTGCCCAGCCAGAAGAATCTTCTCCTCTCTTTCCATCTCTGTTTTTTTTTAAACTTGTACAGGGATACAGCATTGGCTGGCTAGCAAGAAGGCAACTTCACCAGCACTCTCCTTAATTGAATTACTTTTCTCAATGATTGAAGATTATACAGAGTTTAGCAGTTTTAAAAATGCTAATCTTTGCTGAAAAGGCAGGGAGAGCTCTGTGCTGAGGGATTAGATTGAGCTATTGTGTGTGGGGAAGTACGTTTCTTACTGCCTTTGATCTGGTTTTATCAGGTGATTTTCATCAGTCCTAATACCTCAAGTTTGAGGAATTCTGATTTCTGGGTCACATCAGGGAGTGAACACATCACCCACATTGGGATAGCTTGCAGTAAATACGATACACATTCAAACATTAATAACCTCTTTAGTTCTGCCTTGCATAGGAACACCTCTACTTCTTAATAAATGGGGGTTTTTTTGACTGAGTGGGCAGAACCGAATGCTGGGGCACTGCAAAAGAAATATTTGTTCGTCACGTGGGTTTCTACTGCAGGTTTCATTGGCGAGCAGCTCTGAAGGGCACCAACACGCACAGAAAGCAGAACTCCCTGTTGTCTCTCTGTGCTGGCACTTCTGCACAAGATCTTGAAGGAAATTAGAACCGGTTGCGTTTTGTTTTGTTTTTATCAGGAGCTGAGATTTTTAATATTGAAAACCCACTGATAAGTGGAGTGTAATAACTTCTGAAATATAACTGTTTGGAGAGCACTAATGAGCTGTTCTGTTGCATAACGATGTTGGTACAGGCACTGCTGAGCAGTGTGATGTGTCTCATTAGATAACTGGGGAGCTGCAGGTGCTTCGTGTGTAACGTGAGGCTGGTGTAACACTGCTCACAGGAGGCACGGACTCTCATCCCTGTGCTACCTAAAACTCCCTTGTTTCTATGGAATTCTCAGCTTCTAAGGACAAACTCCAGAGAGCTATTACCTTGTTGCACTGGTAGTTTAAAAGCTTATCATCTTCCCTCCTGTTAATTTCCTAATGTTGTGGTTTTCCCGTGGCTGGGCCTTCAGATATTTGGGGTTCTGTTTGGTCTGTATGAATTTTCCGTGAGTTACGAAACTTGGGCTTCACATCCGTAGGTGGAATATCAGCAGTGCATCCCAGCAAAGGGGAAATGAGGGAGGAACACCTGGAGGCCTACGTGGATGAACAAGGAACTCCTGGACAACCTCAAACCCAAAATGGAAGCCTGCACAGGGTGGAAGATGGGACAGGTAGCCTGGGAGGAATGCACAGAAATTGTCTGAGCAGCCAGAGATCAGGTTAGGAAAGCTAAAGCCCGATAGAATTCAATCTGGCCAGTCAGTAAGGGCAACAAGAAAAGCTTCTGTAGTGATACAGGGAGACCAGGAAAAGTGTGGGGTCTCTCTGGAAGGAGACCTGGTTACCCAAGATATGGGGAAGGCTGGGGCACTCAATGACTTTCTCTGCCTCAGTCTTCACCTGTGTTCTTCAAGGGTCAGTCATGGGATCAGCACTGTTGAGCATCTTCGTTGGTGACAGGTCCCTTCCCACCCAGACCATTCTGGGGTTCTTTCACAGTGCGATGTGCTTGGTGTCTGATCCTTCCTCGCTGTCCTGAAGATCTTGAACTCCACCATTTCTCTTCTTTCTCTTCTCCATCTCTGAAAAACCCCTTCCTACAGCAATGTGTGGAGGAAGCACAGAGAAAAAGACATCAGTGTTTTGTGGTGCCTGTTCTCACGGTGCCTTTTGATCCCTGTCTATTTGTGGAAGCCTCTGAAGGAGCTGTGTCTGTTCTGGAAAGGAGGAATAGCTGTGACTTTCTGCTCTCTACTGTGCTTTTCTCTCTGCATCTCAGAAATAATATGGGATTTGGGAGGAAATGATCATCTTTTCCCTTGATGTGACATAATGGATTTTCTGTCTGCAGCTCTTGGGGTGGTGGTGGTACCTGGCACTGGATCCCGGTTCTGCAGAGCAGATGTCTGAAGGCTTTTGCTGAAGCTGTAAGTGGGACTAATGAAGAAGCAAAGGCAGGGAAATTCATCTGAGGCCACCTTAGCAGATGATGTGGTATTTGGGAATTCCCAGAGCCAACAGCCATTTTTCCTCAGCTTCAGTGATGGTTAAAAATCTGTCGTCCATAATCAGTTTGTGAGAAAATAGCTGCTTTTTAGTTACCTTCTAATTTAGTCCAGATGTTTAAAGGCATTTTGTTGTTTTCATGCATATACAAGTACCTGTTACGTACACCGATGATTATAAAACCCCAAACCAACCAACCAAACCAAAAAAAACCAGCTAAACCCTTCAATGCTTTGAAACATGGCTCAGAAAAAACCACACTTCACTGTTTCGACGTGAACACCATCAGATTTTTCAAGTCAACCTCCAGAATTTCCCTGTGAGGCCTGTAACCTGTAAGAACAGTAACTTTGTGATACATGAATGTTTCTGAACAGGTATGGAAATGCTAATGCATCTCTCCTGGTATGGAGCAGGGAAAAGACCTCCAAGATCATCGAGTCCAGCCCTTGGCTGATCAAGGACTTGATAATCTCAGAGATCTTTTCCAACCTAGATGCTTCTGAGCTTCTCTAAAAGCACTGTTTTGAAAATTACAGATACCATCAAAATGATGATGGGTTTGACACATTAATATAAATTATTTATGGAAGTAGTTTGAATGAAAAATGTGTGTCTTGGCAAACAAGCAGCAGCCAAAATGTGGACTTGCAGTGAAAGTCGAATTTTTCAGGTCTCTTTGTTTGATTTATTTACTGAGCTCACACAAAGTTGAAAAGCTAAATGAATTCTTTGTTTTCCCCTCAGCATAAACCCAACTCTTCTGGCTCTAATATAATGAAAGCCCAGGGACAGTGAATAATTCCATCAATTGTTTTATGTCAGATATTTTCCTTTGATGTTCAAACCATGTCCTGGAATATTTGAGTGATATTAACTGGAAAAAATGGCTTTTTTGTGTGTTTCAGTACTATTTAACTCCTACCCAAATGAAGCCTAGTGCGTGACAATAAAAAAAAAGATCATCTGGGAAGCAAATATTGTGTGAAACTAAATGTAAATAAATTCAGTGTAAGCTCTGAGTTGTCAAGCCCCTTGCCTGCTTCTGGCTGCCTCTTGTTGGGTCTGGCAAAAAGAAGTTCAGCCTTCCAGTTGGGAAGGAAGTCCTTATTCAGCTGTCCAGCACAATGGTGCATTTAATTAATTTGACTTCTTGAAGTGAGGGTGTAACTTCCCTTTTCTTGTTCTTGGTTCACATGTCCTTTCTGCTGGACCGCTGTAAACCAGGATGGGTCTGTGCTGCCTGGGTGCCAGGGCATGGTGTTCCCAGTCCCTTGGACTGTGGCATCCCAGTGTGATCCTAACTGGTTAAGTCACAGCATGCACAGAGGAAGCTGAGGAACATCCTGGGATGTCGTGGAGTTTGACTTCTGAAGTATTTTTACGAAGCCAAACACAAAATCCTTGAGGTTGTTGATAGTGATTAGAACCAGTTAGAGAGAGGATGTTCTCAAAGGCCCTTTCCTTCTCCTAGGGCATTTTTGTCCCTGCTGTTACTTCTTCCTTTAGTCTTATCACAGAGACCGGAATTGGAAATGCCACCCTTTGCTGCTCTGGAGTCTAACTGGGAACTCCAGGAGCAAATCCTGCTTCACCTGGGCTTCTTCCATACCTGCAAGTGCCTGGCTGAGCACAAGGCACACGCTGATGTCACCCATGGCACCTGCTTCCATATTAACAAGCAGGGTTTTTGGGGCTCGCTTGGAAGAGTCTCCATGCCTTGAGTAGCTGCCAGTATCCCCTGGAGATGCCACCCAGCTATTCCGAGATTCGCAGGCTCGTAGTGTTCTCTCATCCAGACATGTGTAGGTGTTACCAACACACGGAATTAAGGCTTTGCTTTAACTCTAAAGCATTTTTTCCCAGGATTGAAAGAGTTGGGAAGAAATACTGGAGCAATACTGATGAGCAGTATTTGGTCTTCAGACATGGCCAGAACTGGGAAGGGGCAGCTAAACCTGCTAATGAGAAAATGTCTTGATTTTCAGTTGGTCTTTTCTCTGTCTTGAATTGTGACCCTTTAAACCTCTGTACTATTAACATTTGCGCCATATAGACGAGTGCCATTTATCCTGCTAAGTGACTTTCCTTTAATGGTTTGCTTCTTCAGGAGCAATCAGCAATTGCTGCAGGAAAAACCAACGCACTCCAGCATTTCTGTAATTAATGCGGGGGCCAGTTTATTCCATTCCACTAAATGCTTCCTGCTGTGCTTCCTGTCCGTGCCCCTGTCTAGGTTTGAGTTACAGCAAGTTAATTTTCATAATGTTCTTGATATGTGCAACACAAAGAGAAGGGGGAGTAAAGCTGGAATAGACGCCTAGCTAAAAGGAGAGGGGCCCTTGGAGGGTGCAGCATCCACGGCAAAGCTCCAAGCAGTGACTGATGCAGGATTGACAAGATCCCTGTCAGCGTGATCTTTGCCGAGGGCTGTAGGTAGCTGCTGCTGGAGTTGGGAAGAGAGAATTCCTGTTAGCAGGTTGGGACTTTGGCCCTGCAGAGGCTCTGGAGCTGCACAGGAGTGGGCAGACAGCATTGGATTAATGTGAGTGCAGGAGTATTTCTCTGCAGCTTCCTTTTTTTTAATGGGGATGTTGCCTTTTCTGGGAGTAGAAAACACTCACTCCTTCCTGTCCTCCTCTGCTGGTACAGAATTGGCTGTGAGAACCCTTGGTGTCAGTGACAGGAGGATTTTTTTGAATGGCCTGATGGAAGGAAGGCTTAGCAGAGAAATCTGAAGTTGCTGGGCAATGGAATCATCCAGGGGATGTCTGAGGTGGTGGAGGAGATGGAGAGCGTTCTCTTTCAAAGGAAGTTCTGACTCCTTTTTGACTTTCCTCGGCAGCAGTAGGCATGTAGGTCTTCATGCTAGAGGTTTGCTGCCTTCTTTGTCTTGTCTTTAGTACCTCATTATTTTTTTCCCTTTCCCCTTCCCCTTACTTGCTTGTGGAGCAGCTTTTGGGCATTTTGTCCTTGGCTCACTCAAAATGGCTGAAAAATCACTTGTGACCACATGAAACCCAGGATGACTTTACTCGGGCTGAGCTGGTGCTGCTGATTGGGATAAAGCTGGAGGCGAGTCCTTCAGCAGAGCAGCGGGACACAGCTGGAGGAGGGGCCAATGGCTGAAGGCAGTTGGAGTATCTTCACAAGGAAATCCCAACCTTTTTTGTTTCCTTTTTTTTCCTGACCTTGGAGTGCTTTACAAAGAGGTTTTCACAGGGTTGGTCTGTTCCAGTCCCTCACTTCCAGACTCACTCACCAATTCTTGTAATTTCTTCTCAGCTTTTCCAGCTGCCTCTTAATATTAAGTATTTATGTATTCAAATCATAATTACGTTCCTATTCTTTCTGTTCTTCTGGCTTCCCATTTTTCTTCCCTAGCTGAGTTATGTTTGGTCTTTTTTCACTGGACAGTCATCAGAGTGGCTTTTATCTGCCGCTGTACAATCGTGACCGTAATTCTCTTCCACTTTTTTTTTTTATTTTTAGTTGCTCTTAAACCACAATGTGACTTGGAGAAGAGGATGACTTTTTTTTTTTCCCTGACACTGCATAAACGGTAGGCAGATCAAACGCCTGTGCCCCATAAAACTGACCTCTTTATTTGGACGCTGTAGTGCAACAGCAGACTTGAAAAAAGCTTTTCCCAGTGAAAAAAGCTTTTCCAATCTTGACTCATCAGCTGGTTTGGTGTTAAAATATTCCCCCCCTCTCTGGTGAAATGCAAAGGGCTCATCGGTTGCCTCTGTTTCTAGGCTTGGTGGACTCTGTACTGTCACAGTGAGTAATTCACAGTTAAAAATAAATTCCTTGGCCTTAGGAATTTTACATTTTCGCTTATAAAATGCAAGAGAGATTTTAGGAAACTCAAAAGGAACCTTGTGTGAATTACTACACATTCCCTCCAGTAAATCCTGCCATCTAGAGAAAAATTTCCCTGGGGAATTGTATGGCTGATGTTTTAAATGGTTGTTTAGTCTGTGCAAGCCTTGAACGGCTGAGAGCAAGGCGGAGAGTTGAGATCTGGCTTTGCCTGCCTGGTTCCAGATCCCAAGATGAGCAAAGGCTTTTTCGCTTTACCTTTTGGAAAGTGGAGGAGGGGAAGAAGGGTCCTCTACATGAGATGTTTTTAAGATGTCTCAAAACAGCTCCGTGCTTTTCCCTGGATTTGATGCTTCTCAGCTGCTTGCCTAAAAACCTGAGTCCAGAGCCAACCCTGTGGTGCACTTAAAGCTGGTTTTTAGGTAGGGCAGCCTGAAGACCCCAAAATATTCTTTGTGTGCATTTATACAAGGAATTGCTCAAGTTAGAAACAAGTCTTAGAGACTAAATATTACAATTAAATAGGAATCTTAACTAGTTTATGTCCTTAATATGAAGGAATTGTTCTTCTGGAAAATACTGCTGGGGGAGAGTATTTATTTCAAGATACTGTATCCCAGTTGGAGCGTAGATAATTCTTCTCTGACGAATTTTCTGCTCCAAACCCAATTTCTCATACAACCACTTTATTTTTTTTTCTGTAGTTGAGCCCCACAGTTCTCTCTGAAATATCCTTTCATCTAGAAAAGATCAGAATGAAACACCAACAAAACTTGTTCCATTTACTATTTGGAGCCAAATTTCTACCTTTTAAAGACTAGCTATTTTTATTTTTAAAATTCTTACGGATGAATATCAGACCTTGGGTTTGCCGACTCTTCAGGCTCTGTGGCCTCTTCCCAGGGCATTTGTGAAGCACAGCTGGGAAGGAACAGGTTTATTGTCAGCTGGCTGAAACTCCATATGGAGAGGTCAGTGTCTCAGGGAGATTTTAGAGGAAAAGAGGAAGATTTTAGAGGAAAAGGTTCCCATTGAAAAGCTGGGAATTGTTGTAATGGTTTAACATCCTTTGAGCTTGGAGTTCTTAACTTGCAGCCCAGGCAGTGCAGGCAGCAGGAGCATCGAGTGTCTGCTGGCCTTTGTCCTGCCCCAGTTCCCAGGAGGAAAGCTGGGACAGCTCAGGAGCAGAGATGTGAAGGAGAAACAGATAGTGTGGTGTCAGGATATGGTTCCCTTGAGTCCTTAATGTCAGGGGTTTGTAGCCGCGTGCTGCCTGGACCCATGCAGGTGTGTGAGGAGCCCGGAGCGTGGTGATCTCAGTTTGTACGCGGTTTGGGTTTCGGTTCCTAAAAAACAAATAGCGGTTGGGGTTTTTTTTGGTACAAAACCCCAGGATTCTGTGCTGCCCTTGCACATGCCCCGGTGTCCATGTCCTGTATTTTACACCAGCTGCTCTCCCTCTGCCTTGCCGGGAGTTGCATCATGTGGACAAACCCGTGTGTGTTGGTGCAGCTCCGGTTATTTTCTCACCAGTCCCCAGGTGTTCTCCACAGCCACCCCTGTCAGCTCGGATCAGCAGAGGCCTGGAGGAGAGCTGTGCTTAATGAACGTACTCTGGGCAGTGTTTTCCTTACAGGCTGCTTCTTCATAAGCCGGGCTGCATCGACCTTAAATCAGGATTATTTTAGGATCTTGTCCGAACTCCCTTCTGAAGAAGCACTCACCTGTGTGCCTGCCTGGAGAATGAGTGTGAGGGAGTTCTTGTGGAAGCTGTTCTGCACCTCCTGTGTGGAAAGAGCAGAGAGCAGGTCTTAGTTCTTACAGCACTGCCCAGGAGATGGTAGGTTGTGGGAATAAGATGGAATCGCTGAGAAGGATGCTATATGGAGCTTGCTTCCCCTTCTGCTCTTCCTTTTCTCCTCCTCTTTCTTCCTTTTCTTCTTTTTCTCCTCCTCCTTTTTTTCTTTTTCTTCTTTTCCTTTTCTCCTTCCCCCAGGCAGGAAAATTGTCACCACAGTGTGAGAGAGCAGAAGTTTCTCTGTGGCAGTGTAGGGAGTCAGGAGAGGAAGGGAGCAGGAGGAAGCACTTGCTTGTTTTGCCAGTGGGAAAATGGTGCTGGGAAAACATTAGGCCAAATTTAACTGAGTTAAAGGATGGAGGGAAGGGCAGGGAATGGTAATCCCTTGCATTTTAATAGGTCTCCTGAAACTTCTCTAATTCCTCGCTGGAAATGGCTGACTTAGCATTGCTTGTTGTTCTTTCAAGGGCAAAACATCTTTGGGAAGAGAGCGGGAGCTTGTTCCAAGGGCTCCATTTGGCGTGTGATCCTGGGAAGCGATGCCTGGGTTCCCTCAGCTGGATGCTGGCATCTGCTGGTTTAGCTTGCGTCGGGATAGTGCTCAGTGCTCAAAACAGGGAAAGTTTCCTTTCAGAAATGCACGCTCAGGTGGCTGCCAGTTTTATCCCTGCTGCTCTCTGCTGCCTCTCTCCTCCTGCCTCGGGAATATAACTCTGAGGAATCCAGAAGAGTGCTTCCATGTTAGATGATGCATTAACCTATCATTTGCAGTTTATTTAACAAAAGTTACTTTGGAAACTGTTGTTCTGTTTGAGGATTTTAATGCAGATTTCTGTCTAAACTGCTCATGAATATGGTTTGTTATGGGAACAAATTCTGTGTTAAAGGTATTTAAACCAGAAATTTATAATTACGTTTTCAGTGTCTGCTCCTTCTGTCCAAAATGGTTTGGTAGCATTTAGCTTCTGACTTAAATGGGGAACTTAAAGTGGCTGTAAATCTGGAAATCAGTTGAAGGGATCTCTTGTGCTTCAGGTGATGGAGGAGCTCTTGGCTCCTTCCCCTTTTGACCGGCTGGAATTTGCACTTCCCAGAACCACTCCTGGCAGAGCAGATCCACCCTCCCAACGTAATGTCTGTCCAGAGTGGCTTAATTACTTTTGATCTCCGTATGTAGCATTTTATATCTTTCAAGCCTTTTACAAGCAGATAATTAGGTATTTAAAAATAAAATACTGGGATGTAAAAATTGGATCTTATGAATGATTAATTACTGAAGGTCTCCTGGTGGGTTTTTGCGCAGTCCTGCACTGGTTTTTAATGGAATGTTGGAATGATAGAGGCTGGAAGCAGTAGATGCTTCAAAAAGTGACGTCACCCCCATGGGCTTTAACTGCCATCATATATAAAGTGAATATTGAGCCACCCTTGCATGACAATAATAAAACTTCGCTATTGGGCTCTGAAGCTTGATGGGACAAATTTTTGTGTGAGAAGCAAGTGGAATAGGATAGGATAGAATAGGATAGGATAGGTAGGATAGGATAGGATAGAGTAGAATTAGAATAGAATAGAATAGAATAGAATAGAATAGAATAGAATAGAATAGAATAGAATAGAATAGAATAGAATAGAATAGAATAGAATAGAATAGAATATTTGGAGGTGTCTCTAAAACCATTTAATTTGTCTCATTGTGCTCACCGCAAAGCCGTAATAACCTGGGACAAAGTTGAATTGTTCTGAAATTTCAACCCAAACACCACAATCCAAAATGGATACTTTGTCCAAAACTGAGTTACTAAGACAATGTTTATCCGGAGTGGTGCTGTTGGGATTACTGGAGCAATAATGAGCAGGCTGTTTTGGGAAGAAGGAAATAGTAAGGGTCACCTGACCCCTTGAACTCTTGGTTATGGCTCAGCCCTTCCCACTTGGAGGGCCCTGGACCTGCAGCCAGCAGACAGCTGTGTAGTACCAGAGTCTGCCCTGCTTTGCCTCAGCATCTGGGTGTCATTTTGGAGCCTGAATTAACTTTCAGTCACTGACTTGCTGGGAATATGAAATACATTTAATCTCTCTCCAGTGGGACTTCCTAGAACTATTTTCCATGTGCTTACCTCAGTGCCTGTCTGTACTAATGGAGGTGCATAAAATTGGTTCATTCTTTGATTTTAAACTGAGTCTTGTGAATCCTTGTACTCTGGCTCAGGGGCAGGCAGCCATTCCCAACTAAACTGCAGCTGGAATGAAGAGGATGCCACTAGCCAAGATCTTAACACTGGTCCTCCTTCCTTTCCCCAGTCTTCCTCCCACTCCCCTGCCTCACAAATCTGGTATTACATGTATTTTTTTCTCAGAGAAATGTACTTAGGAATATCACCCAGCTAAATATTGGGGGTGGGATCCAGTCCAGTTGTGGAATACGTCTTCCCAGGGTGAAACCCAGTGTTTAAAACCAGAGTGAGGAGTCCAGAAGAGGTGACTTTGCAAGAACTGCTGCTGTTCATCACCTTTAGAAAAAATCATTTCTGAGATGTGGGAGCAGCTTCCCAGTAACATCTCCTGCATGGTATGTCTTCCTCTTTCCAGTCTATGCTGCATGTGCCAGCTGAGTTACTGATCAGGTCCACCTGGCATTCTCACAGCTCAGAGCTCCTTCCTCCACTCGCTGTGCCTTGCTCCTAAGAAGTTTTGGTAGAGACTGCGGTCATGTGGACTTGTGGGCTACTAAATCTTCCTTCTTCCTTAGCTCCATGGTCATCCACACCTGGTCAGAAGATCCCTGGGATGTGCTTTACAGTATTTCCAAGTGTTGTGATAGTTTTGTGAAGTGCTGCTGTGTGTTACCAGTGTTCATGGCTGAGGGTTCTGAGGCATTTCGTGAGCAGTAAAGATAAAGTCCTTTGGAGAATACTTGAAGCCTCACTGGAAATGATTTAAAAAAATTTAACTATGTAAGATATGAAGGAAAGCAAAGTCCTCAGGCTGTGGTGAAAAAATATCTTTGTGAGTCTGTAAAATTTGGAGGTTTTCTTCATTCCTGGCAAGTAATGAGAGACTGCACAGAAGTCTTTGAAATGTAAAGGTGGCCTGTGAGTACCCTTTAGTTAATTAACCAAGTTTAATATCCCTGAAAACGGGAGTGTATCATCCTCAATTCCTGTTCTCTGGTTGGTTTTAAACTCATCCACATGGAAGTGAAAGGCATCCTAATCTGGATTTCCTTCACAGTCACTGTGGAGTAGATCTTAAGTATCCACTCTGATCCCTGTCCTCCAAAGGGCCAGGATTTCTGCCCAGATGCTGTGACACAGGACGGGACACAGCTGGATGCTCATTGTGTCTTTTGGGTTTTCCATGCTTTTGTGACACTTGTCCTGTGCCTTTTAGGAGTCAGAACTGCTTGGGACCTTTCCTTTAGGTGTTTTGTCTCATCCCTCATGGCTTGGGCAAAATTCTTGTGTCTCCCTGTTCTTTTGTTTTCCTTATCTGCGGAGTTACCTCAAATCTTGATCTTCTGGTTACCTTATCTTGGGTTTGTTCTTCCTCATTTGAATGAAACCACATTTACCACACTGTGAGATTCCTTTCCTGCTCCCGCTGTTCCCCGCTGTTCCAGGCGTTCACGTGCATGTTTTATTCACCCCATTGCAGCATTTTGGTTAAAGCTCTTTACAGGATTCCAGGGCTCTTCCTCCAAGTCAAAACTCCTCCTTTGCTGTAGGAAGTTGAAGACAGTTTCTGGCTTCCACACCAGTTTAGCCTAAATTAAATTTAAAAAACCCACGCAGCATTCAGAAATGGGCAGAACTTTGCTTCTTCAGACCTCAGTTACCTTCAGCTGTATTTAATCAGAATATTTGCCCCTTCTGTACGAAATGATGGGAGTTTCAGCACTCTGAACATGAGAGGTGACAGCTGTTCCCTCCAACAGCAATCTGGGAGTCTGGCTCCTCACGTGGCATTGTGTCGCTTCCCAGGGGCTTGGTGGTGTACTGGGGGAGGAGAACTGGGATTGCCTGGAGGCCTTCCACTTGTGGCACTCGTTTTGGCTCTGTTGCTTTTAGAAACCTTTCAAACTGTGAAAATAGCACTGGTTATGTTACAGGCTTGGCTTGGAATTCCTCTGCAGAGAACCAGACAAGAGGTTTCGTCTCTAGAACATACGGCCTAGATTTTAAAATCAATTTTTATAGCTGTGCTTCGGAGGTAACATTTCCATGGTTTTTTATTTTGCTCTATTGACAGAGTAATTGAATTATTACATTTAATAGATCTGCTCCTTCCTGTTCAGCAGTGAGGGGTTGACTCTTGTTTATTCTTTTCTACAACGGGATGGTAAAAAACACCCCAGTTTTTATATGAAACCTTTTCAGTGTGCACCTTAATCGTTTAAAGAAACTCCAAAGTGTGATTTTGAGACAGAACCAGGGGCTGACCCGTTTTTACTGTTTCATTTCTTTGTGGCTGTGACTGAGCAAACAGAACAAGATTTGTTTGCATTGTGCTCTTTCATTTATTTCCCATTTTGGGAGGAAGAGTCTTGCTAATTACTGACAAAACCCACAAGAGTTAATGAAGCTATTTATCACCGGGTATTTTTGTCCCTGTCACAAGGCTTGGTGCGGATCCCAAAGGAAATCTTGCCTGTGCATTAATAATCATGGATATTGTTCTACTTTTATCAACTCTGCCAGTGCTGATTAGGATTTGCTTAGCGGGAAAGAGTTCTGAGTTTGTCATTAAACTTGTAATGAGTCTCCACACATTTTTATTGATCTGCGTGATCCTCTCGCATCCCAAAATGCAAAGGGGAGCTTTTTTGCAGCTTTATGTGTCCCAGCTGTGCCTTCCACCTTGGGGCCAGTCATGAGCAGTCTTAACTTGTGCCTTAGTTTATTTCTGAGAAACACAGATACCAGGTAAAGCTAACTGGCATGTCCCTCAAGAAAAAAGTGTAGTGCTAAATAAAACAGGATTCTAAATTGCCTAAAGACAACAAACAGGCTGATGTTGCCTTAGAAAAAGATGGATAATAGAAAATACTCTGTTCTGCCTCTTCCTTTTCCCTTTAGCTACTGCTGAGCTTTAAATACAAGTGACAATTCTTTGCTTCTCTTGCTGGTTTTAAAATGCCCAGGGACTGCATAAAATACATCCATATGGCACTGAATACTTGGATCAGTGGCAGAGCAGGCTTTTATCTGGTTGTCCTTCCATATGTAGCTGTGAGCTGTAAAACCCTCCTGGGTTTTTACATAGTATGCCTGGGAGTGGTTGTGTAAAAGGAAGGATCCTTTGGGAGAATTGCTGCTCTGCCTGTTAGAGGCAATGTCTTGTCCACTGGAGATGGACCAGTAAATACCAGTGAGCCAGCTCTGCTGTCTGAGTGGGAGGAGGAGCCTTCAGGTGAGATGTGACCGTGAGGAACAAGGGACTTTTCCACATGTCACTGTCTGCTCGCATCTTTGGCAGTGGCAGAAATACTGTTCAGGTTCCCTTGAGGAAGGGAAGTTTCACCTGAGCTGTTTAGAGTGAAAACCACAGCAGGGAGCTTGGATTGGATGATCCTTAAAGGTCCTTTCCAACTCAGCCCATTCTGTGAAAACTCTTGCCAAATATTTGAAGCAAACTGCAGTAGTGTACAGCAGGAATTAGACCAGGAAAATGTATACTGCAAGATTAGGAATAAAATGAAAATTTTCTCATTTAAGGAAAAAGAGAACAGGTTTTTAAATAACTTTAACTAGCTCTGCATTCCTAGCTCCAGAGACTGATGTTCAGCTAGATTTAATCCCAAGTGTGTGTCTCTATCCAGATGTATATCTAATCTAAAGCAAGGCTGAGAACTTCAAATTTAAGACATGAACCAGCCTTGAACTGGTAGGTTTTCAAAAGCATCTCTTGGAAAGAGAGAAAAGAAACCCTTGATTTCTGCATTGTATTGAATTTGACTGAAAAGTGGGGGAGTGGAATTACGGGCCTTGCTGCGCACTGCTGTCAGCAACACCCTGGGACAAAACACTTTCTAGGTCAGAAAATGCATCAGCCTCCATTTCCTTCTGTCTTGGATGAATTATTGTGGAAAACAACACTGTGAACGTGCTCTGAGGTACCCAAAGAGAAGAATGAATGGGAATTAATGAGCTTTTCAGGCTAACACGTATTTTCATAGTCATCTTTTTTATAAGGCAGTTACTGAAGTGTTAATCATTTGATTACTGGTTGTTGTAGATAGGGGAGTAATTGGGCCCTTTTTGTAAATGATGGAAGTGCCTGACAGGAAGGGGCAGGCATGAAAACTCTTGTTTCCATGGGTTATTGCCCAGAGAGATTGACTGGAACTAAAACCCCTTTGCTCTGATGATGTCTGGGTTGTGACAAAATTCTCTTTTCCTATTTGCTTCTCAGTAGCAAGGGCAGGTCTTTAAACACGATCCCAAATGTGTGTGAAACTTAATTTTTGGCGTGGCTTGAAATGAGTATTATACATTTCTTTTAGAAGCCACTACAAATGAGCCTTTGGTGATGGCCAGGGAGAAGGGCTGAACCTTGGCCTCCTGAGTGACAAACAGCTCTGGTGCTGTTCAAGGACATTTCCCTCAGCCCTGAGGAGCTGCACTTCCCTGTTTTCCTGGGGCTGTAACAAATAGAGCAGATATTTTTTGGTGTAACTCCCAGGAAAATTAAGTTATGTCTTCTGTCTCGGGAAGGAAAAGCATGTGAAATGCGGGATCACGGCAGCTCTTTTCACATCCTTAGAGTTTAAAATGGTGCTCCTGTGCAAAGGGCCTGGCTCCTTCCTTTGTATCCCTGTTCTTGCAGCACGTGGGAACGAGCTGCAGATGATCCCAGCCATTCCCAGAACAGCTTCCAGTGTGTTCATCTGCTGGGTAGGTGTCATTCCTTGTTATTCCCTGTTACATCATGCCAGTTCACTCCACTCCATGCTTCCCTTCCTGCTGCTCTGCACCAGACACTCATAAATATTCATGTGCACTTCCCACCATCCATTTAGGCTCCTATCCCTGGCTTGGGGTCTGTTCCAGTTTGCTAAATGCAGCTTTTTTTACCAGTGCTGAGGGCTGGCTGGGGAGCTAAAGGCTGATGTCACACTTTCTGCTTTAGGAAGTTGCTGGGAATTGCTGGGATGTTAAGGCTTTAAAAGGTTTCGCTCAGAAATTCTCCCGTCACAAAGAGCCGACCGAAGTTCAAGGCACCTGATTGTCACAGGGTAAAAGGAAAATGGAAATTTCCTCGGCAGCAAAATTCTGGCCGTGCTGTTTCTTACTTCACTGAATGAGTAAAACTTATCTCTCCACCTTCAGCTCCAACAAAACTGTCTCATCTTGCCTTGAAAAGTCTGGTCCAGGCAGAATCTTTGTAAGGACTAAGGGAATTGAATTTACAATGAGCAAATGAGCAACTTTTTGTTCAGGATCTCTCAGTACTTTAAAATACTCAGGGCTGTGTAGAGAGGGCAGAGGAAAGAGGCCAGTTTGGTTATTCCACTGGTTCATTGATCACGTGTTGTGTCTCATTAAATTCATCCCCATTTTGTGTGGAGCACTGGGACAGTACTACCACTGATCATCTGGAAAGGGGTTAAAACCTGTGTTTTAAAAAAATTAATTAATTTTAAGTGGCTCTGTACTCTCCCATGAATCCCAGAATCCCAGAATGGTTTGGGTTGGAAGGGACCTTAAAGCTCATCCAGTCCCACCCCCTGCCATGGGCAGGGACACCTTCCACTATCCCAGGGTGCTCTAAGCCCCGTTCAGCCTGGCCTTGGACACTTCCAGGGCATCCATATGCTTCAGGACTACCTTGAGCTTTCAAAAGTCTCTCATGTTCTCCCGTCAGTTTCCGTAGAGTTTTTAATTTTGATTGTTTCTGCTGTAAATAGTCTTTGAATAACTGTGGTGATGGCTGTGAGGAGTTACTTCTCATGGCTTTGTCAGCTGCTGGCTAACAAATGGAAATGGAAAACAGGGAAAGGCCAAGTCCACCTTTCCCTGTAATTCACCAAGGCTGGACAGGCTGCTCTGGGAATGGAACTGGACTACGGGAATCCTCCACTTCCAGTCCCTGAATTTCTGTGTGTTTTCTCCTCTGCTCTGTGGGTACAGGCCAGCGATTCTCAAATTGAGAGCTCCAGGCTGCCAGCAATCCCTGAAGCCAAAGTAATTGATCCAGGACTATATCAAACAGTTTTCAATAGTGCTTTTAATTAGAAGGCAAAATAAAAGCTTTGTTGTGGTGGTGATCTGAAAAGAAATGAAGGATTGGCAGGGATTCATTGGTCTAAAAAGGCCAGCTGCAGTTGTTTGACATTGTTATTGATTGTGTCTGCCTTTCTAGAGTTCCTTTTCGAGGTAGGATGCCATAAAACCTCCACAAATAAACTGCCAAAAACCCCTTTCAGAGGTGGTGGCTCTGCTGTCTGTCCTCCTTTCCCCAACAGTCGTGGACAAACTGCTGCCAGCAGCATCCTTGTGGCTGGTTTTCACTGGAGGAGGTTCAGAGCAGGTTGGAGAAGGTTCTGCAGCCTGCGTGTAAGTTCTTGGAGGGCTTTGGCTTATTTTGAGGCTGAGGTTTGCCATGTGGGTGTTGTTTTGTAGCCCTGTGAGAGCTGCTGGATCCCCATTCCTGGAGGGATTTAAAGCCCTGTGGATGCAGCGCTTGGGGCCATGGGGTAGTGATGTCCTCGGCAGCGGGCTCCACGATCTTGGAGGGCTTTCTCAACCCAAATGGTTCTGTGATTCTGTGATTTTTTTGCATTTTAGAAGTATCCTTATGGACCGAAACGTGTCCTGAGCTGCCAGAGAAATACCTAAATGCCACTATTTGGCATCAGCACATGGTGTGCAGGTCCTCACTGGCCATGGTTCTGTGGGAAGCAGTGCAGCTGCAAATGGCCTTTGTCAGAGGAGTGGCCACTGAAATAGAAGGAATAAAACTGCGGGAATTGTGTTGAAGGGACTTTGTGTTCAGAGGGTGCTCCCTGTGCTCTGCTCCCTCCGAAGCCGTCGCTGCTTTAATTTCCTTTGCCTGATCTCCGCCAGAGTTTGATCTCTGCCACGAGCTCTAGGCCATTGTTTGTTCTGCTTGGAACGAGTAGCAAACCCAGAACTGGCTAAAATCAGGGTGAGTTGTTCTCTGGGAGGAATGAAATGAAGTCTATTTAAGGTGGAAGATGATGGGGCATCTCTTGAATTACAGAAATGATATAAAACAAACCTAAACTGTTCCATGTTTTTCTGGGTCTTGTTTCCCTGTGACTCTCTGGATAGTCTACATTAACTTCCTAAACAGAATCTTAAATTCCTTCTTAAAGCAGCACATCTGTATAATAGGAGCACGGTATAATTTATAACCTAGATCTTTAACTAGGCTGGGAATAAATTATCTTAAAAGGGGCTGTTTGAACCATTTTGTTTATACTACTTGGAGGGGTCCATGCATGGATTTCAAGAAGGTTCATATTTTGCAGGCTTTTTACTGATTTTATTTTTTCTTGGTTTTTTTTTTTTTCTTAATTTATTGAGGACTTAAAACTGTAAGGAATTGGCTCAGGTGGTCCTTTGGTCTGATCTCATCTCCCATCAGGAAAGAAATGGCAGAATAAAGTAGGTTTGACAGCAGAGCAGGAGTGGAATCAATAGGGGAAAAAAAAATCAGGGTAAAAAATCTTTTAATTAGAGCGAGGAGATGAGACCTCCTCAACTGTGGCTTTTGCCTCTGCTCCCTGGGACTAGACTGGATTCCATCCTCCGAGTTCCTCACTGTGCCTGGGATAAACTTCACCTGACTGAGAATTCCTTGGATGAATGCAGTCTGCTGGCTCTGTCAGTGCCTTCGGATAATGAATGAGTTTTGTTTCTTGCTTTGAGGGAACCAGGTGAAATTTCCATAGTTTGACAGCGAAGAGCAGAGGAGGATGGGTGATGTTTTTATTATTTTTTAAAGAAGCTGCTTTAATCTCTTTAATACAGCATTTCGGTTTCCAGTGCTGGGAATGACATACCTAAAAATATTCTTACTGGCTCATGCAGATCATTTTAAGTCAACTCTGTGCATCTTCCTTTTGGGGCTTCTTTTTAAACGCAAATCTAAAAACGGCTTTGAGGCATTCATAATTCAGTATATTGTTCTTAGCAATGCTTTTCCTCTGGGTGCCTTGGGTTGGTTTTTTTTTTTTTTCCAGCAAGATAATTCCAGTGAAGATTTTGAGGTGAGCTTACTTATGAAAGAAAGTTGTAGTGTCACTGGGGTTTATCCTTCAATCAAATCTGAAAGGAGTCATGAGAAGAGCAAGTGAAATTTTGGGATTACACTGTGATTTATCTGCTTATGTGAGGAGAAGGCTTTCCTCATCTTCCTCCCTTTACCTCTGGCTTTCAGGAGGTTGGATCTCTTAGCCAGGGCTGCCTCTGAGAGCTGGGAGAGGCCAAGTGCAGTTTTCCAGCTGAATAGGCAGGACGTGTTGATTACTTTTAAGGTTATTTGGCTTTGCAAATATTTCTTGGTTTGTTTTTTTTCCTGATTGCTGATGCTTTGAAAGTTCTAAACGACCACTAGGATGAAGTCAGCGATTTAAATGTGACTTTTCCAGAAGAATCCTTGGACAAGACGTGACTCTCTAGTATGATATGCCTAAGAAAATGCGAGGGGGATGTCAGACCTGCTCCTCGTGCATCACACACTCCAAGTGGCAGAATCCCAATTACTTTTCCTTGGTAAGGCACTCCTGGCTGGTGCCTGAGCCCTTTGCAGAGTCTGGCAACAAATGACCTTCTAATCCCGTGCTGGCAGGGAGGTGATTTGTGTTGTCTGGTGGGTCCGTGCCCTCCTCCCCAGTGCCTCGTTAGAGCGCCCGGCACAGAGCGCTGCCGCCGGGGCCGTTCCGCACGCGCCGGCACCGGGGGCTGTGGGGGCCACCATTAATCAGCGTCCGTACTGGGGGCTGCCGCTGGGCACACACATCTCCCCAGGAGCAGGAAAAAGGCAGCCTGCAAGAATCAGATGGAACGACCTTGGAATCTCTCCAGCGGCCGCTGTCGGATCAAAGTGGCTGGAAGCACGAGATCAGCGTATTGATTGCATCTTGCAGCTGAATTCTCTCTGTGAGATCCCTGCCAGGCAGTGGCTCAAGGCTCCCAGACAAAGGGGATCGATCAGGGCGACTCGATGAGCTGAAGGCTTGGAATTCAGCCCCTCCTGGTTAATGGCAGTTCCGCTGATAGGGACGTCGCAGCTTCGTGTCTTTTAACTCGGTCGTGTTCGGGCACTTGGCTGTTTGCTGCCACGATTCAGTTGCTGATTCAGGAGGGCGTTGGTGTTGGTGTTTGTGGGTGTCTGCTGGTTTCTGTGCTGAACCAGTGATCAAACCTTTCCTTTTAGGAGTTTCCTAATTTTATATATCGCAACAGCCAACTTCTTCTTGTCCCAGAACATATGAAAACGCTGCAGCCTTCCAGAATTCATGTGGATGGGGTGAGCAGCCAGTTCATGATGGGACCAGTTCAGGTCCAGCTTCTTCCAGAGCTGATCCAGCCAAAGAAAACCATCTGAGCAAGTCAGATCCAAGCTTAAAAGTTCCTGTTGGAGCTGGACCCCTTCAGAAGTGTACATTGATAATTAGATGATAGAGGGTGCTCTGGGGGCTGGAGCCCCTCTGCTCTGGAGCCAGGCTGGGAGGGTTTTCTCCAGCCTGGAGAAGAGAAGGCTCCAGGGAGACCTCAGAGCCCCTTCCAGGGCCTAAAGGAGCTCCAGGAGAGTAGGAGAGGGACTTGGGACAACGGCCTGGAGGGACAGGACACAGGGAATGGCTTCCCACTGCCAGAGGGCAGGGATAGATGGGATATCAGGAATTCTTGGCTGTGAGGGTGGGCAGGCCCTGGCACAGGGTGCCCAGAGCAGCTGTGGCTGCCCCTGGATTCCTGGCAGTGTCTAAGGCCAGCTTGGACGGGGCTTGGAGCACCCTGGGAATAGTGGAAGTTGCCCCTGCTCGTGCCAGGGGGTTGGAATGAGCTGGTCTGCAAGGTCCATTCCAACCCAAAGCCTTCTAGGATTTTATAATCACAGCACTTAAGCAATGGTGTCTGAGGCACAGCTGTGTGATTAGGAGCTGTTTGATGTGGAGATTCTGTTGGATGGAAGGTTGGGAGGAGCCAAGAACTCATCTGGTGAAGCCGTTGTTCAGCCTCCTAATGACACAAAAATGTCCAGAACTGACGTTCAGGTGCAGTGTTGAAACAAATGGTTTCTTTGGTTAATCACTTACTTACTTGGCTTCCCTCCTCTTCAAAAGACTCAGATGCCTTGGATGTAAATTCCTAGAGTGGAATGACATCTGACAACTCTGCATGCCAAGGAAGGGAGGAGAATCCACTGCTCAGCTGAATAAGTTATTATAGAGTTTAATTGCCTCAATTCCCCGGTTCCATGCCCTTCCTGCTCAGATCGTGGTTGGACTCAGCTTTTAGCTGTTAGATCGTGATCTGCAGAGGGAAAAGTGGCTGCAGAGAACTTTTCCTGAGCAGTAAGTCACTTCTGCCCCTCACCTTTCAGCTGGTTGCTGTGAACTATGCAAGCTCCCTGGGTTTTTGCCAAAAAGTTCCTTCTCAGCTCCTGAATTGTTTGAGATTTTCCCTGGCTTCCTGTAGCACAGCTGTCAGTGTGTCCAGCAGAACCCTGCTCCAGTCAAAGCAAACCCCATTCCCAGCATTTCCTCCCCCACCTCTGTCCCTCCAAGGATGTGATACTGACCTTTTTCTTGGAATTGTTCCAGCACATACCAGGAATATTTTGGCCGAAAGGATATTGCGTTGCTGACTAATGCTGCCCTGGACGTACTTGTGTGTGGAAATCTTTCCAAAGAGATTAAATTAACTCACTAGATTAAAAAAAAAACCCAAGACAACATCTTAATGAAACAAAGCTGAAGTCTGGAGTGTCTTATCTGTTCCTTGGGCTATAACTCCCGGATTACTTATCCAGTTGTTTCCCATCTGGATTTTAAGCAGCTGGTTGTTCTTGCCTCCCTGTATTACCTTGTTCTGCTTCTCCCTGCTGAGCTTCATTTGCCTCCTGAAGTCATTTTGGCATTTTCCAAGATGAATTTGAATTCTGATTCTGTCCTCTCCCTTGCTTGCAATCACTCCCAAGTTAATGCCTTCTGGGAATTTGAGAAACATACGGCCAGCAAGGCGGAACAGAAATTAGAGATACAGTGGGAACTGTGGGCTTTCATTCCTGCCAGGATTTCTAAAAGGAGTCAGTTTGGGTTTTTTAAAAGGAGGAATGGCAGTGCCTCAGTATTCATGGAATTAAAACTGTGAGCAGTTGGTGTTAATACCAACGTGATCTGGTGCCTGTCAACATAAACCTGGGTCTGTTCAGAGAAGAAATGTCTTGGAACTAAGTCCATTAGGATGCTCTCTCCAAATGTTGGTTGAAGCAGATATTTAAATATAAACAAGCCAAGCATTACCTTATTTCCCCCCTCTGTTTGTGAAATGAGTGAAGGTAGGGTAGGGAGGCTCCAGGAATAAACAGAATATTTTCATATTGTATAGTCTGTGGTCAGACCCCGTCCAAGACATGTCACTCAGAAGGGAAAAATTGGCTGGAACACTTCATTGTCCTTCAGGGGTCGTGAGTCACCAAAGCAAATAATTTCCTGGGTGAGACTGGACCTGTGAAGAATGAAATGTGCCTATTTGCATTAGTGGCCACGTGAGGAAAACCAGCTTGTTTGTGATGCTGCAAATCAATTCCTGGGATTCAGCCTGTGCTGCAGCGGGAGGGGATTGGGTTTGCTTGTCTGGGTCTCCTGAGGATTGTCACTGGGTCTGGAATGAATCCCTCCTCCCCTCACAGCAGCTTGTGGCTGTTTGTCCTGCACCATCTTGAGCTGTTCAGCACATCCATGGGACAAATCTGAGTAAGGGATTCAGGAATCATTCCCGTCTGGGATGCGCTGCTTCCGAAAACCTACTCAGAGAAGGGAATATTTGCTCTCCCTTTGTGAAGGCAGCTTTTTAACTTCATGGGAAACCTGATTCTGCCTCTAGAGCAGAATATGTTAGAAATTCACGTGGGAATTCAGATTTTGACTTGGGAAAATCTCATCTCTCCAAGGCTGTCTGCTGGGTTCCTGTTTGTTTAGCCCTTTTTCAGAGTTCACTGAAGATGGAAATGCTGCTTAATTGGGATACTGGACATTCTTATGCTGAGATTTAAAACAAACAAACAAACCCCCCCAAAACTCACCCCAGAAGTCATGGAATGGTTTGGGTTGGAAGGGACTTTAATCTTGCCGTAAATCCCCACGTTCACTGGATGGTCACCCTGGCAGACAAGTAAAATCCTTGGAATATCCCTTGGAGATCACAAGCTCTTCCTCGTGCACTCTTCTTGCCTTTTATCTGCACCTGCAGAGTTTGGTGTCCAACACAAGTCACAAAGCTCCTCTCCTCTGCCTGTGGGACATGGCAGATTCCAGCTGCGAGGAGGCTGGAAGAAGGAGGTGATGTAGCCTTGAGTAACTTCAGTTGCTTCCTAAATAACTGGCCTACAAATAGGAGGATTTATACACATCAAAGTGGGGCAGCTGGAGATGTTCCAGTTCCTGTGTATCTTGCTGATCCCTTCCGGGTGAAGATGTAGGAGAAGGAAAAAGCCTATAAAGTATGAGTTAGGCTGTGGCCCAGCTCAGCTGTGTTCTTGGTCTTAGAGGAGTAGAAAATAGGTGTTGTGAGGATGGTGGGGTTTTAAAGTGAATAATTCCCATATTTTATGAGTGAGAAGAGCTTTCTGTTGCTAATAATTACGTGTAGGGGCTGTTAAATACATTCAGTTCAACTAAAATTACTGAATGACTTGGTAGAAAATGGAACAATGAAATTAATTAATCATCTCAAATCACAAATATTTAGGAGTAAAACTGGTGCTTGGGAATGATACAGAAAAAAAAAAAAGTGACTTTACAATTGTAAAGTCAAATAACTTCTCTTGTCCTTGCAGGAAGTTTAAGTGCACACTGGATCTGTTGGACACAGTAAACCATTTTAAAATCACCTGCTTAAAACTTGCTCTGAAATTGGTCCTTGAATCCATGTTTTTATTTCTTCTTTTAGTGGGGAAGACTTCCTTGATCACCAGGTTCATGTATGACAGCTTTGACAACACCTACCAGGTAAATTATTCCATATTTTTGTCTTGTGCAAGACTCCTCTGCTGCCGTGTCTTCCCTTGCAGGAAAAGTCATTCCCTAAGAGTTGGGGCACTGACCGTGGAATTCCCAATTGTAAGATCTTAATCACCTGCCAGAGTGGCACTTCTGGGTTGGATTCTGCTGCAGTTTTATCTGCTGCTTGCAGCAGGCTGAGCTGTGGTTCCAAAGGAATACCCAGGGCACAGCCAGGGAACAGCAGTTGTTAAGTCTGCCAGGGTTTTTTTTTCCCACCATTTTCTTCCAGACCATCAGAGATCTAATCCCTGTGTGTGGATAACATAACAAGTACCCAGCTCTTTTAAACAACAAGTTGACACAAGCTAGAAAATTATACCAAATATTAAAAAAAAAAAAAAAAAAGGAAAAATTTAGGAAGTTTAGAAAGCAGTTTTACAGATTAGCACTGTGCAGTCCAGGAGAACAGTTGCCCACTGTTGCCCACTCCCAGAATTTAACATGAGCTCAAAATGTGGCAAGATATAAAAGTACTTCAGTTTCCTAAAGTGTGTCTCCTCCAAGCAGAACATGTTTCATGACTTGGTTACAGTTGGTGAAGTTCTGGATACACGAAACTGAGAAAAATCTGTTCCCTGGTGCCTGGGAAGGTTTTTTCTAGGGGGGTGGGAAGAGGAGGTAATAGAAAAAAGAAAAAAAAATGGAAAACGTGATTCTCCTGTTCCTCAGTGTCTACCCAAGGATCTCACTGAACTGAGTGATTTCCCTCCTGCCTCCTTCAGTAATTGCTCCTTGCTGCTGCTAGGAAAAACGAGATGGGAAGTTCTCCTGAGCTGTGGGAAGAGCCACGCTTGCATGGTGTGGGGGGGCTGGAGCACACGTCACTGCTCCCGAGGCAGCAGAATCCTTGCAGATTCCTCCCACTGTGATTACATGGACATTGAAGGCAGTTCTTTTACTTAAGCTGGGGTTTTTTTTTCCCCCACGGTATTTTTTCTTTCAGGACTGCTCCTTTTCCTTACGGAGTTTGTGTCCTAGTTCTTCCTTGAGGAGGTTTGACCCTAAGTGCTTCGGGGTAGTACGGGTGTCACCCTCAGAGGTGCTCTGATGTAATATGTTAAATGATTGCAAAATCAGCAAGTGGCACTTAGAACAGTGAGAGATCCTAAGGGCTTCCAAGATAACTTGGATTTAGGCAGCAGTACTGCCCTGCCCAGTTTGGGTGTTAATGGACTTGGGTCAGAGCCATTCATCCAGACCCCTTGGTTTTCCTGGAGTCGTGACTGAGGTGGGGCCATACCTCCTGTTGTGCTGGAGCTGGAAGAAGGAATCAGTCACAAAAGCTCCAGGAATTTGGCCAAAATCACGCTGCCTGTTGGTGTCAACCCAAAATAGACATTTTTGGATGCCCAGGATTCTCTAGAGACCCCTCAGAGCCCAACATTTAATGCCAATGCACATCACACCCTGATCATGGGTAACTGGAGCCGGAGGTGAGTTCAGGGACGATCTGCTTGTTCTGGACGTTTCTGGCAGATTTTGAATGCATATTTTTCTGAAACCTATCATTTGAACATGGGTTTTTATGTTCAGCTGTTAAAAATAGAAAACTGCCATTTAATAAAATCTGTGCTGTGCGTTGGATTCCTTTTGCTCGCTGCTGGATGAGAGGAATTCAGCTGTGTCCCTCTTGTCTTATCAACAAGAACTTGCTGTACTGTGTCAGAAAGCCAAACACCTGGAATAAAACCGTGCAGTTGGAGGTGTTTATTTTATCAGGAGAGATTCCCCTCCATGGACATGCTGGGAATGATTTCCCTTGTGCTGTGGCACCATATGTGACATATCATAGAAGATCTATTTTAGTGAAAGTCTGGGATATAGGGAATGCTGAAATCCACTCCTTGATACTGCTGCTTCCCTGTGTCGTGGTAGGACAGGTTGGGAGAGGAGAGGAGAGGGCTCCAGAGAGAGCTCAGAGCCCCTTCCAGTGCCTAAAGGGGCTCCAGGAGAGCTGGAGAGGGACTTGGGACAAGGGCCCAGAGTGCCAGGACAAGGGGAGTGGCTTCCCACTGCCATTAGGAAGTTCTCCAGGAAGCTCCCACTGATGTCTGGACATTTGGGTGCAGTTGTGCTGCTTTAGGATGAACCAAGCTGTAGTGGTTGTTAGGGATCATGTAGGTGTCTGCCTTGACCCACCTGGAAAAGTGAAGATCCGTGGAGATCTTTGGCAGCTGGGAAGAAGGCAGTGTGCCCACATGGCCTGGTTGAGCTGGGGGACACCGATTTGCCACATGCATAAAAATCCCTGCTGCTACCCAAATAAATGTGTGGGTTACGCTGTCAGTGTGCATGAACTGAAGTCAAGCTTAAAGCCTTTTGTGCTTTAAGGAATTGTTCTGGCTGTGGGTATGTTAAACAAATTGCTTATTGAATCAAGCTGTATCTTAAAAATAAGAAACCCGACTTGTTTTTCTTGCGGCTGCTGCTGCTCCCCTGAAAATCACTGCAGGTGTTCTGACATTTCATTTAAGAGCTGTCGGTTTTCTCATCTCTTTACAGGCAACAATTGGCATTGACTTCTTATCGAAAACCATGTACTTGGAGGATCGAACAGTGAGTAAGATTTTGTTGCACTTCTCTGTGAGCAGTAGGAATGAGGACCAGCATCTGGTTTTGTGCAGCCCACACTTCTGAGATCACTTGGAAGCACAGGCTGAGCCTTCATCTCCCAGCTGCTTCCAGGCTGACAAGTGCTGTGGAGACACAGCAGTGGGGAACGGGGAATGGGGAATCATCGCTCGGTTCGTGCGTGCAGGGCTCTCAGGTGCAGTTTGGGAGTGGCACAGGGTGCTTTAGTGTCATCCTCTGTGAAGAGAGAGAATGATACAGGTAATTTGAGGGGTGAATGATGGTGGGAATCTGGAGAAAGGGGAACCGTGGTTAACCCCTTCAGTTTCTGATGCCACAAAACAGAAAGGTGAAATACAGATTGCCAGATGTGGCCAGTTAATAGCTGGCTCCATCTTCCTCCTCTTTTAAAAAGAAGGCGGCCTCTGATGAGTTCCCAAATGAGACTTGTTTCTTAGCTCGGTGCAGTTTTAGCTCCTCAAGTGAAATCACTCCTCTGTGCAAGCAAAGCTGTGGTTTGAAATGAGCTCAGATTCTTAATTAAGAAATTCAGCCTCAGTTGAGCTATTTGCAGAAACAAAACTGCAGTGCTGCAGAAGCTTATGGTACTGGATAAACCCCCAATAAATGGGATTGCATGGAAAGTGCTTGAGGGATGAGATGTGCTTTCCATGGCCAAACTGGCTCTTGCACACCTTGCTATACATGTTGCTTTTAGTGTGTCTTGCCTTTTCTTCCAGAACCTTGCTGGTAAGAGCCACTCAGCCTCTCTGTGCATGTTACTTAGAAGTTTAGAGTTACAAGGAGCATTTTATCCTTGAAAATCTGACATGAGTAGCTTTTCCAGCTTTTCCACCAGCAACCATCCTTCATGCTGCTGGAGGTTGCCTGTGTGAGTCCTGAGGAAGGAGAGCAGAGCATGAAACTCTCGTGTAGGGGGAACTGCAGGTGAACATTTCACAGAATCACAGAATCACTGAGGCTGGAAAAACCCTCCAAGATCAAGTCCAACCATTCCCCAGCACTGCCAGGGCCACCACGAAGCCACGTCCCCAAGTGCCACATCCACATGCTTCTGAACACTTCCAGGGATGGTGATTCCATCACTTGAGCCATAGCTTTCTTGTTGGCTCTCTCAGTTTGGAAGCTGAGCCATTCCACTCCTCCCCTTTTGGAAGGGAAGCATTTTTTGGGAAGCTGAGCTAAGCTGCGCCCCCCAGTTTGGCTGCTGTAATCCCTCGGGAGAGATTGCTGTAAGGAGACAGCATCCTGCTGCTCCCAGTCCCCAGGCACCTCCTGCATGAGTTTATCCTTTTTATTTAGCTTTTTTGGAAAAAGTAAAGCATTTATTTACTCTTTTATTTTTAGTGGCAGTTTGGCTTTTTTAATTTTCTCCCACCCACAGATCAGGTTGCAGCTGTGGGATACTGCGGGTCAGGAACGTTTCCGTAGCCTCATTCCCAGTTACATCCGTGACTCTGCTGCTGCTGTAGTAGTTTACGATATCACAAGTAGGTATTTTGCACTGGGTTTGACCTTTTTTCTTATTTTTCTTGCTTGTTTGACTGATTTTGTTAGGTACGGTTGCAATTATGGGACACAGCAGGTCAAGAGCGGTTCAGGAGCTTGATTCCTAGCTACATTCGTGACTCCACTGTTGCAGTTGTTGTTTATGATATCACAAGTGAGTGGGGGGAATTCTGCATTTCTAATACTCTGCCCTTTTCATCCTCTAGCTTAGCTTTGCATGTCCTCTCACGTCATCTGCTTGGGCTTCATCCTGGCATGACAAAAACGGGGTTTCTTTGCTTGTTTTAAACAAGCCCCGTGGTTGCTGCTGTTGTGATGTACAAACTGTCTCACAAACATCATTTTAACCCTTCCCTATCCCATTTTCTTCAGTCCTCGAGTCCTGCCTGCTCTCGTTGCACTCTTCCATCTGCCTTTTGGTCATAACATCACCTGTGACTTTTGGTCTTCATGTTCGTGGGTATCTGAATTCTCAAACTGGAGACTGTTGTAGCTTGCTCCACTTCATTCCCCCTCCCCCACCGAACAAAACCTGGGCACGGGCTGGCGGGGAGAGCGCATTAACATCACATTTTCCTTGGAATCAGCCACTCTCACGCGCTGCGAGATGTAAAACTTAACCACTAAGCCCTTACCCTTTAACAATCGCTCTTTCATTTCTTACTAAGGTATGTACATTTTTGTCAACTAAAATATTAGTGCTTCTTCAACCCTGCTCCTTCTGTCCCTCCCCTCAGTCCAGACACCCCTTAACTTAGCAGATCCTGCACTGACAAAGAGCAGACATTTTATTTTAGGGGAACTAAACCTCCAGACAATTTCAGTTCTAAACCAGAACTGACTGAGAACAATGGCCTAATTCTACGCAAATGCATGAGTTCTTGTCCTTTGGTTTATAAATACTAGGAGATTACAGCAGGAATAGGGGCTTTACCTAGAAAAGCTCTAATTGTTAAAAATGGCCCTTTCCTTTGAGCTAAAATTACCAGTTAGCTGTGAACTCTGAATTTTTTCCTGACCCAGCAAATTCAATATTGCCAAGCAGTAAAGAGAATTAAGACACTGGCAAGTGATCAAGCCTTGGCTGTCTAGCACGCAATATATTACTTTGCAGTAGAAGCCATTAAAAAAAAATCAATACTTTTCAAGAACTGCTGCAGAGCCCCCCCCCCTTTTTAAGTACTGAAACTACTTGGGCTGCTCACATGCTCTTTGTGTCACTAACTGGCAAATGCTGAGCTCTGTGGCAGCTTCCCTCCGACTCCTTTTTCCCTATGGGATGCAACTTGTCAAGCACCATGCAGTCTGGAATTCTTACCTTGCAGCTGTTAAGGGTGTAGCATTAAGTGCCTGCGAAGAGGTTAAATTTCTGCTTATGCAAAGATTTAGAAATTGTTTTGAAGGCAAGTGTTCAGTGCCACAGGAGTTGCTGCTGTGTTGTATAACCCTGGGATTCCCTAGAGAAAATAAAAAATGATTGATTCGAGTGTACAAAATGCAAGGCTGGGATTGAGGATTTTGAGAAGCAGTGGAGCTGTAGGAGCCTCTGTAGGTGCACAAGCCATGAGCAGTGCAGAGTGCAAAAATTAATCCCCACTCCCTGTAGAAGTTACTTTATATTGAACTAAAAAACAAGGAACTGAAACACAGTGATAAGACTTTTCATTTTAGGTGCTGTCAAATAATAGATGGACTCAGTTCCCTCCCTGGCTTTGAACCCACCCGTAATGAAGCACTTGCCCATCTGAAATTAATGCCAGAGTTTCCGTGTCCTTTAGTGGGGGAGATTTAGGGTTTCGCTCGCTGATTCTTCATCATCCTCTTCCGCCGACTCCACAGAATATGAAGCTTTTCTTTCCAAGTCCAGATGTATTTCCTGGTGAGCTGTGAGGGACACCTGCAGTGATAACCCTCTCCACTGTTCTCTGATAGATGTAAACTCCTTCCAGCAAACCACAAAGTGGATCGATGATGTCAGAACGGAACGGGGCAGCGATGTCATCATCATGCTGGTGGGAAATAAAACAGATCTAGCAGATAAGAGGTACGGAGGAATAATCCAGCTTTCAAATGCTTTTCTTACACTGCTGCTGTTTGCTCCTATTTTAAGGAGTATATTTAAATGTATTTTTTTTCTGGAGATGGCTGTGCCTAGAGAAATCTCCATTTTAAACCCTCTTTCTTTTGGCTAAGCCAATTTCCATCACAGTGCTGTGAATGAGTTGAAAAACCATCACCAACTTGTTCGGCTGTCAGGAGAGAAGGGGTTGTTGACTACAGCATGCATCAGTGAATGAATAAACTGGTTACAAATATTCGTTCTTAATAATGTTCTGCTTAATGGGTGGAACACACATCCATGGGAAAATGGGACAAAAGTTTTCCCGTGTGAGATGGTTACACTCGGACCTTTGTTAAAACAGTTTGGTTTTGATGATTATTTTTGGACTGTGGTTGCTAATTGTTCAGACCTAAAAGCACAGCCTCCCGGACAGGGATTTGGGGGTGAACGCTTGGCTGTTCCACTGGAATGCTGAGTTCTGCTTTGGGAGCCAGGTGTGCCGTGGAAATGGATCTGGTGCCTGAAGTGGTGAAACTTCTCTGCAGCTCTGCATTCTGATCAGGAAAAAAAAACATTAGGTGCTGTCAGAACTGTAATAAATCTTAATTATTAAGGTATTTGTCCAGATTTGGGGGTTTTTTCCCCCTAACTCTGTGTTTTCCTCCCCAGACAAGTGTCCATTGAGGAAGGAGAAAGGAAAGCCAAAGAGTTGAATGTAATGTTCATCGAAACTAGTGCAAAAGCAGGATACAATGTAAAACAGGTGAGTGGCTGCTAACACGCCCTTGTGGGAGGAGCACTTCCCTGGCTCTTGGGAATCCCTGGCAAAGGGGGTCTGTGGGAATTGTAGTCCACACACAGCAAGCGACACCTCAGAGCTGAATTGTTGGCTGAGGTTCTGAAGGATCCCTGACCTTGCATCAATTGACTTGGGACTTCCTTCCCTTTAAATACCAGAGGAGTTACGGAAGAAGATTTGTGAGTACAGAATCACACCTTCCTGGGTTTTTGATAATCCAGATTTGGTGTGTAGACTGAGAGTGAGACAAAAAGTTGGGGAGACACAGGTCTGAGGAGTGTTTGTTGTTCTGTTTCAGTGAATGAACAAACCAGTGAAGGAGGAGCGTGATGGTTTAAAATGCTTCCAGTGCACAGGGAGACAGTGGAACTGCTGTTCCCACTCTGTTGGAAGGCACTGGAAGTGCCAGCAAATGTTCCTGGACAGCCAGAGCTATTCATTTCTAGTAGATGATGAGTTGCTTTTGAATTGGGGAAAGCAGTGAAAGGTCTTTTGAGCTGATGGAACTGCAGAAAAATAGGGTTTATGTCCTGAGATGAGCTGTGGCTCTTTAAATTCAGACCTGGAAAAGATATCAATTCTTGGGTGTCTCCACAGAGCAAACACACACGTGTGAAGCGCTGTGTTCAGCTCCCTGTCCCCCAGGAGCAGAAGGATGTGGAGCTGCTGGAGAGAGTCCAGAGGAGGCCCCGGAGCTGCTCCAGGGCTGGAGCCCCTCTGCTCTGGAGCCAGGCTGGGAGAGCTGGGGGGGCTCACCTGGAGAGGAGAAGGCTCCAGGGAGAGCTCAGAGCCCCTTGCAGGGCCTAAAGGGGCTCCAGGAGAGCTGGAGAGAGACTGGGGACAAGGGATGGAGGGACAGGACACAGGGAATGGCTTCCCACTGCCAGAGGGCAGGGATGGATGGGATATTGGGAAGGAATTGTTCCCTGTGAGGGTGGGGAGGCCCTGGCACAGGGTGCCCAGAGCAGCTGTGGCTGCCCCTGGATCCCTGGCAGTGCCAAGGCCAGGTTGGCTGGGGCTTGGAGCACCTTGGGATAGTGGAAGGTGTCCCAGCCTGTGGCAGGGCTGGATGGGCTTAAAGGCCCCTTCCCACCCAAACCATCAGGGATTCTGTGTGTATGGATGACATTCCATGTATATTTTATGTATGTAGTTACACAAATGGTTTCTATGCAGAAGGGTACCAGGAGAAATAAAATAAGATTATGAACTACTTTATGTTCTAGACAGGACTAAAGGGTCTGTTATTAAAATGTCCCTTGACTTTGTCTCTAAGTAGCAAAATGATTCCCTATATAATGGGATAATTACAGCAGTGTTAACTCAGAGCTGTTTCACTGCATTACCCACCATGGACGTGTTGGCTTCCAGGGTCCCCCAATTATCCTGCCACAACAGAGGCTGCCTTATAATTAAGGCTTGGATTCTGTGCTGCAGTCCTTAATGAGTGCTTAGACCTGGGGGTGTGCTCCGAGAGCAGTTGCCTCACTGAGAGGGGTGATGATGATGATGATGAAGCTCTACACTCCCTCTTTCCTTGAGGGAGTTTCTGTGCCCTGCCACGTTTCCAGAGGTTCTGCAGCCAAGCCTGTGAGGGAGTTGTGGCTTTCAGGGCCAGCTGGAACCCCGAGGACTTGATGGTGTGCAAAGACATGAGTGGATATTCGAAAAGAATTAAAAATTGGTTTTTCTTCTAAGTTTTGATCCAGGTGTTGCAGGCATGGACTGGGATGTTCAAGGATTTCAAAGCTATTCTGTGCTCTGGAATATTTGTAACTCATTTTTTATTAGTTTAATAAGTAGTTGTTTAAGCAATTATTAAAGGATAAGGCTTTTAATACCACCACTTAGATGGTTTCCTGTTTCCTTGCATCTTCTCTATTAAATTGTGTGTATTTATTTTATTAACTTAGCGATAAATTCTTCCCCAGTGAAATGGGAAAGTACAACTACAGAATGGATCCCCTTCCCATAACCTGTGTAAAATCCTTAATAAGCTGAATGCAAATTTGACCTTCCCATATCCGATAACTTCTATCCACAATACCTTCTGATCCCGCAGAACAAGCACTGTCTCAGTTAATTTTCCTACGGAATTTTCATACAGAAGCAGCTGAATTTGTTGTCCTGGCTGTGACTTTTCCAGCTCCTCCTCTTCAGTGGGAATCCAGGGGACTTTTGTCCTTGTGTGCTGCTTTTAGCTTCTGGTTCATCCTTCTCTGCTGCAAGGCAGCACAGATAAGAGGGAAGGGCGCTGCCTTCAGCTCTCTGCTCCCTGCAGCTGTCCTGCAAATCCAGAGGGCCTGGCTTTGTGCTGGGACCGCAGTAGGTGAGGTGCTCTGTGCTTCCCACGGCAGGTATTCCAGTGCCAGGATCTTCCAGCAGAGGGGAATGTGCTGATGCCAGGCTTTTTTTGCCAGTCCCTGTGCCAGGAAAGGGGAGAGCTGCGAGGATGGCATCTCAGTGCTGGGTACTGTTGGATCTATGACTGCAGAGCTGTTTGCAGTCCCCAAGGTCCTTCACAGTTACTGTTCCTTCTGGCTTTGGGCAGGGCGTGTTGAAGGAAAAATGAGTGGATATTGGGGAATAAAAGCGGTGGTGGTGTTATTGTGGGGTTAAACTGATGCAGCAGAGGGGAAAAGATTGGCTTTTGGATCCTGCAAAGACTGATTGCCAGGGGAGCCTTAAGCTGGAGAAGAGAAGTAGATAACTTGCTCCATTTAATGCAGAGAATTGTAGTCTCTGATTCATTCTGTCAGCCCTGAATAAGCTTTAAAAGACTTTGCGATTCCTGCTCTGTCTCAGCAGTCTGTATTTCAGGGAATCTTATTGTTAGTCCATGGATTTCATGCCCAGAATACGTCAGGGTTCATTTTGCTGTCTTGTAGAAAGAGAAGGGAGGGAGAGCCCTTGAATTCCTCCCTCCAGCAGTACCTGGCACACTCCACGCTGGCCCTGGAAGAGCCAGGGGATGAATGTGGTCCTTGGCAGAAGAACTTTCTCACGGCAGCAGCTCTCTGAGCACAGCCCCTCTGTGACCCTGTTCTCACAGAGCTGGGCTCTTTCTCCTGTCTTCTGATTCTTACCCATCTGATGGGCAAGAATTATCCTCAGAGTTGCAAAGAATGAGAATTAGGGAAGGATTTTTGTTTGCCTTGCATTGGGAAACAGGTTTCTTGCCCGGCTTTTCCATCTGGACAGTGATCCTCCTGTCTTTTCCATATTGCTGCTGGAGTCTGGCTGAAAACTGCTTTCTGCCTGCAGTCCTTTGTGACCCTGATCTGCTGGGATTTATTGGCTGGAGTAGCAGGAAAGGCACAGTTTGGTAAATGGCTGGAAACTGATGGTGAGAGATGAGGCTTTTTTCCAGAGTTTCTATCAGGAAGCAGATTGCAGAGCTGAACGCTGAAAGAGAGTTTGTGTGGCTTTTAGTCTTTCAGCTGCTGCATTTAACTGCTGCCTTGGAAAAAAAGTCCTGGATGCTCATCAATACTTGTGTTTTTATACCCACACAAACATTTAAACATGTACATGTGTGTAGAGACACACACTGGCTCGGGGCTGACAGCACCAGGAAGCTTGGAGGGCCCTGTGGGAAGGCTGCTTTCCAGCCATCAGGAAGTTTCCCTAATTGGATTTATTCACATATGCTGGGGCTGATAAGCAGAAGGTTAATAAGAAAGAAAGAAAGTTGATTTTTCTTAGTTGCCAAATTCTTATTTTTAGTCCGATAATTTAGGGGAGAAATACTGCTAAAAGCATCATTTTATTCCTGGTCTTAATGTAAAGAAAGGATTACTGTATTTTAAACAGTAAATCCTTTTTGTCAGCAGTGTGGTTTAAATGCAGGAATTCCAGTTGGTTCCATCAGCTGAGGATTTTTTAAAGACTCCTCACCCTTCATCTGTGTGGGCATTCCTGCTGTTGGTTTAGGTACAATTTAGCATCTGGAATTTTGTTACTTCCCAGTTGGCCTATGAGGATTTCCCTGAGGTTTTCAGGGAGGCTGGAAGGTCCAGGTTAATGGCAGAGGTTCACAGAAACACAGAGTGGGGTGTACTAAGCTTTTTTTCTTGGAAATTGTTGGCTGGAATCAGAGAGTTACGTCAAGGACCGACTTGTCAGACCCCTGTCCTTGGCTCAGATTCCACTGTGTGCCAGATTCCTGCCAGGAAAGGTCCCAGACAGGCCTGAGGGCTTGCTCATGGTGAGCTTGGAGGGGGCTGTCAAGCCAACAAAGTTGTCTTAATTGTCTCTCCAGCGTCATTTGGACACCAGGAGCCAAAGCGGGGAAAGCCCTTGGGCAGGGACCCGCAGGGCCGGTCGGGTACCCACATTTCCTGATGTAAACAGGCTGGCAGTGGCTTGGCTCGGTTTTCTGTGGAAAGTGGGTCACTGGGAATAAGTGGTTTAGCTTTGTGTCATTTGAGGAGAGGCAGGAAAACGTGCAGTAATGGAACACACCAGGGCTGACGTCAGAGCCGCGCCGGGCGCTCCGGGGCTCCCCGGAGCGGGCACACGCTGATGGATGGAGAGCATCCCGTGCTGGGGGGACAGGCAGCTGAATTCAGGGCACTTCTCCTGCATTAACAGCGGGCACGTCTGTAGGGTCCTCGCCCAGAGGGCCCAGGAAAAGCCTTGTGGTGGTGGGAATTACAAGTCTGAGCCTCGGGGGCAAAGGCAGGAGAGGGAATCAGTCCCATTCCATCTCGCCTCCTTCAAGTGGAATAAAATGGTGAGGAGAGTTTGGAGCTCGGACCTTGCTGGGAAACTGGAAACGGTGCTCAAGTGAGAGGCTTTGGATGCGTTTGTTCTGTGCTTTGTGCCCTGAATGCGGACTTAGGATAACCATGGAGTGGGCACCAAAAGATGAGGGTTAGGTTTGGGCACGTTCCTTTGTCTGGTTCACAGGAGCCTGAGCCACAGATAGGTGAGGCTTGGAAGAAATCCTTTCCATACATCCCATTTTCTGACACTCTTCCATGTGTGTCAGCTCGGCTGATCCTGTGACAGGCTCCTGGATGGTGTGTTTGCCTTCATCAGCATGTCCGTGCTCCTTTGTAATCCTCTGGGGAGGTGTGACAGTCGAATTCCCACCTGACACAGGGAAGTTGTTGGGGTCTGTGGACATCCACGGCAGGTGTGAGGTGAGGTGCTGGATCCCACCCAGCCTATTTGCAGAGAAGGTGCAGGAGGTTTGCTGCTTCCAGCCATTTGATCTCCACTAACGAGAGCCGTGCTTTGCCCTTTTCTAGGAATAAAGGTTATATTTGGTGTCAGGATTTTGGGGCTCAGCAGTGTAAATAGTGCTGGAGGATGTGTTGAATCATTGTTTGAACTGTCTCAGCCGGGGGGAGCCGTTGTTTTCATCTGTTCCCTGTGTGGTTCTTTGCAGCTTTTCCGACGCGTGGCAGCTGCCTTGCCTGGGATGGAAAGCACACAAGACAAAAGTAGAGAAGACAGTATCCTTTCTGTGCCTGTGCCAGGCGTTACCCTGGACGAGGAAGAGCCGCTGCAGCCCTCGCACAGCTCGTGGACATCCCAAAAAGAGGGGGAATAGGGGCAAGTAACTTTTGAGCTTGAAGCACTGAGGAAGAAGGATTGGTGGGTTGGAAGGCTGGGAGCAGGGGTGTTGAGGGTGGAGACAGCAGGGGAAGGAATGGTGATCCAAAAGGATTCTTTGCTTGGTGTTTGAACGTGTGGGATGTGGGGAGGGAGGTGGGAGAAGACAGCTGCAAAGAGGTCTGAAAAAAAACCCCTGTGGCTCTTGCAGATCTGACTGACAGAATCCAAAATCAAACTGTCCTGGAAGGAACCTCTGTAGGCCCCTTCTGTGACCCTCCTGCTCAAAGCAAGGCTGACTCCCAAACTGGGCCAGTTTCTCCAGGTCACATTCAGGGAAACTTGGGAAGCCTTCAAGGATGGAAATCCCATAACCTCCCAGGGCAGCCTGTCACAGCCTGGACCCCAGGCAGCATCTCTGTGGTGGGAGGGAGAAGACCCAGCTGATGGGATCAGTCTCAGCCAAGGGAAAGCAAGCTGGCATGAGGGATGGAAAAGGCTTGGCAAGCAGTATGGCTGCACTGGAATCACTGTCCTGGCCAGGTGGGTGTGTTTGGAATAGGAGCTTTTCCAGGGCTGTTGGTTTTATTTGCAGCAGGGATCGTGGAGCTGGTCAATAGAGGAGAAATTGTGCCTTAGAGGAAGGAAGTCCCAGAAACTGTGGGAGTGGGACAAACCTGGCACTGAAATTTCATCGGAGCATCTGATGCATAGGGGAAAGAAGGATTTGGGAAGCTGGGAATTGCAGCTGCTGAGGCACAAGCTCTATGTGATAGGGACTTGAGTGATCAGAAGCATTTCGTTATGCAGGTCCCCGAAAGGTTAATGAGCAGCAATCTTTATTAATGAGGGGGGTAGAGTGCACAGGCAGGGGCTGTGTGAGGCAGTTTGATCACTGGTCTCTAAATGGGAGTGCAGTAAGGGCACTGGAAACTGGGCTTCCTGCGGCCTGCAGATAGCAGAGGAGTGGAATAGGATCCTCTCCCAGGCAGCTGCGTTAGGATTAACGGGGGCACTTTTGCAGAACATGGAGCGTTCAAGGATCTTGACCCACCCGTGCTCTGAGACGAAGCTGGCAAGGCTCATGTTAAGCATCTCCAACTTAAATACACTTCAAGCTTTAGATCTGCCAAATGGACCAAACACTGGAGATGAATTATTGGTCTTTTGTTTCCCTTTCCGTGCTGCTTATTTTCTCCAAACCTCTTTCAAAAGTGACTTCAACCCCCTAAAGAAATAAGTTGGAAGTACCAGCTGTGTGATCTCTTTGCCTCTGTGTTCTCTGATAAGGGGAACGCTGGAGACTTGCGGTGAACAGCTCTGAGCTGGGGATTAGCATTCAAAGCTCCTCCTGGGAAAAGCTCCGTGAGGCTGTAACTGTAAGGGCATCCGCTGGGAATTCGAGTGCTGCAGAGGGAGTCGCTTATCACAGGCAGGTTCTGAGCAGCCAGCTCTGCAGTGACCTTGTGGGACAGTAGCTGTCACTGGAAGGGGGAGTTCAGGCTGGTGGCAGGGCTTTGTTGGCTGCTGGTGGGAGCAGAGAGGATTGATGGGGAGGTCAGCATGGCACGGCCGGAGCTCCGGGGGTTAGCAACGTGCAGTGGTGCCCAGGAAGTGGTCGAGCCCCCAGTCCCAGAGGGATTTAAAGTCGTGTGGATGTGGCACTTGGGGATATGAGATACTGGTGGCCTTGGCAGCGCTGGGGGAGCAGGTGGACTTGAAAACCTCGGTGGGCTCTTCCAACCTGAATGATTCTGTGGTTCTGCAGAAACGGTGATTAGATCCTTCAGTGTATCCATGCATCTTTAATTCCCACAGCAAGAGATCAGTGGGATCGCTGGGAAGAGCAGACTGGTTAGAGACAAACATTGGGGTCCGACATCGTTTCTGCTGCATAGTTAATGTGCCGGTGCCAGGGCCGGAGGGGCAGGTGAGAAACCTTTGGTTTGGAGCTGGTCTTTCCGAGTATTTCAGCGGGAAGCACTGAAAATGCCATTCAAAATCCTGCTCTTTGTAGGGAAGCAGAGTTGGAGATCTGTTTGCCTTAACTTTCTCCTTCCAGTGATTGACATAAAACTGGAAAAGCCTCAAGAGCAGCCTGTCAGTGAAGGAGGCTGTTCCTGCTAATACCATGTGGCTTCCACCTTTCTCCAGAACATCACTGCTTTCCCTCCCTGTCCTCTTCATTGACTGCAGTGTGAATATTGGCTTGAACCTTCCCCTTTCCGTAATAACGTATCGCAGTTCATCATCGCTGGCTGTCTCGTGGAGATGATCTTTAGCTTCACAAGCACACTCCCCCCTCCCCCCTCCACACACACACACCAACAAAATGTCAGTGTCTTCATTATTTATAAGAAAAAAAAAAAAAGCCAAAATATTCCAGCGTATTCTAGGTATAACTTTAAAAAAAAACAAAAGCCAAAAAAAAAAAAAAAATCCAAACAAAAAAATAGGTACAATTTCTTAATATTTGTTCCTTTTTTAATATGTTATGATATTGCACTTTGAAATGATGGCAACCGAGTAAGTTTGGAATTGGACCTAGACGAGATGTATGTGCAGAAGAAGGCTTGCAAATCTGACCCATTGGATTTCTCTCAGAAACTGGGAATGCGTAGACAGCAGGCGGGATCACGGGGGGAGGCGGCAGATGCCGAGGGTTAAACGCTTACCCTTGATAATTAAACACAAATTAACCCCAAGCTCTTAATTGCCTTGAGCAGAGCGAGTCTGCCTGGTGTCCAGACCCAGGGGATTGGTCACCGCCGGCTGCTGGAGCTGGGGATTCTTGCCGAGGCAGTGGGGACACATTTCCAAGGAAGCATGCTGGGAAATACGGACGGGCTCTTTGGGACGAGTGGCTTCTGGAGGATTTGAGGGGGAAGGAAAGGGTGGATGTGCATTAGCAAAACACTTGCAGGAAACAGGGAAATAATGTTTCGAGTGCAAAATGAGTTTTCAGAGCATTTTTTTTTTTTTTTCCTTTTTAAGTAGAACACCAATGAAGTGAATTATTACTGCCCAAGAGATGGGAACGTAACGTTTCAGCTGTTTGGAGGAGAAAGCATTTTGCTTCTTTGTTTTTTTAGGGGAAATACTGAAATCAGGACTGGCACTAAAACCTGCCAAAGCCGAGGGAAACCTTGGAAATTTGGGAGAAAGAGGGAAGAGCAGCTGGCTGCCCCAGCAGAGGGGCAATGGCACCCACTTTTCCAGAGCGTGGGCATAGGTTGGTGGGGAAGGGGTGTTTACTTTGATCCTACAGAATCCTAGTTGAGACATCTTAGATGGAAAGGGAGGGACTTGAGTAGGACGGAAACCAACTTCTGATTATGCAGATTTATGCCTTTATTTTTTAGCTTTTTTTTTTTTTTTTTTTTTTTAATGTTCAGTCTTCCGAGTTGGTTTAGTTTGGTTCTCTAGAGCTGTATAGTTTGGTTAAATAATTTAGTTTTCTATGGAATTAGGCTCACAATTAACCCTTTTTTCTTTGGTATTTATTTCTCGGCTTCAATTTTTTTACTCTTTTCAGTGCTGATTTTGTTGTTTTCCTTTGGCTGAGGAATCTGTGTAGAGCTTTGCTGATGTTGCGAGATGTAGCTACCCGAGAAACACGGAATGGAACACACTAGAAGTGCACCCTTTTAATCTTTACTAGTCATTGTGAAGTTGCTGTGTAAGTTAATAAACACAATTGTAAATACATTGTTTGCTGGGCGACTCTGGCCGAGTTACAGTGCAGGAAGGAATTCTCGAGTCTGTGTTGCGATTGCGAATTAAATGGACAATTGCAAGGGAATATTCAGGCTCCTCCTTGGTTCTCTTCTGCCCCTCTCTCTACCATCTAAAATAACCACCTGGGGGAGAGGAAGGGAATCGTCCTCACCACCACTTTCCCCAGGAAGCGGGCATAAAAGAGTTGGAATTCTTCATTCCTGAGGTGAATGCCAGGCTCGTGCCCTGCCCTGGGTTTCTAGCAACTCTGCACAACAATAACTTAAAGGCAGAACGAGATGTAAAAGTGCTTTTCTAATGCAATATTAAAGGCGAGTTTTTTTGACGTGGCATGTCTTGAAATAAACATCAATGATATGTGACAAAGGATCATTCTTTATTTAAAAGAAACTCTCTGGGGGAAGGAAACCTGGCTGCTTTTCCTTTGTTGTACTGTTCTTAACCGTGCAGAAATGCTTCATCCTGCTGCTTCTTCTTTTGCTTTGGTTTGCTTTTTTCTCCTTTGGTTCTCCGTGCAGCTTCTGTTGGTCCTCATTTGGCTGTTCCCCACAAGCACATCCTTTTTTTTTTTGCTTCTGATAGAACCAGCCCCCTCTGCTTCCCACAGTCCCAAGCTTTAAGCACTGGATTTAAGGAGCTTAGCCCGTACGGGCTGTGGTGGACCAGCAGCCTGGCTGCTTTTCCTGGAAGACCTGAGAGCAGGTTTGTCCAGAACTCCCTGGGAACAAAGGTGTGCAGAGCAGCATTCCCACAGCTCCGTGTCCAGCGCGGCCGGGGGGCTGCAGGAGCACGGACGAGGCCGTGGTTTGGCACTTCAGCTGAGGTCCCTGGGGCTGCTCAGCACAGCCAGGTACGTTCAGTGCATGTCCTTGCTGATAGTCTGTGCTTAACGTGACCACAGGGCTCAGTCCTGTCCTCATCCCAGTTTTCCAGAGAAAACACACTTCCAGGTGAGCACAGGAGCAACGTGGTCTTTTTTTTTTTTTNNNNGCCAGGGTGACGTGTGTTTTTTTTTTTTTTTTTTTTTTGTTATTTTTTTTTTTTTTTTGCACCATCCGTCTGTCAGGTTTTAGATTTTAATTTTCTTTTGCTCCGTGGACGTGGCCAGTGGAACCATGGGAACAGGCTTTTAATGCTGATTTTTGTGTGATTTTTTGAGTGAAGGTCTCGGCTCTGTTTCTTTTCTCCTCCCTGCTCTGGCTTGCTCGTTGTACAGTCCATCATGCAGCTATTCCATGCCTCACGTTTTGTCTTGATAAAAGTAGTTGAAGAAATTGTGTAAGGGGAAAAAAAAGGTTCCTTTTCTTCATGTTGGAATGTCACTGGTACCTCAGCTCTGTTTGATAATATGAACCAACAACAACAAGAGAACAAATCCTTAGCGCTTGAACTAAATAAATACCTGTCTCATTGGAAAGCTCTGGGTCTCTTCTCTCAGCACGTGCAGCGCAGCGCAGGCGGGAGGCGCAGCTCCTCACGGGGGGGCTGAAGTGCTGCAGGAGGCGTTTGTGAGGGCAGGAAGAGTTTCGGGGGGGTTCTGTTTCAGGGGGAAGGCGGTGGAGGGGTGTGCTTGCTGTTGCTGCGGTGTCTCTGCGATTGTTTCCAGCGCCCGAGGAGCGATGCCGGGGACGGAGCCCGTCCTCTGCCGGCTGCAGCTGTGCCTTTCTGCTCCTTTCCCGCTCTTTGCATCCAGCTGCTTCCTCCGTTCCCTTCCCACAGGCGATTCGGGCGCCTTGTGCGGCCTCACCGCTGCCTCGGCTTCCCTGGGACACGGGTGCAGCCAGCCCACCTTCCCTGAGGAGGATCCTCCTTAAGCCTCCTTACTGGAGATGGCAGCCAGGTCTGCGGGGCCGGGGAGGTGAGTAACAGATGCTCTTTGGTGAGTTATCCTGTGCTTTCCTGGAGGAGAGAATGGTGGAATCACAGCATGGTTGGGTTGGAAGGGACCTTAAAGACCATTCAGGGCCACCCCCTGCCAAGGGCAGGGACCTTCCACTAGCCCAGGTTGCTCCAAGCCCCGTCCAGCCTGGCCAGTAGAGAAGGGGAATTCCCTGGATTTGGTGTGGGAGCACCAACAGCCCAGCCTTGGTCTCTTGGTCAAGCTCTTCGCTGTTAAAAGGACCACGAATAAATTGGTTGTGAAACTGGAACGTGGCAATGGAGATGTGCTGGAATTAGGGATATGGAAACAGTCACGGGGCGGGCGAGTCCCTGGAGAAGGGTTTTGTCACGGGGGGAGCTTCTGTTCCTTGTACCTGGCACCTCCAGGTCCTGGCCTGGGCGGGAGCCTCTGGAAACCCCGCGGTCACCGCTTCGATTCCTCCTGGCTGCTGCCATGGGTAGCCTTGGGACTGTCACCTCCCACTGGGATCCCAATTCCCAGCTTCCCCCACTGGTGAAAGGGGTCTGGATTAAACTGCAGAGACGGGGCTGCCGTGGAGCACGGAGTAGGGGGGGGACACCCACCAGCTCCGGAGGGTGCTCCTGGCCGCTCGCTCGTGGCTGCAGTGGGTCAAGCTCTGCTCCCAGCCCAGCTCCAAAATCCAAGAAGGAATTTCTGGCTCGGGTTGGAGGGTGCTGATGCCTTCTTTGCTCGCTGGTGGGCTCAGCCCTGATTTTTCCAGGCTGGAGGAGCCACAGGGTCCTCCTGGCAGCATCTGCAGCGCTGCTGCAGTAGCCGAGCCGTCTCCCCGCCGCAGTCCTGCTTCCAGCGCCCGAATCCTCAGCAAACCAAAGTGCGAGGGCTCTCCCTACCTGCTGCAGCGGCACCTTTTCCCATGCTGGGCATGTCCCAGCTCCGAAGGAAGATAAATGGGGTGGGCAGGCTGCGGCACAGGCTGCCAGCGCTCCCGCAGTCAGGGAGGCAGCTGCAGACACCCGGACCTCAGAGCAGCCTCTCCCTCCCATCTGCGCTGCCTCCTTCTCCTCCTCTGCTGCTCTCCCGCTGCCTGAGCCTGGGCTTTCCAGGCTTGCTGGGCTTGGGGTTTCACCGAAGTAATTGTTTTGTCATCAGTTTAATGGATTTTTCATCAATTGGCGAAAATGCTGATTTTATTTTCCCCCCTCTTTAACCATTTTTCCCTTCCCCACCCTGGTCCGAGCGCATGGTAAAAACAAACATGGCTTTTTATGAAATATTTAGGATCCTCTTGTAGGAGCAGAATGGGGCTGACTGCCCAGACCGATGCCGGAAAGGCCGGGCTCGGGCGTGTCGGGAATTAAACGCCCGTGGAATTGCAGCTCTGCCCTTCCCGGGAGGATAAGGGGTAGGGAAGGGCTGGAGGCAGCTGGGTGATGATGCTCCCGCTGCCCCACAGCTCTGCCCTGCTGGGTTGGGAGGGAGGGGTGCTGTTTCCGAATCGAATTTTCCAGGCTTGCCACCTGTTTCCAAGGGTTTGGATATAAATTAGAGCCTTTTTGAGTGCTTGCTGTTGGCCACCCGGAGAGCACGTCTGGAACGAGGATGTTATTAAAGGCTTGATTAAAGTTATTGCTAATTAAAGCACTGAAGTGTCTGTTCCCACAGCCAGTGGGTCTGTCCACGGTGCTGCGTGTCCTTGGATACAGGGCAGGGAAGGGAGAAAATGGGATTTATCCACGCTCCCAGCACTGGTGGTTTGGCACTGACCTTTCCTGCATTTATCCCTGCTCGGGAAGAGGGGCCGGCTGGAAATTGGAGGTTTGATCCTGACATTGCCCGAGCTGCTCGATTTCCAGAGAAGTGGGTTTGAATCACAGCGAGGCCCCCAGCTGATTCCTGTGCCATGGGACACTGTGGGATTCATTTTCCAGGCGGTTTGTGGGCATGATGGGCGCTAATGGCTTCTGTCTGCTCCGTACTGCGGATCCCGTTTTTCCGAGGGGTTTTGGAGTTGGTCTGAGCTTTGCTCCGTGTTTGGAGCTTCAGCAGCTCTCCCTGCTGGGAGAGAGGAGTGCTGCGAGTGTGGATTGGAGTTGGGCATGGAGCGGGTCAGCCCTGATCTCTGTCCCTCAGCACTTCTTGTCCCTCTGGTCCTGCCCAGCGCCACTCTCGGTCGGCACCACGAGCTCCTGGGAAGCCCCTCCTGAGCGGAGCAGACCAAGCCAGGTGCTTCTGTGGGCTGTGGTTCAATTGTTTGTGCTCCCAGTGTTATTTATAACGTGTTTAATTGCTCCTTCATTTAGCTCCCTAGTGCAGGGCCTAGCTGCCACCAGCTGTTCCCACCGGCAGCATGAAGACCCTGGGATTGCTCCTGGAGGCACGTGCTGGTCCATCACTGTCCTTGCCCAGATTGCTCCGTGTCCCTGCATCTCTGGGAGACCAACACAGCAGGAGAGAAGCAGGAACGGCTTTGGAATGTTCAGGTACCACAGGGATGAGGAGCGTGGGTGTCTGAGCTGGGGAAAAGGAACTTTCTCTGGTCAGCAGCTGGACGTGGCATGGGAAGGAGGGACAGTTTCTAGGTTGTGTTGCTATCCGTAACAAGTTTCCAGATGTTTCCACCTCCCACTGTGTCTCACCTGGGATTAGGCACGTTGGCTGGGGAATCATAGAATGGGTATTGGGTTGGAAGAGTTTAAATAAGGTATTAGAGAAGAATTCTTCCCTGTGGGGGTGGTGAGGCCCTGGCGCAGGTTGCCGTGAAGCTTCCCGATATCCCATCCATCCCCGCCCTCTGGCAGTGGGAAGCCATTCCTCCTTGTCCTGACACTTGTCCCCAGTCCCTCTGCAGCTCTCCTGGAGCCCCTTCAGGCCCTGCAAGGGGCTCTGAGCTCTCCCTGGAGCCTTCTCCTCTCCAGGTGAGCACCCCCAGCTCTCCCAGCCTGGCTCCAGAGCAGAGGGGCTCCAGCCCTGGAGCAGCTCCGGGGCCTCCTCTGGGCTCTCTCCAGCAGCTCCAGGTCCTGCTGCTGTTGGCCCCAGGGCTGGGGCAGCTCTGCAGGTGGGGTCTCAGCTGAGCACAGGGGCAGAATCCCCCCCTCCCCTGCTGCCCAGGCTGGGGGATGAGCCCGGCACATGGGGCTTTTGGGATGCCAGCACACATGGCTGGGACGTGCCACAGGTTGGAATGGGGACAGTGCCCCCCTGTCACGGGAGCTGTTCCATTCCCGTGCCCACGCCTGCAGCAGGAAGAGCCCTGGGTGCTGGGTCAGTGGCCCAGGAGGGGCAGTGCCATGGGGAGGTGCCTCTGAGTGAGCGCTGCGGGGCCTGAGCGGGGCCACGGACAGGCACACGGGATGAGGATGCAGTGGGGTGTGTGGGGCTGGATCCTACACCTCTCCAGCCCTTGGGAGCTGGGGTTTGTGCTGGAATTAACAGAGCGATGGAGGGGCCTGAATCCCTGGCATAGAAGTGGGAGCCAGGCGTGGCTCCTGCTTTGCAAATTAAACAGAAGCAGGGATTCTGTTCAGCCACCTCAAGGCCTAACCCGGGGCTGGCAGTGCCTGACACTGCGCTGGGCCCTTCCCAAGCGGAGACACCTCATCCCATGAATCCGTGATGCAAAGGAAGGAGCTGCTCTGCCAGCACACGGCGGTGGTTCTTTGCACAGGAGCAGGATTTTTGGGGCAGCTGTGTCCCTTCCGTGTCTCTTGGGGCCGCTGTGCCACGTTCAGAGGCCGAAGGTGGAACCCCCAGAGCTCCCGGTGGGAAAGAGAGGGAGGCAAAGGGGCGTGGGAGGAGGTGGGGGAGCTGGTGTCATCTCTGGGCAGCTCTCCAGGGGGACACAGTCCTTCCCACCCCTGGAGGTGGCCGAGCCTGAGCATTCCCTCCTCATCCTCACTCACCCGCAGGCCAGGGCTGGTTTTTCGCTGCCTTTATTAGACTTCAAAGAGGTTTTTTTGTATTTTTTTCTTCTCTTTCCGGGAGCGGGTGCGCAGCAGGAGAGAGGCAGGGAATGCAGGAGAGGATGAGGATGGTGTGCTGGGATATCCCAATCCCTCAATGGGCACAGGGATGAACTGACCCGGGGCTCTAAAGGCTAGAGCAGGCTGGGGTGCTGGTGTCACTGGTGGTTTTCTATCCAGCTGTGGGGTTTGTAAATTCCTAAATTCCATGTCAGTCGTGGTTCCAGGATACAATCCTAGCTCCAGGGTGCTACTCCTCACCCCTTCCATCGCCATCTCCTTGGTGCTGCCCAGCCAAAACCCTGAGCTGCTGCTTGTCCCCTGGCCTGACCGTGTGTCCCCAAATTGCTGATCCCAAATCCCTGCTGAGAAGATCCCGGCTTGGCTGCCAGAAAGGATCCCTGGTCCCCATGGAGAGCTGCCCTTCTCGCCCTCCCAAAAATCAGGGTGAAACTGAGGATGCTGTGTGTCCCTCCCACTTGGCTGGAGAGGTTGGGATATTCCCTGGGCTCTTCTCAGCCTAGTTCCCAAGAGTTTAACTCCTGTTCCTAAGGGTTTTGCACCATTTCTCCAACTTGGCCAGGCCCGGGGGACCAGTGTGAGTTGGAAAGGGGTGGAAATCCTGCAAAGGTTTTCATCGTCCTTAATCTTTCACCCACCTCCTGAGCATCCCTGTAGTTACCCCATGTGTCAACTCCTGCTCTGGTGTTGGAGCTTCTCCCAGAAAAAGCCCTTAAAAAGCCTCTGCATTGTGGGGTTCACCCAGCCAAAAAAGATCCAGCCACTTCCCCCCAAATTAAGTCCCCCTTGCTCCCAAACCCGGTATTTCTGCAGCCAGCTCCCTGTGGAGATTTGGGGTGGGGAAGCTCTGCCAACAGCCCCGGCAGCTCCCCGGGCCCTTTGCCGATGGGAATCGGATGCTGTGGGGTTCTGGAGTGGGTTTTGGGGGGGCTCTGAAGCACTTGGGGATTATTTACCGCAGAAGCCGGGGCTGGGAGGAGGGCGTGTGTGGGGGTCTCTGTCCCCAGGGTGTTTCGGGGAGGCCGAGGGGGGCTCGGGGCAGGTTCCAAGCCAGGGGTGGGTTAGACCGGGACGGGGAGCAAAGGGGGGGGCCGAGGCCCGGCCCGGGGGCCGCTAAAACCAGCACGGCATCCACATGAAGGAGCCCAGGGCGGCGCCGGTGGCGGCCCCCGCCAGCAGCCCCAGGGCCATCTGGTCCCCGGAGACGCGGTAGGGATCCTCGCGCACGATGACGTGGGTCACCCCGGGCGCTGCAAGGGAAAGGGGCCATGAGCGGGCTGCGGAACGGCCTCGGGCACCCCCCGGGGCCGCCGGGCCACCCACCTCCGTACTGGTGGCCGTAGTGGCCGGAGCTGATGTAGGCGGCCTGGTGGGAGTCCAGGGGCACCGTCTGGTAGTAGTCGTCGTCGTAGGGGTCGTACACGTGCACCTGGAGCAGCGGGGCAGGGTGTGAGCCTGTGGGGCCGCGCCGCAGCTTCCTCCGGGGGTGGCGGGGCCCTGGGTCCCTTGGGTGGGGAATCCCAACAGTCCCAAGGGCTGGGGGCAGCCTGTGCTCAGGTCGCCGTGACTCTGCCCCTTCCCTGTCACCTCCACCGTGTCCCTGCCACCTTAGCTGTGTTCCTGTCGCCTCAACTCTGCCCCCGTTCCCCCTAACAGTGTCCCCGTCACCTCAGCTCTGCTCCTGTTGCCTGTAACTGTCCCTGTCACCTTAACTGTGTGTCCTTGTCACCTTAACCGTGTCCCACCACACCAGCTCTGCCCCCACTCCCCTTAACAGTGTCCCTGTCTCCTTCCCTGTGTCCCCATAACCCCGTGTCCCTGTCACCTTAACTCTACTCCCGTCACCCCCCACCAGTGCACAGGGTTCCCGTGGCTCTGTCACCTGCCGTCAGTGGTGACATCCAACCCTTCCCCACCTTCTTCTCTGTGGCTCCAGGGACTTTGCTCCCTGGGCCCTGAGGCTGCACAGTGGGTGTTGGGGAGCCCCCCCAAGCTCAGTGTCAGCCCTGGGAAGGACCAGGGTTGGGGTAACCTCCTCCCCCTGCCCAAATCCTGAATCCCAAATCCCGTGCCAGGATGGTGTCCCTGCTCAGGGGGGACGAAGCCTCACCGGGGTGGATTTAGCCTCCAGCACGGCCATCTTCCAAGCACTGCAAACAAAACAGAGGCACTCATTTTTGGCGGGTGCTGCAGGGGTGGGAATCGTCCCCTTTGCTCCCCACGGGGACCTGGATGTGGCCGTGGGGCCGGCACTAATCTTTAATTCCCCATTAATGAGCGCTGGGCTAACAGCTGCGATTGGGAATGTGCCGGGAGGTGCCCGACACCACAGGGATGGGCACAGGGCAGTCCCTGGGAATGGCCCTGGCTAAAACAAGGGCAGGCAGGAAAATGACACCTAAATTTGGGGGGAAAAGCGCGTAATGGATGAATTTCCACTCAGCTGAGGTCCAGCTCAGTTGATGAAGTTCTGCTTGGCCACAGCTGAACGTTTCCGTCCATCCAAGTTCAGCTGAACGTTTGCCACTTCTAAGTTTTAAAATTTTTATTTAAAAAAAAATCAATTTTTATAAAAATAAAATTCTTTTTAAAATTTAATTTCTAATTTCTTTTAGAGATAAATAGAAGGGGAATAGTGCTAAAAAGGGCAGTTTGCCTCAAGCCAGCGAGGGCTTCACATTCACGCTGTTTATTTCCAAATACTGATGAAAACCCTTTTCCTCTGTCAGGCCAAGAGGGGATTTCTCATCCATGAGGAAACGCTCCCCTCAGGAGACTGACTGCTTAAAACTAGCTGCTTTTGGCTCTGGAGTATTCAGCAGGAACCCCAAATCTGCTCCTGCACCTTCTGTCCTTCAAGCGCATCTAAGAAAACAGGCTGGGGGCGGGTTTAGCCGAGGGTGGGATGTGGTGGGAGCGGGACAGGGCTCTCATGCGGCCCAGGCTCTTTCCAGGCTGGGATAATTGGGATGGAAAAGTCGCTTACAGGGCGTCATCCTCGCTCTGGGCACACAGCGTGGTCTTGGAGCCGTCCCGCAGCACCACGGTCAGCAGGCAGTCCCGGCTCCTCCCCTCGGGCGGCTGCACGTCTGCAAGGGAAGGGGTGGGGTGGGGTCCAGCCTCAGCCACGGAGATGCCCCAGAGACCCTCCCCGGGCTCCAGATCCCTCCTGGCACAAAAGCTGGTGGGTTTGGGTTTGGCTCCGTCTCCACGTGCAGGATGCGGTCAGGATCTCACAGGTTAAAAGCCAGCACAAATAATGAGCTGAGGGGCAGAAACCTCCACCCCCATGGCAGAAAGAACACGGAAGGGCAGCAAACTGCCAAAAATCTGCTCGAGGCCACGAGGCCGAGCTGCCTTTGCTTCGAACTTGCCAGAGCGCACCCAAATTTTGTAGAAGCGGGTGATGCTCATTGCTGGAGTGGGATGGTGAGCTCAAGCAAGAGCAAAATCTTAAATCTGCGAGGCTCATGTGTCTTCCGCCGTCCTCCAGGCTTGGCAGGACCCTCCGGTGAGCACAAAGCTCTGGGATTGTGCTCCCACCGGCGCTCCCGGCCCAAGAAAGGCGCTTTGTGCGGCGGCCGTGGGCTGCGGGGCCCAGCCAAGCTGCCGCTTTGTTCCCCTTGTTTGTGCGAGACGTGAGCGATGAGTCAGGGCCGTGGGATCCTGTTTGCTACAAGCACAAACCAGGAGGAGAGTTCCTCCTTCCTTCCTTCCTTCCCCCACGAACAGCAATGGAAGAGACGATCCAGCGTCTCCTGGCCGGGAACGAGAAGGGGTGAATGAGGCAGCCTGGGTTATTTTGGGGGTATGCTGGATGCGCACAGGGGGAGCATCGTTTACAAGGGGTGCAGCCACACGGAGAGCCCTGTGCGGGGTGGGGTTGGGAAGGCAGGGCTCGGGAACGGGGGGCTCGGCTCACCCTTGCACTCGCGGCCGATCCGCACGTCCCGGCAGCTGTACTTGATGTGGATCCGGCCGTCCATGTCCCGCTGCGTCTCGTCGTGGTAGTAAACCAAGCTGCCATCCAGGTAGAGCACGAACCAGTTCCTCTTCCAGCGGCGCAGGATGGAGCCTGGTGGGACAGGGAGCGGGCGAAGGGCCCCAGTGAGCCCGGTGGGACACGGCCAGCGCGCTCACAGGAGCCGATGCCATCCCCCAAACATCCATCTCCGGCTCCCGTGAGCCGCTGCGTCCCACAGGACACCTGGGCCTGGCATGAGCATCCGGGGCAGCGTGACCAGGTGGCTTTAAGTGGGAAAGGGCTGCCAAAAAAGCCATCAGGGCACTGGGTGCCGCCCTGCCGAGCGCACGGGAGCGGATCCAGCCCCGGACGCGGATCCAGCCCCGGACGCGGAGCCGTGTGTCTGTTCTCATGGCAGGCAGCCCCTCTGTCCGCTTACGTAAATCCGCGAGCGGCTGAGCCACGATCTCCCTGCTGCCGTGGATTAAGCGCCCAGGTCGGGGCTCCTTGTGTCCCCCGCACCCCGCCTCTTCCCAGCCAACCCCTCCGGGTTTTTCGGGAGGCTCCCAACCTGGAAAGCTCAAGGGTGGCACTTACTCTGCCGCCAAAGCCAACCGCTCTTCACCAGCGCCATGGCTGCCGCAGGCTTCGCCGGATCTGCCGGGATGGGAAGAATAACGGGGTTAAAATAGCAGCTCCTGCCTCGCCCCCGGCTCTGCCCATGGCTCTCACCTCCCCACAGCCTCCGGGGGCCAAGTGGGATGGGGATTCACCCTTGTTGCTCCTGGTATTTTTGGGGGATGAGCTCAGCGCCCGGGTTAATCGGGGTTAGACAGACGCGGGATTTCGTCATCTGGGAACCATCGCGAAGGAGGCACTCCGGCCACCTTTCTTTCTGCCTTTAATCTCGTTGGGATTTAGGGATTATCGTCCCGTGGAGGTAAGTGGAGAAATCCGGGCCATGGATGAAAACAGGCAGTGCCTCCCCACAGCCCCAGTAACTTTCCATGGTAAACGACACCTACACTTGTTTATTTTCCCTGCCTGGGTGGAAATTAGTCCTTAATAAGGCCATGAAGTCATCGCTCCCCAGGTCCCCGAGCAGAGCCAACACCCCAGGGACAGGCAGGAGCAGTTCCCTGGTCGCAGCCCCCATATCCACCCATCAGCTGGGAATCCCAGCACCCAGTGATGGGAAGTCGATACCCTGGCATGGCCTCCAGGATCTCCCACCAGCTCTGGGGGCACGGCAAGGCACAAACACCTCCCCAGTACCTCTGTGCCTGCGTTACCGAGTGCCTGAATCCCTGAGTATCCAGGTCCCCGTGGAGTTTGCAGCTCCGGTGCCATCACCCATACTGCCCACATCCCCGGGAAATCACAGCCCATGGATACCCCCATCCCCTGGCACCCTCATGCTCCTGCCCTCGCACCTCCAGGCACCCCCGTCCCTCTCCACTCACACCCCTGTGCCACCCTCATCCCACTCTATTCGCAGTCCCTCGGTACCCACACCTGGCGCCTTCATCCCACATCCCCTGGCATCTTTTCCCCTCCGTACCCACATTTTGTGGCACCGTTTCTGCCC
>VXAZ01003348.1:875525-908550 GCA_013399875.1 Gymnorhina tibicen | reverse complement strand
CTGACCCTCCGGGGGCTGTTCCCCCGTCCCAGGCTCACCCCCATCCATGGGAAGAGGGAACGGGATGCCCGGGCTGGGGGTGCCCCCCAGGAACGGGCGAAGCCCCCCCAAAATATCCCGAGGGGCACGTGGGGCCGGCGGCAGCGGTGCCGGGAATATTGACGAGCCCGCCGGCAACTCCGTGCCACGGCAAGGGCCGAGCCGCGGCCGCCGGCGCTGTCCCGCAGCCCTCCCGGGGGGTTAAAATGCTTTTTAAATGGTTATAAAATGGTTAAAGGGTTGGCTGAGCGGGGGGATGTCGGCGCGCAGCATCCACTGGAATGAAAGCAGGGACATCCAGGTTGGGGAAGGCAAGGCGGTGTTAAGGTTTTCCGCCTGTGCAAAATGCGTATTCCGTTCGTTTTTACGAAAATGTGGATTATTCCCCCTCCCCCCCCCCCCCCTTTTTTTTTTTTTTAAATTTCTTTTTAGCAATGATTGCTTGCGTGCTCTGTTGTTGGCATTGTGGTGTTCAGGGCAGTGAAGTCCATCGCTATATTGTGGGTGAATAATGCCAAAAAGGAGCTTGGTTTCAGTCCTTTATAGAAAGCAGAGGAGCCTGGAAGTATGGAAATGAAATAAATATTCATTAGCAGAAAGAGGTTTTGTACCGGGTTGGGTTTTGGGGGCATTTCCCCCCCCCCCCCCACACTGCACATCGTGACGAGCTTTTGGGTTATGGTTTGTATTTCCACGGGCTGAATTTTATTTATTTGGTGCTCATTATCGTCAAGTGTAGAAAAATGAGCAGGTTGAGAGTATTTTTTTCCCCTCTCCTGGACAAAGACATGTTGTACTAAGCAGAAAGAAACCCCAGAAAGATTCTATTTCTGTTTTAATCAAAATATGATTTAAGATGCAGTGGTGTGTTTATTTTTGCTGTTAAATAGTGATGGAGGAAGTCAGAGCCTTTTTTTGTGTGTGTGTGTGTGTTTTTTTTAAAGGAATGTGAATGATGGAAACATCTTTAGGGAAACATTTTGCTGGACTTGATTGCATCAACTGCATTATTTCATAAAATGTGAGCTGTGAAGTGGTTGTTGATTAGAACTCAAATTGAGGAGCGATGTTGAGCAATGTAAAGAAAAAGGAAATTAGTATGAAGAGGCCAAATGCTTATTTTCTTTTTTTTTTTCAGTTCTTTCTGATTCTGAATTTTAACTGTTTCGTGGATTCTCTTGACCTTTATGGTTGAGTCTATTAAAAAAAACCCAAACCAAACAGCAACTATGATCTGTGTATTTATTCTTATTATACATATATAGTTATTAAAAGGACTGATATCAGCCAGCATTGTGCATTTTGCATTAAATTGACATTAAATCTGATTAACTTTTGTTCTGGAAGTCGCAGATACCAACTTACCCAGTTACGCATCCCAACTTTTTATTTACCAGGGCAGATGTTGGTGTTTTTCAGAAGGAATCTTTCTCTCCCAAATCACGTGCTTTATTTTAGGGAATGTGGGAGAAGTGTTACAGATGTTATTGTCCAGATCTGGGGGGGGTTGGGGTGTATTCTTCAGCTGATTAAAATTCCTGGCTGTCAGCAAAGACACACTTTTTTGGACAGGTAGATATGTATATCCTTTGGAACAAAGGGACTGGAAGCAAAATGTGTGCCGTGGAGGTGTTTGGGAGTTGTTCAGAAAATATTCCTCGGAGCGAGAAGCCTAAATTGCAAAAAAAACGTGCGTGGAACAACTGGGATAGGATCATTTAGGGAGAGCGTTCGGGGAGATGCTTTCTGATCCCGCTCGATACTCATCTGTCAAACTCCGTGGAAAGCCTGCATTGNGTCCAGATCTGGGGGGGGTTGGGGTGTATTCTTCAGCTGATTAAAATTCCTGGCTGTCAGCAAAGACACACTTTTTTGGACAGGTAGATATATATATATCCTTTGGAACAAAGGGACACATTTTGGAAGCAAAATGTGTGCCGTGGAGGTGTTTGGGAGTTGTTCAGAAAATATTCCTCGGAGCGAGAAGCCTAAATTGCAAAAAAACCGTGCGTGGAACAACTGGGATAGGATCATTTAGGGAGAGCGTTCGGGGAGATGCTTTCTGATCCCGCTCGATACTCATCTGTCAAACTCCGTGGAAAGCCTGCATTGCAGTGGGTGAACTATCCAGGGAGTTTCAAAACCTGCAGTTAAGTTTTCCTGGTCCCCATGATCCATAACCTACCACGGGGATAACGGGGAGGAACAGGGAAGAGAGGTGATGCTGCTCCTGGAAACATTTCTTAGGAGAGTGAGAATGCTTCGGAGCAGCAGTTCTGTGAGAGGCCTTCAGTACTGCACCGAGAGCATAATTAAAATGATAATTGAATTGGGGCTAAATTGAATTCTCCCATCTGCCTGGGAGAGCTCAGCTTGGACACGGAGGTGCAAACGCAGCCACTTCAGGCGAGGGAGGTGCGTGTGGAACCCAGGGCAGAGCCTGCTTTCGGGAAGTTCTCCAAGGCGTGGGATTGGCAGCGAGCTCCCTTCCCGGGAAGTGGGACATTCACCGCTGGGATGTCGCTGCTGGGTCACCTGCTGCGGAAGCTGTGGCACGGCCAGGATTCCACCTGGCTCTGAATCCAGGGGTTCTGCTGCTGCGGCTGGGCCAGAGGCGCTTCAGACCCTTCTCCTCAGGTAGTCCGAACCCCCTGTTCCCGCCAGGAACTCGGAGCAGGCTCCCGGCCCTCAGGAAAGCAGTTGTCGAGGCTGTCAAAAGGGAAACACAACTTTTATATCTTCCTTTGCGAGCTCGCTCTTCCCTTCAGCGCGGATTATGATCTTCATTTGTCTTCCAGCCCTGCCTTTGGGGCCTGATGGTATCTGCAGAGGCCCCCGGTTTCCCTTTCCGCAGCACGAGTGCTCCGTGTACTTTCTGTTTCCTCTGCAATTCCTGAAGTCTCTCCATGTGCTGGGGCATTCCTCTCCCAGTTTCTGTCCCCACTGAGCTCCCTCGTGCCTGTGCCCTGATCTTCCTCGCCGGCTGGGCTCAGGTTTGCTGCTTGAAGTCCATGAGGAGAGGGCTCCTGTCCTACTCTGCAGTGTTTTCTTTTTGCCAGTTTCGAATGCCGGTCCCTCGGTCCCTTTGGGTGCTGCTGGATTCTCGTGCCGTGCATCCCTTCAGTGAACAGGTGGAGGTTTGTGTTTCGGTGGCAAGAAATAAAATCCACCGGTCTGGGTTTTTACCTGTTGATGGTCTTTCAGGTCTCTGAATTAAAAAAATACCGGTTCTTAATCTGTCACGGCTTAAAACTGGAAATAAATTGTCAGGAATTGTTTCCGTGTGACTCAAGTGCCAGTTGGACAGACACGGTTCTGCAGAGCTCTTAAATTGTGTCACCTTCTTGTTCCTTCCACTCAGCTGAATCACTTTGTTCCTATTTTTGTGTCGAAAACGTTCATATCCCTAAATACCAGGGAAGAATGTCAGTGGCAGGGCTGTGTTTATTTATGCAAATTCATAATCCCAGAATGATTTGGGTTGGAAGGGACCTTAAAGCCCATCCAGTGCCACCCCCTGCCATGGGCAGGGACACCTTCCACTGTCCCAGGTTCCTCCAAGCCCTGTCCAACCTGGCCTTGGACACGTCCAGGGATCCAGGGGCAGCCACAGCTTCTCTGGGCACCCTGTGCCAGGGCCTCGCCACCTTCACAAGGGGGAATTTTTCCCCAGTAAAATTTGTGTAAACCTGATTTTTGGAGACAGTAAGGACAATGTGATTGCACTTCCCACCTGCCCACCTGGGCAGAGAGAGAGAATGAAATCAATCTAAAACCACATTTCTGGTATATATTTTGTGTTATGCTCTGATTTATCAACGCTTTGTCAGGTGGATAACCCTGAGGTGGGATTTTATGTTTATTTATTTGTTAGCTTGAATCAGAAGCAACAGTTGGGAATTTCCAGGATTTTCTTTTGCTGAGGGGCAGGTGTGCCATGGGCGTCTGGAGCAGGAATCCCAGACCTGGAATTGAGATCCCAGGCAGCAAAGATCCAGCTTTTAAGGCATATCCAGCCTTTGCAGCTCTGGAATTTGTGGAAGCTGTTTCTTTTTAAAAGCCATGTAGGGAATGAGCTTCTGTCGAGGATGACGGAGACGCACGGATTTTTTAGAGTGTGAGTGGGACTTGGATAATTTTTCCAAAGCTCCTCTGGGTTTTGTTTACTATGGATGTGCTGAAAACCCTGAGCACTGCACAGGAATTTCAAGTGACTGTGCTTTCTGGGAGGAAAAAATGTGGGCCTGCTGACGCTCCCCAGCAAACCATTTAGGAGATTATCGTCATAGGATTTATAAAAGCTGAAAAAACCCCACATTCCCCTCCTCTGGTTTGTATTTGCTTGTGCTTTACCCTGTCTCTTCTTCCTCTGCTTGGCTGAAAGGGTCACGTGGAAAACTGGAGAGTGGAAAAATGAAAAGTCGGAGCAGAAAACTGGGGTTTATCGTGGCCTTGGCACGATAACTTTCTCCATAGGAAGATTAAAGCTGAAGTGCATTTGTAGGCTGATCGTTTTTGCCTTCCTTGTCTCAGCAAGGGTTAGAGATTTGGGAGGATTATTGGAGACAAGCTTAGAGTATTTTATGAGAGGAAAAGTACTAAACTGGCAAAAAAAAAAAAAAAAGAATAGATGCCATCATGCCTGCTAGGCATGTCTAATTCTTTGATAAAATGGATAAAGATTGCAGACTGCAGCAAAAGTTAAAATAGACCATAACATCTCGGGGTCCGCAGGGTTTTTCCTTCTAATTTGCTGTAGAACTTAATAAAAAAAGATTTGCCTCTTTTATGGCATCAGGCTCTTTATCTGCCACAAATTAAAGCCCAGTGCTTGGGCTTCTGCTTTCTGTGCCGTTAGATACCAGCTTCCTAAATTTGATAACGAGTAGGTTTTATCATTCTGAGATTGGAAATACATCCTGAAGACCGGTGGGAAGTTTTGTGCGTGGTCTTCTTTTTCCCCAGTTTCCATTCAGTTCTTTACACTCGGATTTATAGGCAGCAATAACTCGCTTTTTAACGGACGAGGGGATCTTTGTGGTTCTTTTAAACAAGGTTCCAAGAGTCCCCACAGTCCCACGGGCTGCCCAGGGCAGGGGTGGAGTCCCCATCCAGGGACAGACTGAAAAGCCACGTGGATGTGGCACTTGGGGACATGGGTTAGTGGTGGCCTTGGTGGTGCTGGGGGGCTCCATGATCCTCGAGGCCTTTTCCACTGTTAACAGTTCCAGGATTCTACCTTCTCCTGCCAGTTTGATGGGCAAAGTAAGATCATTCATTCCAGTTCCTGATGACATTTTACCCAGGATAATTGTCACATCAGTATGGACAGACAGGTTCTGAGGGCTTTTCCCTGCTGGAAAGTATTTTGTACGAAGCTTGTGAGCATTTAAAATGCAATTACTTTGGAATAGGTCCCTGTATAAACATTTGGTTCTGTAGCAGTTTTTCTACAAATCATTTTCTTCAGTTTTCTGTGTGTGGTGTCACTTAATGAGACCTTTAATGGCTTTGACAAAATGATGGCATTCCACCTATTTTCCAGTTTGCTCTTGACTTGACTTACATTCACAACAGAAGCTTTCAAGCCTTAAAATGCAGTGCCATACATTGGAGAACTGGGTTCTTTTTCTTTACCGTAGCATCCAAATCCCAGCTGTTGAACTTTCTTGGGCAGCTGAGTCTTTTAATATGGATTTGGGAGCTCAAGAAAAGATTTCTTTGTGTAAGAATTTTTTGACCATCTTTATATTTGAGCCCTTGGAAAAGCAAACGCGGCGGAACGGCTCAGGAGCATCTCGCCCACGTGGTTTTGCTTTCCAGGGAAGCCGTGCTGCTGCTGGAGCAGATGCCAGGGACAGGGTGGGTTCCCAGGTGATTCCTGGAAGTGTGGGACATCTCCACCAAGCGTGGCAGATCCGGGCACGGAGAAAAGGAACAAGCTTTTACAGCGTGGGTGGTGGAACACCGGCACAGCTGATGGCCCGGGGAGGTGGTGGCTGCCCCATCCCTGCAGGTGTCCAAGGTGTAATTTCAATTCATTGCTAACTACTACTTCCAAAAGCCAATTCTTGTCTAAATGCAGAGGTCCTTTGATAGCCAATAACTTCTCCCTGTGGAGGGAACTCTTCATTCCACAACCAAATGGCCTTTGATCGTGGTCCAGTTAAACTCACGGCCTTGCCTGGGCGGTGTTGGGCAGGTTCCATTTGAGGGGCTCTGGCTTTCCCATTTTGTTCCCCACATTTCAGGTCTACTGTGGACCTCTGGAATGGTTCTGGGCTCTGGATGAAGCCCAGCAGAACCCCACTGCGGCTCCCTTTGCTGGTGATTTTCCACGGGTGGCTGCTTTTAGTCATCTGTCCGTCGGCCAACTCTGAATCCGCTCGGCTGCTTTGTTGACACATATAGCGGTAATTTTTTAATTGGGACGTCATCCTCAAAAGGTTGCCTGTTACATTGCAGCACTTGCCTTTGTCACCTTGGAGCTCCTCGGGGGATGAAGTCAGCTTTGCTTGACTGTTTTCCATAAGGTGGACTTGACTGTCATTAATTCCGTTCCTGTTCTTTTTAAGTCCAGATCGAGTCTGATTCAGTTTTCCCTTATTTTGTCCAGAGCCCATGTCTGGCAAACTGATTGGTGTTTACTTGGTGTTTTGCCCTCTCCTGATGTAGCCATGTTGGAGATGTTTGTCTTCCAAATTTTCTCCTGCATTCTGAAAAATATTGCAAATGAGCCCCTGGGGTCTCTGAAATAGTGGAGGACTCTTGGAGGACTCCCTGGTTAAACATCCTGGGCTTCTGGGGCATCATTCCATACTGGAATGCAGAGGGAGTAGAGACCTTGGGGGCCTTTCCAGTCCATTCACCTTCTCAAGGCAAGATGAAGTGTCCCTAGAGCATCCTTAATGAATGTATTTCTAATTTTTCCTTAAAATCTTCCAGTGTTGGAGGTGCCAGCCTCCTCAGGAAGCTGGCAGTGAGTGCTTAACCAATTTGGTTAAAAGCTTTTCCAATATCTTAGAGCTTTTAGGAAGCAATTCTGGGCTATGAGGGTGGGGAGGCCCTGGCACAGGGTGCCCAGAGAAGCTGTGGCTGCTCCGAGATCCCTGGAATTGTTCCAGGCCAGGCCGGACGGGGCTTGGAGCAGCCTGGGACAGTGGAAGGTGTCCCTGCCCATGGCAGGGGGTGGAATTGGATGAGCTTGAAGGTCCCTTGCAGTCCAAGCCATCCTGGATTTTGTGATCTGTGAGAAATGAAGATACTCTGCTTTGAATAACCCGAGCCCTTGTTTCTGCTGTCGCTGATGGGAGCATGTTACATCCTCCTCCAGTTTGTTTTCCTCTAGGCTGGCAAGGTCCTTTAGTGTGTTCTTATGGATCATTTTGTATCCAAATCTCTTTATTATTTCCTCAGCTTTCCTCTGTGCTCTGGTGTGTTTACTTCTCTCCCTCCTCAGACTTGGCACTGCGTGGCCTTGTCAGCATTGTATAAAACGAAATAATGCTGGTTTCCACATGGCACTCCTAAAACAATCTGAAGTACTTTTTTTTTTTTTTCTTTTTTTTTTGGCAATTCCATTGTATTGCTGACATTTTACTTGTGACGCAGTATCCCCTCGGGGTTGTTTTCTCCTGTCCATCAGCCCAGCTGGGCGTTCTCCACCTGCACAATGTACACTGCTCTTGCACTCCTCTTCATTGGGTCCCACCAGGCTGTTTTGGTTTGACACAGTTTGGTCTTGACTCATCCGTGTTGTTTCATTTTTGCTGTATCCTGTAATTGCTTTCATGTAAATTGTTGAACATTTTTTCTGGTGTCTTCCCATTGATTGTGAGGGGAGTTCAATCTCTGATTTGCCTCAGCATCTTTTTCAAACTTCGCTCTGGAGCTGTTTCCTTTTTGATTCAAAGCACTTTGAAACCTGATGAGTGGATCATCTATATGCAAACTCCTTAATTTTTCCTCTGCTACGCTGTATTTGTGGAAAATCAAGTGATGCCAATTTTCATTACATTTAGACTCAGTATTTCCAAGGTCTTTTCCAACCCAAATGATTCTATGAGCCTGTGATTATGTTGATATTTCGTTAAGATGATAACTAAAAAGTACAAATGTCATACAGGTTAAAATCAATTATTGAAATCAAGACATTTTGCGATCTTGATTGAGTTACTAAACTTAGCTATATCTAAATACGAGTCTGTTCTTTTTCTGCACTGTCAAAGCTCTCAGTCCGGTGATTTCTGCAGGCCCAAATCAGTTACTTGGTGTTACAAATTCTCACCTGTGATTTTGGGAAACCAATCTCTTTGTAATTATTTGGTGCATGAGAGTGTCTGTATCCCTCCTGTCTCCTCCGTAACCCCACATGGTTTTTTTTTCCCAGAATGGACTCACCTACCTGTCTTGGTGCTTCCCAGACCCTTCTCCTGGCTTCACCCATTAAACCACACCAAGTTTCTGCCCTGGAAATTCCCTTTTCCTGCAGTGTTGATGACAGAGAGCTGAGCCTTCCCACCTTTTTTTTAAGGATACATTGCAGCTATCTCTTCCTTTCACATCTGATCACCGTGGGACTAATGATTTTCAAGTCCAGTCACGTGCTCATTTTATTCTTACTGCTGGCCAGGATTTCATTTGTTCCTGCTTGTTATCCAGACTCCCTGCATCCATATATAGCAACAGAAAATTCATTTTTTTAATGAACGCTCTTGTCTGACTTTGTGCCTCATTTCCCCTTCTAAGTGTCCTTCTCCTGTGTTCAGCTTGTGCCTTTCCTGGATGCATCAGCAGTTTCATCTGGGGAGGTGTCTTATTAGTTGGAAAGATGCTGGCTCTGCAATTCGTGATCTCTCCCTTCCCTCCAGTACTGCTCCATCACTCAAATCCAAATATTCTCTCATCAGTCATGCAGCCTTGTTCAGTTCCATGATTTTTTTGGGGCCTTCTCTTGCATCCGGTACCGGATGCATCTTTTAGTTCAGGGATCAGCAGCCTGTGGATGTGCAGGGAGACTGTGGATGCAGTGTGGAGCAAACAGCACTGGCAATTTGAGGTGCTGCTTTGCAAGAGGAATTTGCAGCTTGCAATTCCTGCCTCTCCCTGAGCTCCAGGCTCGGCGAAAGCCACTGTCCTGCTTGGAAGCAGATCCCTGCTGGTTTGAGAGGCAGCTCCTACCAGCTCCTCCTCGGCTTCTCTTGGCACCCTCGAGCCAGTGGGAAGGAAAAGCCTGGCATGGCACCGTGTGAAGATTGCCAAACCTCGACTTAGACTTTCCCTTGGAGTTCTTTTCCCGGATCCCTGAAATCTTTCCTCACCTGCCTGGTTCCAGCTGACCCCGTCGCTGCTCCCAGCAGGCGCGGTTACTCCTCGTGAGCGATGCTGGTGCTCGTGGGTCCATGGGAAGAGGAGACCCATGGCAGCCAGGTGTTCCGTGGAGGCCGTCGTGCTGATCCACCAAGCGTGTTTGCAGAGGCTGGTGTTCCTGAGCACAGGCTGGAGAAAGCAGCAGGAAACCATTTCTCTCCACAGGCCAAGGTCGTTTTTTCCTGCCAGCACTGAACACACGCGCGGAGTTTAGTGTGACTTTCGCCATGGGTGTCTCCCTGGATGTCCTTGGCTTTCTCCTGCTTTCCTGATGCTCTTCACTGACGCTCCCGGCACTTGACTGTGCCTATTCCCTCCTTGCAGTTTGTGTATTTTCCCCTCCTCCCGACACAAAGCCCGACGTTCCGTGTTTGTGTTCGGCCCTTGGGAAGCGTTTTTTCCTCTGTTTGTGGCCAGTGTTGCTGGCTTTAACCAAATTCCACGTAGCAGAATTGTCTTCAGTGGAGATTTTTTTGAGATGAATTTTCAGCCTCGTGCTGAGCCTCTTCATTCTGGGGAGATCTCCCTGCCAGAGAACCCAAATCTCCAACCTCTTGTGTTGTGGCTCGTAATTTGCTAGGGATGAACGATGGTCTCGTGATCCAGTGGTGGAAGACTGGCATCTGCTTCTTTCCATGCCCCAAATTTCCCTCTAGTTCCCAAACTGCATAAGCAGTGCCTCGGTTTCCCATTTGGAACAGGGCAGAAGGGGTCGGTAGTGTCTGTACTTGCTGAGATGGGGAGATGAAACATCGGAAGATGCTACAGTGACAACTTCCCCCCTTCTCTGCCGCACCAGGGGATGGGAAGGTTGTGGACTCTCCGTGGTTGCGCTCCTTTATTGTGCCCTTTATTTAAAGTTTCATGCAGGTGGCGGGTGTCCTGCCACGTGGAAGTGTCTCTCGTGTGACATCGGGGCTGTGGGGACCGTTCTGGTGTCACCCTTGCTCGGGTTTGCAGTTCAGGCTGCTGCCTTTGGTCTGCGAAAGTCTCGATTTGCATCTTCTCTCCGTGTGAGACCTCTCTCCCCAGGACTGTGCTGGCAGTCAGGATTAGCTGGGCTTTACTTCGTTGACAATCTTGTTTTTCAATCTGAAAGGACCTCACCAGAGTTTTCTCCTGGGGCAGGGAGGGCATTGATTCTGGAATATGTTTTCCTTGGTGTTATCAGGATTTTCTGGCTATCAGGATAAGCCATGGGGCTTATGGATCATGGAGTTTTCTTCCTGGAGGAAGTTGTGTCTTTGGTTTAGGTTAGGTTTTACCTGACTTTCCTATGATTCTTACCTTTTTATGATTTTTTTTCATATTTTTTCATATTTCTTGCTTTCTGTGGGTGTTTATATTTACCCAAATATAGTGGGAAGAACATTGGGGAAAACAATCCCTTTTTTCTTTTTTTTTTTTGGCTTTTGGTTTCCGCCTGCCCTCTGGAGATACCGGCAGGGTTCCAGGAACATGGGCTGGCCTGAGGGAGGAGAAAACAGGGCAGTGTTTCTTTTCCTGCCTCAAGGTAGACACCAGGAGCTGTTGTACTTTTAGGGATGTTGCCATTAAGTAAAGAGGGAGCAGAAAAACGCCCTGATATTAAATTTACTTAAGATGTGTTCTCATGAAGATGCTTAGTCGGATATCAGTACGGTCTGCAAGTCTTTTTATATTGAAATAATTGAACGGGAGTATCCATTTTAAAGTTACTGGGGTGTATCCAGAGTCTATTCCTGGTACGGAGAGCGGAAATCTGTTTTAATTGGAGCAGTTTTCTGGGAGTCGTGTTTCCTGCCAGAGTGGTAACAGTAGGAAGGATCAGCAGCATGAGAGGTTATAAAACCCCCAGGCATTTTACATTCGTTTCAAGTAGCTGGATACAGTAAGAAACCACAAAAATTGGGCAAGGAGAGACTGTGCACAGAGGATTCAGAGACCGTGTTCTAAACCTTCCCAAAAAGCACCTGGATCCGTGGGGACACCGTTCCTGAGTTCCCTTCTGTGTTTGTTTTACTGAGTGGCTCATACTCCGAGAGCGGATAAAAATCCACTGCTGCCACAAATAGCACTCGAGATGTTGGTACTGATTATAATTAACCCTGATGGTTTCTGCCTGATTTGGTTCATTTTTGTATTTGTAGGCGACACACAGGAGCGCAGGAACAAGCCCAATTAACGCTGGGAAGCGGAGCCAGAGTGTTATCAGATAACCCAGGGAAGTTAGAGAGCTGGAAGGCTTTAAAAATAGTTTTTTCCAAGATAACTGAGTCACTCTAATTTCAGAAGAAAAAAGTGTGTAGGTACCTTATTTTTAAAGCTAGTTTTGTTTCCCAAAATGCCCGGAAAATCGAGCTGATCCATTAAAATTGCTGTTCCTTCAGTGTTTCATCTTAGAGGGATTCTTCTACACAGGGATAATTTATTCCTGCTTGGCAGTGTGTCTGCAATACACATTATTAGCAAACCCTCAAAATTTTGTTCTCACATGCTAAAATAAAGTGGAAAATTAAAAGATTTTGTTTCATGTCCATCATCCCCGATTATCTGAGATTTATTTCTGAATACAGTCTTTACAGAAGGGGCGAGAAGCCATCATTAGAGGTTAAAGACATCGTTGTGTTCTTATGTGGATTTTCACTTTGGGTTATTTAGTTTCTCAAAACTTGTGTCTCTTTAAATCCAGAGATCAGGAAAGTTGTGAAAACCCATTTTTCCAAGGTTATTGATTTCAATTTACCCATTCAGGATTCTGCCCTGTCTACAATAAACATCTCTGAAAAATGGTTTTATGTGGGAACACCCAGAGACAGCCAAACCCCAGTGAATAAAGGGGTGCTTAAAGACTCGAACTCACTCCTGTTAGAGCAGATCTGCTTTCTACTTGCAGTCAGGTTAATATCAACTTAACTTTAAGTTAATAATGCCTAAATAGGTTGCCAGTTTTTGTCATCACTAGGAAATTAACTCGAGTTGACTGTGCTTAAATTACTCTTTTCGATTAAGTAGCTCAAAGCAGAGCAGCAGAACTGAGAGCTCACCCTGGTCCTGCCTTCCTGCAGACCTGGTGCCCTGCTGAAACCTCTGGGATGGATCCAGGGAAGCTCTTGTTTAAATTGTGACCTGGGAGGCATTTTAGTACCAAGTGATACTCTGATGGAGAAAACTGGCAGGACGTTAGCAAATAAATATTATATTCATCATATTAAAAAGGGGTTATTGCGGTCAGATGGATGGGTTTTAGAAAGGTTTCAAGCAACTAGCAGTGGATGCAACAGGATTTTGGGAGCCTGGAGAAGAGAAGGGTCCAGGGAGATCTTAGAGCACCCTCCAATGCCTGAAGGGTCTCTGGGAGAGCTGGAGTTGCATTATGAGCAGTGGTGCTCCAAGGGATTACAGAGCAGGAGGATGTAAACGCCAGCAGCGATGCTGTAGCATATAAGGCAAATACAAATTTTTTTTTTTAAATTTTTAGGTGTATGAGCAAGAAAATATTTAGAAGAGAACAGATTTCATTGCTGTATTTGGTGCTTGTGACTTTCCTGTGTATGATTTCCATTTCAACATCCTGAAATAGCTCCTGGATAAGTTGTAGGGGAACGGAAGAAACGCAAAAATAGTCTGAGGGCTAGAAAAAACTCACACACAGAAGCACAGAGCTAAGTCTGGTTGGCTTATCAGAGGGAGAGTCTGACTGCAGGAGCATCCCAGAGAAAATTCCAGGCACCGAGTGCCCTCCCATGCATCCAAGGAAGTTGGTGTTTTAAAGGGGGAACCCTTTAAAGGTGAGCTGCCTTTTGGGGTGAATGCTCCTAGGAAAAGAGCGCTTCTCATCTCTAAAATTGATCCCATTCCCTTTTCCTTTAAAACTATAGAGACCAATGCAGGGCATGTTCTTGTCAAGGATCAGGTTGGCTGTTGGTGACATTTAAATGGATGAAGCTATGAACAGTATTTTCTTCCTGGGCAGAAAGAGTTGCAGGAAGGCACCGGGCACCATTCAGCCCTGGCCGTGGCACAGGGCTTGTGTGAGGGGGTGATGGAGTTTGCTGATTGAAGCATTAGTTTTTATTTAATGGGCCAACCTTCACATTAAAATTGCCACCTCGTTCTAGTTAAAAATTCCTGTGGAGGATGGCACTGTGGGAAGGGTGGGTTTGGGATACAGCTCAAATTAACTGGAGCTGGAGGCAAGCCCGAAAATGTTGTGGAGCACATGGTGAATATGGGAGTGGAGTTGGACTGCTGAGAGTGAAGGTTAGAAAGATTTATAATTATGTAATAAATGTGTTCCCCTATATAGGATCACAGAATTGTTAAGGTTGGAAAAGCCCTCCAAGACCATGGAGTCCAACCATTCCTCACCACTGCCAAGGCCACCACTGACCCATGTCCCCACGTGCCACATCCACATAGCTGTGAAATCCCTCCGGGGATGGGGACTCCAACACTGCCCTGGGGAGCTGTGCCAGGGCTGGACAGCCCCTTCCAGAAGGAATTTTCACAGTATCCAATATAAACCTCCCTTGGCCCAACTTGGGGCTGTTTCATCTCGTCCTGTCCCTGTTCCCTGGGAGCAGAGCCTGACCCCACCTGGTTCCACCAGAACCCAGAAGGTCCCCCCTGAGCTTCCTTTTCTCCCCAGCTCCCTCATTATCTGAGAGGATCTCTAAAAGCTGTAAAATACCTGTGGAACCCTGGAGTGGTTGGGAGTGTGGTGATGTGGTGGGTGGTGTCTGGTGGGTCTCCACACAGGACCGGTTGAGGGAGGGATTTATGCAGTGCAGCCACCACTATAATTGCTGTATGCAAACCATATATAAACTTCCTTTCTCCCCAAATTGATCCCATCCCGAGTGTTCACCTCTGGCTGCTGTATCCTGGGAAAATAACTTAGGGAACTGTATAAAATGGAGTTTCAAGTGTGTGTCAGCACCAGGTAAAACGATGCAGCAAGAATCCTGTGAGCAGCAAGACAAAGCCTCTATTGAAATCCTCTGGCTCCAGGTGACGTATTGTAGTGCCTGGATGCCTCCAGGTGATCCCTTGTGTTCCTTGAAGCCAGCCTCCCCCGAGGGACAGCTGGACACTATTCATGGCATTCCCAGCAAAGTGCCACGTGCGTTCATCAGTCTTTGTCTGCATCTAAAACTCATCCCTGCCAGTTCTGCCTCGCCATCACAACTCCTGGCCTGACTGATGTTTGAAGCGATCTAAGAATACCTCAGATGTATTGTCAAGGGACTCAGTGCTAAATAAATTATAGGAAAGATGAGATCCTAGCAAGCGTTTGGATAACATAAGCAAGATTAATGGTTTGGAGCCTGTTTTCTGAACAGTGGGACGTGATTGATCAAAGAGGAGAAATCGTCTCCGTGGCTCCTTTGTACCGAAACTTTCAGGAGCTGAAAATGAGCAGCTGAAGTAAGAAATGCAGAGCTTAGGGAAGAACCTTGCGATGAAAAACTAGGGTGGGAGGTTATGAAAGTACAGGCTGACAGCTCTGTCCTTTTTATCAACCTTTCCCCATAGGGATCTGCTGTAGAAGATTTTGGACAGGCTGCTGTAGCCTGGATAGGTACTTTGAAATTTTTTTTTACAATATTTTTTAAAAATCAAAGACTTTTATTGTGCTGTGAATAAGATTGGAGTTTCTAGAAAGCTGGTTTCCTTTGCTATCCAGGGAAAAAAGAGCTGAAGAGGTGGAAGGCTGATCTCCCAGGGAAGGTGACTGTGCCTGAGGATCTGGGAAGAAAAGCAAGGGCAGATTTTCATGTGCCTCACTCCCTGCAAATGATGTTCCTTGCAATTCCTGCTCCTAAGGTCAGAATTTAGAACTTTGTTTCCATACTTGATTCTCAGTTTCGGGGAAGAAATTTAGAATTTCCCAGTGTTTGAGTGTTGCACCCAGATGTGTTGGTCTCGTAGGGACGGGGAAAGACGAGGCTGGAAATGGGCAGGGGAGCTTATGGACACACAGGAGTGCTCAGAGTTCATGGAATATCTTGGATTGGAACCCAGGGTAACCAAATTTTTGGGTAAAAAAAATACTCAGATAGGGTCTGAACTTCCTTTGTCTCAGAAGAGTCAGACCCGTTCCAGGGCTGAAATCTGTGACATTCAGAAGGAGTGAGGCACAAAGGTACAAAACCGTGGCTTGAATAATTCCGGCTGATTCGGGTTGGAATGTCACCGAAACCAAGCAGTGGGAAATGGGAGATAAAGGTCATCAAAGTTATCCATACCAGCTCCAATGACTACACAATTTTCCATACAGTTCTGTAAAATGGCCCTGTGTGTTTAATGCAGTGAAGGACACACGTCAGCTTTACTTAGCTGAAGAAATTGGGGTACAAAACCGCTGCGCTTGATGGAAATGTCATTTTTTGCAGTTAAATTTTGCCGTTCCGTTCACTGAAGCGTGTAAGGACGAGACTTAGGATGATATTCTGCCTTTTTCCAGTATCTTTCTCTAAAAGATGTTGCCCTGGCTAATCTAACAGTGGGGATGTGCTTTCGTTTAGCTCAACCCAAATAGCAGAGCTGGTATAAGAATAAACACGAATGTGCTCATTCAACATCAATAGAGGAGATTGATTTTGTAAAAACACTGCAAGGAGAAAGATGCTTTAAACCCATTTGTTCCATCCCCAGAATAACGATGTGTAAATTGGGATCACTCTTGCACTCCAAGTGTCAGTTTTAATTTGAGTCTTTTGTAAACCACTTGATTGTTGAATATTGCAAAGAAATTTAACCCCCTTGGAAGAAATCAGAAAGAATCCTGCTATTGAGGTAATTAGATACACATTTGAGTGGGGATTTTTTTAATAAAGATTAAATGATCTGTTCAACTGTTTCAGGTCCTACTTGAGATACACACACCTGTGTCTAGCTTGTAGAGCATTTTCCTCATTAATTAAGAGCACTTTCCTTGTGTTATTACTTAATTGGGTATCACAGGGAACCTGATGAGACAATGAAATGGTTTTAATTGCGTACAAACTAAATGCATGGTACTCCACGTGCTGGAGCGTTCCGCGGCGTGACCCCGGCTCGTCGTCGTGCGCTAATGGCCACGGCGCTCGCTCGGGGGAGAGGGAGCCCTCCTGGAGTTCATACAGCGCGAGCCACAGCCTCAGGCTGGGCACGGAATGGCTGGGGAGCAGCCCTGGGGACAAGGATTTGGGGGTGCTGGGGGATCAAAAGCTGGACATGCCCTGGCCACGTGCACTGGCACCCAGAAACCCCCGTGCCCTGGGCCCAGAGGGGGATTCTGCCCCTGTGCCCCTGTGCTCAGCTGAGACCCCACCTGCAGAGCTGCCCCAGCCCTGGGGCCAACAGCAGCAGGACCTGGAGCTGCTGGAGAGAGTCCAGAGGGGGAATGGCTTCCAACTGACAGAGAGCAGGTTTAGATTAGATATCAGGAAGGAATTGTTCCCTGGGAGGGCAGGGAGGCCCTGGCACGGGGTGCCCGGAGAAGCTGTGGCTGCCCCTGGATCCCTGGCAGTGCCCAAGGCCAGGCTGGACAGGGCTTGGGACAACCTGACCGGGGGGAAGGTGTCCCTGCCAATGGCAGGGGGTGGAACTGGGTGATCTTTAAGGTCCCTTCCCACCCAAGCCATTCTAGGATTGTATAAATTAAGCACTTTCCTGTAGTCAATTTTTCCCACTTACCAGACTTAGGAAGTTTTCCATGTTTGACAAAATTCAGTTTTGAACCATCTAAACCCTCTTGGCTGTTTAGGTTTCCCAGGGATGTATCCCATTTCATGGGGATGTCTGTTTCCCTGCAGTTTCAAACTGATAATTACTGAATTATCTGAAGGTAAACGACCGTGTTTAACTTTTAAAAATAATATGTAAGACTTGCTTTCTGTGAGTGTACACATGTGCTTCTGGACTGCGTGGAAGCAATAAATTTATTCTTCTGGGATTAATCCCTACTCTGCTTCTTCAGCTTCTTCATTTCTTTTTTTTTATTTTCTGTTGGGAGAGTGGAAATGAGAGTGAAAGAAGGAAAAAACCCTTCCCCACGTCATGTTTGCCTGTGCTCATTTTTCCGAAGCAGCAGGTAGATGTGTCAACACCATGAATTATGGATGGAGCTGCTGGATCCCACGGAGCGCTGCGGGTGCGCGGCGGAGTTGACCTGTTTTATTCATCCCTCAGCAGCAGAACCCCCCGTGGGACTGGGAAAACCCAAAACCTTCCCATTTTCCGTGCTTGCGAAGTTAGTCCTGGATTATACTGATTAAAACTTGGCAAGGAGAAGCTGGAGAGCTTTCACACCTTTCCAGTATGGAAAATTCTCTTGTTCAAGAGGATATTTCAATCTAAAAAACAGTTGTCAAGGGCAAACTTATGTTTTTCTGTCTTGGAAATGAACTCTTTTTCAGTGTGCCAACGTACTTTTTTAGGTTTAAGAGAAAGAGGTGGCAAGAGATGCCTTGCCATCAAGGCAAGGGGAAGACAAAAGCAGGGACTCAGCATGGGCTATGCATGACATGGGAGCTGAGTTCTTGTATGACTTGGAGCAGGATCTGTAGTTTGTCTCGATTTTTGTTTTCCATACCCCTGCAAAGGAATGATTGATATTTCCCTCGCAAGGCTGTTTTCAGGCTTCTTGGATAAAAATTTTGCAGGGATTAATTATATGGCACAAAAACCCTTGTAGCTCTGGGGTTTGGCATTGGTGCCACTCAAAAGTGATGGTGAGAACTGAAGAAAAAGCTGGTTTTTATCATGCTCTGGACTGCTCGAGTGCCCTACACAGTCCTAGCAAAGGTAGAGTGGCAGTGAACCGACATCTTTTTTCTTCTGGATTTTTGTATTTTGAATCTGTGCCGATTCCAACAGTCATCATCCAAGGAATTCGATAGTGGGAGGATCTGAATGGATTCCATTTCCATTCTGTTTGTTGTCCTTACACCCGGTTTAATTTTTCCTCATGTATTCCTGTGTAAAGACACAGCCTGCATGTGACTGCATTCCTGGTGGGGAAGGGTGGGAGAGCTGGATTTAGCCATTTACCATCCTTTTAAAGGTAGTTTTTGCCTTCCTTGTATTGTTTTCCTTAATCAATATTTTGGATTATTATTGTATTTTATATGAGGAAGGGCTGCAATAGGTGTAATTTATTTTAAATACTCAATTTCTCTTAAAACTTCCTGTTTTCTTGGCAAAGGGGATCCTGGAGCTTTGTCTGCTGGGAGACGAAATGGTTATTTCATTTACCTACTTCTGTTTTTAAATCTATTTTTTAAATCTGTTGCTGATTTTAATTGTATTTAAGTCAAGAATCCCAGCTTGCTGATTTAAAAATCTGATTGTAAACTTTTTTTTTTAAATTGTGCTTTTGTTCTCCTAAAAGAAATTTCTACTCGCTGCTTGGTCAAATATCAAGTGCTGTGTTGTCCTCTCATTAAAATTAGAGCTCCCTTATTTTGGCCACTGCTTCTATGCACACTTATTTAAGCAATGGCATCTAATTGGTAATTTGAGAGTCTCTGTTTAATTTTTTATTATGTAGGAAACAGAGAATGATACATTTCAGTGATGATGTGTGCTGGGAACTAATGTCAAACTTCCCTTGGAAACTGGAATCCAGATTAATACAGCGTGGGGTGCACAAGTGTTTGTGTTCCTAGAACTACTTTCCACTTGATGAATTCCTGAGAAAAGCAGCAGCCTTCTCCCAGAACAGACTGGGATGTCACAGCAGGAGTGATCTGACAGGTGTTTTCATAGAATCCCAGAAGGGTTTGGGTTGGAAGGGGCCTTAAAGCCCATCCAGTGCCACCCCTGCCATGGGCAGGGACACCTTCCACTGTCCCAGGCTGCTCCAAGCCCTGTCCAGCCTGGCCCTGGACACTGCCAGGGATGCGGCAGCCACGGCTTCTCTGGGAATTCCATCCCAGTCCCTCCCCGCCCTCCCAGGGAACGATTCTTTCCCAATATCCCATTCCCTTTTCCTCTGGTAGTGGAAAGCCATTCTCCCCTGTCCTGTCCCTCCAGCCCTTGTGCAAAGTCCCTTTTTCGGACTGTTTTAGAAAGTAAAAGGTGTGAACCTGTCTCAGCTTATTCGGCGTGAAAGATAAGCATCACATCGCCCACATGAAAGATGTTGCTTTTTCCCCCTTTTTCTCCCCAGGTATTGAAGTGCTGTCTTGGTGCTTGGATTTTGTCACAACCATTTTGCATCCCCAAAGCCGTGTGCACCCACCTGAAGAGGTTTTTAGCAGGCTGTGTGAGCGGAGCAGGACAGAGTAGGGCCGAGGTCAGGGGTACCAGGCCTTGCAAAACAATTTCAGCGTCTCTTTGTACAGATCTGTTTGTCTTGTGATCCATCAAAACCCAGCTGGGGAATTTGTCCGGGCTGATGGCTCGTTTCCTCCTTGGAGAGACCCTCAAAGGCTGCTGTACAAGTGGTTGACATTCTTCTTCACAGACACATGGTTGTTCCAGGAGGTTCATTAATGCAATGCTGCCTTCGAGCTCTTTGGAAATTTAAGGGTCTAATTCTCTCGTTTACACCAGTGTGGAACCGGTTAGGAATGGTAATGACTCGAGCTTTTGTAGTCTGTGTACAAAAAGAGAGATTGAATTTGATGGCTTTGGTGGGAATTAAGATCAGAAAGGAATATTAGATCATCTGTGCTAATTATGAGTAAATTAGATGGTTCAAATTCTGAGCAGAAAACTGAATGCACGCTGTGATTCCTTACGGGATGCACTCTGTCACAAGGAACTGATGGGTGAGAAGAGAGTGTTAATTGCTGAGGCTGCTCTGATGGGGCATAGCCGATGCTCACTTGGGCATAGTCCATGCAGCAGACAAAGAGGGAATGGCATCCCTTCCTCCCTGGACTTAATCTGATCCTTGGGCTGATCCTGAGCACGGTGGGCAAGATGCCCTGGGCTGCCTGAGAAGAGGCTCCTGCAGAGCTCACAACACCGGTGCTCTGTCACCTTTGTAGCTGCTGTTTAGGGAGCTGCAGGCTGGGCTTAGGTTGTCCTTAATCTCCTCCTTGCCAGATCAGAGAAGTCTAGCTTCCTCACCTGGTTTTCCTCAGTCCTGTGCTGTGTGCGGTTTGGGGCATTAATGACTTCTCTTGACTGGCCAGGCAGAGCCTTCCACTGCCCAAAGGGGCTCCAAGAGTGCTAGAGAGGGACTGGGACAAGGGATGGAGGGACAGGACACAGGCAATGGCTTCCCACTGCCAGAGGGCAGGGTTAGGTGGGATATTGGGAAGGAATTCCTGGCTGTAAGGGTGGGGAGGCCCTGGCACAGGGTGCCCAGAGAAGCTGTGGCTGGCCCTGGATCCCTGGCAGTGCCCAAGGCCAGGTTGGAGTTCTAACAGTCTTTAGGGTCCCTCCCAGCCCAAACCATCCTGTGATTCCTTTTAACATCAGCCTGCGGTGTTACTCAAGTAATTGATGGTGGTTTTGGACAAGAGAAGCCCAAGTATCAGCCCTGTTTTCCTTGTTCCTGGCTGCCAGCTGGATGTGGAGTCACTGACTGCTGTCCTTTGAGCACAGTGGTCCATATTGCTTTAAACCCGTTCAGACACTTATGTTTGATTGTAATTATTGCCTTCATATGTAACTGCAAGGTTTTGTTAGGCTTGTTCAGAGCCTCCAGAAGGGAAAGTAGCATAAAATGGATTTACATGTTCCAAGATCAGGAGGGACTGCCATAATTCTCTGTTTAAATGAAAGACCCTCCTGAAGCTTGGAACTGAGGCTTTTTTTCTTTGGTCTTTTGGAAGCAATTAATATTAAAGATATTGAGTCCAAGATTTATTAAATCCTGATGGATCCTTCTGATGTGTGCTTGGAAAGCTCTTCTATGTTGGCCTGGCCTTTTATCTCCTCAGTCTTCAGATGCTTCTATTTTATCTATTTCTGAACTTCCAGAACTCCAGAAAGCCTTTCCAATTTAATATGGAATAAAGCAAAAAGCATGGTTTGATTCCAGACCAAGTCGGTCAGGCAACAGCTAGATAAGTATAATTAGACTTGTAATTGGAATGCGCTGTAGACAATTAGTTTTTGTAAATGTGTGTAATTTAATCCCAAGTAAAGGATCAGGAGGACCTTGCTGTGAAAGAGGTTAAGGAGTTACATGTATAATTTCCAGGCCTTCTGATGCTCATGTCTGACACAGCTGGAGAGGAGCATGTCCGTCTTTCCAGTGGCAGCAAAAAATCCAACCTCCACAAGGTGAGTCAGGGCTTCTGTTCTGCCTTTGTCTCCCCAGCATTCATTCCAAGACCAGCCTTAATAAATCCATGGGGGATGCTACAGCAGCGGTGATTTAGAGAATCCCCCGTAAAAAACCAAAGTCTGTGAGGTAACAAGACCCACTCTGTGGGAGTCCGTTCAGCTTTTAGGGAAGCTCCTGAGAAACGGGACCCCCTCTCATCCCAAACGCTCGATTCGCGCTCTCGGTGGCAAAGGGCTGCAGGATCTCGCCCGCGCGGTTCCACGGCGACGCTCGGGATGTTTTTCTTCCTGCAATCCTTTTGTCAGGAAAGGGGCAGCCCTTCAGCCTCCAAGGTCAGCCCAGGGAAAGGGTCTGCTTCCCAGACATGTGGTACTCATTTGCTTGGAATTTTTGACACCACTTATTACAATACGGCACAGCTGCAAGTTCCCAGGCTCTTGTTTTTGGGGTAGGATTGAATGGTAGGAGAGAAATGCCCAAACGTCTCCCTGGAATCTTACAACACAGCCTGCATGTGGAGTGGGGTGCGCAGGGAATACGTTCCCAGGGTTTAACAGATCCTGCATCATTATGGTTGCCCTTTATAGCTTCAGGAAAAACAACCTCAGTGTGTTGGAGTCCCCAGGAATGGGTCGGTGGTGCTCGTGACCGGCTGCACCTGGGCTTTGCCAGAGTTCTCCGTGTTATTTATGGCTCACAGGCTGCACTGTGCGTGACCCAGGTTCTGTCGGCACAGATGTTGGGGCTGGGGATGGATTCCGTGGAAGGAGTTGGCAAAGGGGACTCACAGCTCAGTGTAGGATCAGTCAGCGACAACAAATGCAGAGCCTGGAAGAGCAGGTTCTGGTTTCTTGCCTTGTGCTGTAATAGCAGGAGCAGTGTAACCGTATGATTAACAGCGAGAGTCCAAAAGTAGCAGGATAATAAATACTGGGAATTCAAAGGAAACCTCAGCTTCTGGCAATTACAGAGTCTGTGCAGCAGAGAGATGGAGCTTCTGACTCCAGTGTTATTTGTGACCTACTTGGAACTGAAATGTTGCAAGAGACTGTTTGTTTAATACTCAGTTGCTATTTTTTTAAAGTTATACCATATTCGGGTTAAATACAATCCTTTGAACATGGACTGATAGATAAACATTCTGCTCAGAAAATTCCATCAGTTCTTGTTGTCTCCATTTTTATTGCCAGCAAGTGCTCAATGTGTTCCTTCTTTTTCCGTTGCAAAAATCCCCCACCCCAAACCTCCCTAACCTTTCCTATCATGTATCCAATATTTTATAGAGCGATCACAAAGGGTAGTAAATTGAGTAAAACATACTATCCTTGGCAGGATTTCCCTTATGACTAAATCCAATATGAACAAAGAGGACAAGGGCAAATAACTTCACTTATTCAGGTCATTTTTCATAAGAATCATAAAAATTAGATAGAAAAGGTCTATTAGATTATCTCTCCTCTCTTCCATTTTGCCAGTTCTGGGTTGTTCTCTACAGTAACCTTGTGAAATTTTACTTGTCCAAGTGGAAGAAAGATAATTTTCCTGCTGGTTATTATTTTTTTTGAGTGGAAAAGGATGGATGGTTTTTCCATCTGGGCTAGAAAATACTTCTTGTGCTTCTACAGCTCATTTTTAATTTCTACAGCTGTCTCCTCTTCAACAGTTTTATGTTCCTCTTTTTGGGCACCATGATCTTATCGTGAGGCATTTCCTGCGCTTGGGCCCATGTTTTTAATTCCACCCCGTTATTCCAGTTGTTCAAGTATTGGAATAGCCCTGAGGCCATCTGTAACAATCTCACCCCATTGTGTTTCTGCCCTTCAAGTGCTCGCCAGGATTAATGTACCAACAACAACAGATTGTTCTTGCTGTATAGTGGGAAATGTTTATAATGCTCTTCAGATTAAAATAATTTAAAATCCTCTTAAAAAGATGTTTCCCCCCCACCCCAAGAGAACTGCCAGAGAAGTATATATAAAATTACTTAAACCCCCCCAAACAATAAAAACAAAGCCTCTTACAATGGTAAAGGCCTATGAAGAGTTGGAGAGAAGCTGTCAGTGCAGCAGCTCTAGAGCTTCTGTTTAACTCCATGTGTGGTTTAATTGCTGTGCTGAGCTTCTCACAAGCTGAAGAAAGCACTGGAATGCATTTGACATTTGTTGCTCTAAAGTACAGTTGTATCAGTATCATTAAATCATTCAAAAAATGCCAAAATTAATACGGGTTTGGAAGGAGTTAATGTTTAAGGAGTGTAGGTGCTTATCTGCAGCTGAAAGGTCACTGAGTAAATTCTTCAATGATCCCAGTGTTGTGGGGGTGCTCCTGAAATGACAGATCTTGTTCTGTTTCCAAAAAAAAAGATCTGGGTTGGGATTCTGGAGCAAATGGGGATGTGTCTCATGTTGCTGGGAAATAGGGAATCATAGAATCATGTCACAGAATCCTGGAACGGTTTGGTTTGAGAGGGACCTTAAAGCCCATCCAGTGCCACCCCCTGCCATGGCAGGGACACCTCCCACTGTCCCAGGTTGCTCCAAACCCTGTTCAGTCTGGCCTTGGACACTTCCAGGGATCCAGGGGCAGCCACAGCTGCTCTGGGCATCCTGTGCCAGGGCCTCCCCACCCTCCCAGGGAACAATTCCTTCCCAATATCCCACCTAACCCTGCCCTCTGGCAGTGGGAAGCCATTCCCCTTGTCCTGTCCCTCCAGGCCCTTGTAAATAGTCTCTCTTCATCTTTATTGTTGGCTCCTCCAGGATCAAAAGCCCCAGTTAGGCGGCTGGAAGTGCATGTGGCCAGGGCCTGTCCAGCTTTTGATCCCTCAGCATCCCCAAATCCTTCTCCACAGGGTTGTTCTCAATGACTTCTTCTCCCAGTTTGTTCTTATACCCCAACCCAGCGGAGCACCTGGCCTTGTTGAACCTCACAGTTCCCATGAATCTCCTGCTTCTCAAGCTTGTGCAGGTCCCTCTGGGTGGCCCTGTCCTTCAGGAGCGTCACCTGCACTGCTCAGCTTTCAGGAGCAGTGGTTTGATGGAGTAAAATGGTTTGGCATGGTTTTGGAGCATGCACTGTGATCCTATGCCAGCAGGTCTGGGACCACACACGTGTGTCATCTTCATCTCTTCAGCACCTCAGGAGTGAATTGCTAGGAGTGGAATTTTGGAGGGAAAATAAGGGAAAGGAATGTGGCCAGCTCAGCCAGGGAGGAATTAGGTGCCGTAGTCTGTTCTCATCCTAAAGGAGTCTCAGCATCCAGGGTTTGGACCTCCCCAGCCTCTGCTGGGTTCCTGAATTACTGCAGACTCCTGGGTGACGTTAGGGAAATCAGGCAAGTCTATAATTCATGAGCAGGAGATATATTGAATGTGACAGGGAAAACAGAGAGAGATTAGGATCCACAGAATGAACATTTGTGACAGCAGCGAGGATTCTTGGAAGCTGGTTGTGGATCTTAATGGGACTGATATGCTGCTATGATAAAGGGAAATAAACCTTTAATATATAATAAGGTGGCTTTTTTTGAGAATTGGGTTTTGATACATGTATTTGGTTATATTTTAGTCTAAAAAATAGGGTCTCCTGGTCAGAGACATAAGAAAAGAAGGTTTTATGCTTAACAACATCCATAATAGCCCTTCTTCTGTCTCTATAGCCACATCTCATGTGCTGGGAATCCTGCATCCTGATCCCTGTGTGGGAGCACAGATCTGAGGGATGCTGTCCCTGCTCTCTGTGGCTCTTGCGTTGTGAAGTTTGTCTGCCTTTTAAAATGGAAGAGAGGACTACAGTCCGTGGCAACACATAAGGGTTTTACTTAAAAACACTCCTGTTTTGGGAAAGTGGTTTCACTGTGAAATAAAACTATGGCATCCTTTTGCTCCGTTCTTCATAAAATCCATGGATGGGAGGGTGGCCATGTACAGACTTGCTGTACATTAATTTTGTTTGCAAAAGCGCTGTAATTATACAGCTCTCCTGCCAGTTTGGCACAGGAAGACAAGTAAAATCCCAAGCGGAATGCTTTCCCCCTGAAAAGTCTTTCTGTAGGGTTTTTTCCTCCCTTAGCTTGAACATAATAACCTGATCGGCAAACCATTATTTAAAAAATGAATTGCAGGGCTTCCAGCGTGAAATGATCGGCTCCACAGGAGTTATGGCTTTTGCATACGTGGGGGAAAAATCCAACTGTGCCGCCGAGATCCGCTGGGATGTCCTCTTGGAGAGCCTGCCAGGCTGCAGTGACCTGGAAGGCATCCAGCTGGTGCGTCACCTCTGCTACCAGCGCTGCGTTTCTTCAGCTTTTAACTCAATTCCTGCTCTCAGTGGCAGCTGTTTAATTCTTCTGCCAGAGATAGCTTCAGGAGGGGGGGAAAAAAAAAGAACTGCAAATAGAGGAATTGTTTAGAATATTGGGTCTAAACATAGATGATGGTGGTGATGGCTGGTTCCATTTTTAGCTTCCTAAAGAAACGAGGCTTATCCAGCAGTGACATGTGCTCGTCAGCTGCTTCCTCACAGGTTGCGAGTCCAGGGGTCAACTTCAGCCAAATTTTGATTAAAACCCAAGTTTTGCTCCAGGTTTTGGTGTTTGGTGGATGCGGGCATTGACTTTGGAGCTCAGTGGTGATTTCTTTCTGACCACGTGGCTGCAGGCACCGACTGCAGGGCAGAGCAGGGCAGGGAGAGGGGGTCTTACAAAGCACGGGAGCAGGAGAGGTGGAGAAGTGGGTGCCTCGCTGGTGGGTGAGCTCTGATATCAGGGTAGAGAATAAAAACCATGGCAGAACCAGGCTGCAGTAGCCCCCCGTCTCAAAGAGAGGCCTACCCCGTGTCGCTAGGTAGGCTCACCAGGGGATGCCTTCTCCTGCTCTGTTCCCACCTCTCCTTGTGCTGCCATGGCCATTCGTGGATCACTGAGGCTTAGGGAACGTTTTTGGCCGTGTTATTTGGAGCTTAGACGAGCTGAAGGCAGCCGTGAGAGCGAAGGCCGGCAGCAGCCCGTCTGCGGCGCGAGCGGCTCCTCGCGGCCCACAAAGCTGCTTTGCCTCAGGGAGCCTGGCTCCGGGCGGGATTATCCGGCGGCCTGGGAGAGCGCCGTGGGAGCCATGAGGGCATGGAAGCGTCTCTGGGGAGGAGGATCAGCCCCTCGGCGTCATGCTCGGCGCCTGAGCAAAGGTGAGGCGTAGAGCTTATCGGCTCGGGGTTCCTCTCCTGCTTTAGGATCCGGCGGGCTCATTCAGTTGGAAGAGACCCGCAAGGATCGTCCAGACCACCCGGCTGGCCGAATTCACAGCACGTTCTTAAGGGCGTTGTCCAGGCGCCCGCTGGCAGGCTTGAGGCATTGACCACCTCTGCGGGAGGCCGCTTCCAGCATTTGACCACCCTCTTGGTAAAGAAAGGCTTCCAAACGCCCGGCCTAAAGTGGCCGGTGGGATGGTCCCCTGTCTTGCCCAACTCTTTGATGCGCCCCAGGCTGTGGTTTGCCCTCCCTGCTGGCTCCAGCTGACCAGCACCGCCAGTCCCTGTCTGCAGGGCCGCTCTCCAGCCGCTCCTCTCGACGGATTTGGGCGGATTTGTGCAAACATCTGCTGGCCCGTGGCTGGTGAAGGCCACGTTCTCTGCCCCCACCCCCGGGCAGGCTTTGCGGCCGCGCATTCCTGGCTCCGTTGGCTGTGGGAAAGCAGCGAGGCCGTGTCTTTGGGAGTCACACCAATCTGGAGAATAAAAGCTGCAGCATTCGTTTTGGAGAGGGCTTTGCCCTGTTTGGGATCTGGCAGAAACATTTTAGGATTTAGTGATGGGGAAATGATTTGGCTGCAGAGCTCTTTCAGACGCCTTCCCAGAGTCTGTGGGGAGCTCTCGGCCGAGGGAAGTAAACTGGTGACCTGGAAAAAGAAAATGAAGGAAAGAAGATTAGTCTGCTCAACAGGGAAATGCCATCCTGGGATTTATTTTGGTTCCCGAGAAAGTAGCGGTCTGAAGGGCTTTATGCAGTGAAAATTTGTGTTTTGTAATTGGAAAGAAAAAAGACATACTTCTGAGAGATAGATATATATAGATATATATATAGATATATATATATGTAAAAAATATAGAGATTGGTTCCTGGCTGGGGCCTCTGGGAGAGGCTACTCTGCATGATATCCTTTATTTAGCAACTGTCATGCCTGTTTGTAGGATCTGTAGTGATAGAACCTGTCCTGGGAAACGTCTGAAATCCAGAATCATGAAATATTTAGTGGACCGTTCACTGCTAATGGGCTCCAGCCCTGCGCCAGCACCACAGGATCAGTAACAAAAGGCTCTGTGTACCAGTGCCAAGCTGCCTGAGACTGCTCTGAGTTTGTTCAAGTCTTATTTCAGGTTTTATCAAAAGCAAAATCTGAGTCCAGCAAGGCAGGGTTTGGTTGGTTGAAACCAGCAAAAGCTTGTTTTATTTTCCTTGCTCAGAGGAAACCTGGGATATGTCATGTGTGGCATACACAGAAGTGAGTTATTTTTTTTCAGCAGTAGATAAATTGATGTGAGAAAAAATACACAGTATTGATTTTCCTTTTCCTGTGGCTTTTGAGAGGTTGTTAATGCAGCAAGTACACAAGAGCACTCATATGTCTGTCTGCACAGTAATCGCTAATAAATTGACTTTCTTAAAAACAATTTTTAGTCTGTAGTTTCAGTGACTTGATTTGTGGAGTAGATGATATCTCCTGGCACATAATTACTCATTTTTGGGCTGTGTAAAAGGGGAGAGGATAAATTTTCCTGCATTATCTGTAGCACTGAACATCTCTCCTATTACTCATACAAGTTTTTTCTCTGCATCTTCTTCCTTACTGTAGCTGAGCAAAGAGGTTTTTAAGGATCTGAGGCTTTTTTCAGTGTTAAAATTTACAGTACAGACACTTTCTAGAGCTAATTCTTGTGCATTCTGACGCAGCAGTGGTCACGATCGTGACAAGGACAATGATTTATACTCAGGAGACCAACAATTCGTTGCTCTCAGTGTCTCCAAGTGACTGCAGGGAACTTGTTTTCCTCTGGGGGAAAAACCCAAACCTGCAGCGGGACCTGTGGTGATAATCATATTAACAGTACAGTGAAAGCAATTTGATGACGTGTGACAAGAGTGTGACATGCAAGACCCCATCAGTCTGGTGGTGGTGATGACCTGAGGATGCTGAGGAAGGCAGTGGGTAGGAGCTGACACGTGGAGCGGGATGAGGTGTTTCTCCATGCTTGGGGAATTGTGCTGGATGTCCCATGGAAGCACTTCTGATCCTGATGCACAGGTGGGCACATGGCGATGCTTAGGAACCACTGGTGTTCGTGGGCACTTCTGTGTGTTGCTCTTGGTTCATGCTGTTCTGGGCTTGCAGTTAAAATTTGGGGGTCATTACTATTTTCTTCCCGTTATCCAGTGCAGGATTGCATTGTGTCCAATTTCTTCTGGATATGCTCTACACAGTCGGTGTTATCTGGGATTTGTTGTCCCAAAGGTTTTGTTCTAAAGCCTTGTAGGTTGCCATGGTGGCACAGGGAGCGTGTTGTCACTGTTGCGAGAAGAGACAGACATTGATTATGTTGCTCTGAGGTGATTTATTCCCAATAACTCCTTGTCTTGGCAGTCATCTGGTGATCTCAGTTCTCATGACAGTGCTCCTTCTTCAGCATCGTTCCTGACAGGATTTTCCTGAGCGTCCCCTTGCTCTTTGCTGTTGTTCTAATGTGCCACTTGTTTTTAGCCACTTTTCTGGTTTTTTGGTCTCTATTCCCATGGTGGTTCTCAAGTTCCTGCCAAATCACCGATCTCCACTCAGAAACCTTTAAATGGAGGAACAGTGAGTCTGTGAAGGAACAGTGGCTGCGTTGTGAGGTACAAAGTGAAATTTAGGACTTTTAATTCTTGCACGTTTACAGCATTGCTTCCCCCCCCACGCTTTATGTCCTGTTTACAGTGCAAATGGTTTCTGCAGGAGGGCCTTGGACATCTGTGTGTTTGGCTGTTCGTTGCAGAAGGCTTTTAGTGGGTCAAGGAAGCACACGGAGGGGAGCTTTTGGAGTGGCCTGTGAAACGATTTTGCTTAGCTTTGTTTTAGCACTTCTTGCACAAACCCCTGCTCCCTCCCCTTGGGTCGCAGCTTTCCAAGCTGTGCCAGCAAGAGCAGAGTCAGGCTCTGCTTAGCTCAAATAAAGCACGGGGCACATTTAATTTGCATTTGTGCTGAGGTGCTTAATTGCAAACGCCTCTCGTCCTGCCACAGTACTCCTGGTAGTTCCTTGATTGCTCCCGGTAGGGAGCTGAGTGGCTTTGAGGACGGATGTCGTTCCCTTGCATTTGGGAAGGTTTTCTACATCCCGAGGAGTGGTGGGCTGGGAGATGGATGAGTAAAGGTCAGTGGTTTGATGTAGCCAGAGGGCTGGTTATTACAGGATGTAATCGTGGGATCACAGAATATCCCGAGTTGGAAAGGACCCACAAGGATCATCGTGTCCAAATCCCGGCCCTGCTCAGGACAGCCCCAAGGATCCCACCATGAATCCCACCCCAAGGATGTGAGTGGGTTCATAGTGAGACCAACACTTCTAAACTCTGTCTCTCAAGGGTTTGGTAGGTGGGGTAGGATGCACCATCTGTAAACCCATGGATGAACTGGAAGGAAAGCTTGTGGTGAGGCAGGAAAAACAACCCCAAGCCTGAGCTATTGCCTGAGGAAACATGGGAATCCCCATTAGAAAGATTTAGATTAGAAAACACATCTGCCAGGAGCTTGGCTCTTGGAGTTCCATCAGGGAAGTCCCACCTTATTTTCTCATAAAGATTAAAAAAAAAACACCAAAAAGCCCCATCAAGACCCATCCTGAAAATACATCGCCTGACTGTATTATTTATATGTCTAGAACTGGACATCCTCTTGCAGTGCGTCCATACCCTCTCAAGAGATGGTCCCAGGATATTCCAGGAATCACTTTGGACATGCAAGCCTTAGATTCAGCTTGGAAATCATCAGGGAAGTATTTTCTGTGGAAATACAAATATCCCCTTCTCACCCCCTCAAGAAACATTAAAGCCTGTTTGGAGGAGTGAAAGTGCAGTACAACATTTAGTTATAAATTGAAGATTTCCAAGCCACGTTGACTTAAAGCATCTGTTAGTGAAACGTGTCTGCTCTGCAGACAGTTTTTGTACTTGTGCTGTGCAAGCACATTTCAAACAGGCACAGCAAATGTGCTGCTGAGAACAATCCAGCGGTGCTGCTTGGGTCATTTAGATGACTTAATAGGTCTTTTCTTTTTCCTTGCTATCTGTATTAAATCAATGATTCATATAAATTATGCCAAAGGGAGTTAATTGTTATTGCACGGTATAAAAAGCTGCCAAACTAAGGGCAAAACTCTGATTGCAGCGCATGAAATAAAATGGAGTTGTGTTCTGATTGCTGGAAGCATAAAATGGCTGAACCTGTCACCCCTACCAAAACAGCCTGGACTGGAATTCCTGTGGAAACAGTGGCAGAGGAAGGCTTCCACTATCCCAGGCTGCTCCAAGCCCCATCCAGCCTGGCCTTGGACACTTCCAGGGATCCAGGGGCAGTCACAGCTTCTCTGGGCACCCTCCCCATCCTCACAGGGAAGAATTTGTTCCCAGTATCCCATCCAACCCTGCCCTCTGGCAGTTTAAAACCATTCCCCCTTGTTTCACAGTGTGAGAGTTGAAACACTGCCTGTTGTGTGAAGGAGAGTGGAAAAAGTTACACTTTTAGGAATTGTTTGGAGCAAAGTCCTCGGGTTTTTTGTGCAAGGAAAAGTGGTTTTCAAATAGGAGTCAGCACTGGGAAATACAATAGAGGAGCGTGTGTAATATGTAGGTCTGGGGTAGGACAGAGGAGGACAACATTGGGGGGATGTTGGCAGAGCAGAGTGGTTTGGAATGAGAACGTGGATTTGTTGGAGCCAATGGGAAAGTTCAGGAGCACCACGAGACACCAGAAACTTGGGAAATGGCAATGCCGGAAATGAGGAAATCCACACTCTGCAGTGACTAAATAATTAATAAGGGACCACTTCTGGCCTGCTTGGTGACCTGACCCGCCTGCAGGAACCGAATGTGTGGGGTAAGGATTAACGTGCCTTAGGCAAGGTCTGGGCTGGGATTGGAACAGGAAATGATTAAAGTCCTTTGCAAAAGCTGGAGGAAAGCTCGTTGTTTTGCTCTAATAGTATCAGGAATTTTTATAATCCATGTGCAGTATTCAGGAAGGTGAAGGAGTTGAGTGTTAGGGGGGTCCCCCTATGATCGCTCTAAAACCTGGGGGATATTACTCTAAATTTTGGTGAGTTTTCCACCTGTAATACTGTAATACCTGTCCCTGTGTGGCGTAGGGAATTAAGTGAATAAAAATTAAGTCTACAGTGACAGAAATTGCCAATGACTTCTAAAGGAAGGAGAGATTGGGACTGCTTCGAACAAGTTCTTAATAAACCCCACTGAAAGAGATGTTGACTTAACAAATTTTTAATTGCTTTTAAGCTCTTAAGTGAGTTTGTTATTGAAAAGTAATTAAAGGCCTTGAAAGATTGTGGGGAACTCTGGGAACACCTTTATGGAAAGGCAGTTACTCACCTTAAAATAATTTTTATTGCTACCTAATCTGTCTGAATCGCTCAATTAATTAGTTAATGAAGTGTGGTTCAGCGCAGGGATGCTGCTCAGGTATGGCAGAATGTGTGTGCTTTGGGTATAATGGAAGGCAAAAAACCTGATAAACAGTCAATTGTTGCTTTGAGAAACTTTATGGATAAGTAAAAATAAAACCAGTCAGTTTTCTGAAGCCTATTTTTGACCAGAACTCCTTTTCTCAAGACATATGAGAACTGGAATGGGTGAATTTTCTAGAGCTGAAAGGTTTCCTTGCAGAATCACAGTTGAAACAATGTTTTCATCAGTGTGGTTCAGCTTTTTTTTCAGATGGAAAAAACTCCAGCAGGAAGTGTCTCTGTCAATACAACAATCTCCAAATTGATTTTTTGGTCATTTTTCCATTGAGGACGGTCGAGAAAAGATTCAAACACTGCCTTGTGTGCCTGCAGTGGCAAAACATCCGGAAGGGATCAAGGGCTATTCTTAACCTGGAATTCAGGTTGAGAGAAAGGGTTGTGCCCCTGTGCTCAGCTGAGACCCCAGCTGCAGAGCTGCCCCAGCCCTGGGGCCAACAGCAGCAGGACCTGGAGCTGCTGGAGAGAGCCCAGAGGAGGCCCCGGAGCTGCTCCAGGGCTGGAGCCCCTCTGCTCTGGAGCCAGGCTGGGAGAGCTGGGGGTGCTCACCTGGAGGGGAGAAGGCTCCAGGGAGAGCTCAGAGCCCCTTGCAGGGCCTAAAGGGGCTCCAGGAGAGCTGGAGAG